>CANTFL010001193.1:0-441822 GCA_947650285.1 Hyaloperonospora brassicae | reverse complement strand
GCGCCTCGTCACATATGACCCCAGCCGAAGAAGATTTCTTTGAGTACGAGAAATTGAGAGAAGCCATTCAAGTTCGCGTTGCCGATGGTGCGGTCATGAATGCAATTGGACGAGGAAGCATTCGATTTCGCTGTACGAATGGTACAGCAGTGACTGTGAATGAAGTATTGCACATTCCAACGCTGGACAGACGACTACTAGCGGTGCCCAAGATCGTCCAGCGTGGGTACAACGTTCGATTCGGTGAAAAATACTGCGGTATCTACAAGGATAATGTGTTGATGATTTCTGCGAAGCGCATGAGAAGCGTGTACACTCTTGATGTGGAGTATGAGCACGCGATGTTGGTAGAACATGGAGATCAACCAAGTAACTTGCAACAAGATGGTGATGAAGATGTTGAAATGGAAGAGCACGAAATTGTCGAAGATGTGGAGATGGAAGTACCGAGTTCTGACAATGACATCAGTAACACACCTTCGAGTGAGACAAGCAATCATTATCTTGCAAGAAATATGAACAACGAACAACATCAACACACTTCCCAAGTAATTCAACAAGGACCTCGTCACCAAGAACTCGAATTACACAATCCGCACGACTCTGGAGCGATGGTGTTCCGTCCACAACTTAAGCGTCGTTCCGGTCGCGAGCATCAGTATCGTGTTCTTACTGACGATGCCAGTGGGAGAAGTGAATCCGGACCACGAGGAGGTGTTGATGAAATGCTACCAATTGAGCAACCTGTTCAGCTCTTGTTGGAAGACAATAACACTAGTACCACAACAGAAAACAGCATTGTGCCATACAATGAAAACCATGAAGCCAGTGGGAGTGAAGATGACGAACCTCCTTCCAAGCGATCGCGAATAAACAGCGATGTGGCATTGATAGCAGAAGTTGCCATGATAGCTCGTGATTTACCTGGCTCTTATGCGGAGGCAGTGAATGGACCTGACAGATACCAATGGATTAAAGCTATTGAGAATGAATTTGCGGCTCATGAGCGTAACAAGACGTGGACACCAATTGTACGCAAGCCTGGAATGAAACCAATTGGATCGAAGTGGGTATGGGCTAAAAAGAGTGATGGTCGATACAAAGCACGACTTGTGGCGCTCGGATTCCTGCAACAATATGGTATCAACTTTTTCGAGACGTACGCGGCTGTCGCCAGTATGAACTCCATCAGGATGCTATTGTCGATTTGCTGCGCAGCAGGATATGTGATCGACCAGCTTGATGTTGATACGGCCTACCTGAATGCCGACCTACAAGAAGAAGTATACTTGTTACCACCCAAAGGGATGAAAATTGGCAGCGAGTTTGTACTTAAATTGAATCGCGCGCTTTACGGACTTAAGCAGGCTGCAAATGCCTGGAATAAGACGATTCACAATGCATTACTGGAGATGGGATTTGTCGCGTGCGGTGCTGATCGATGCATATACAAGATAAAGGATGGTGAAGGCTGGGCGTACGTGTGCTTATACGTTGATGATATGATTGTGGCTGCAAAAGAAGCAACCACGGTACGCAAGGTGAAAGAACAAATCTCTCAGCGGTTTCAAACCAAAGACCTTGGTCCAGTGAAGCACTTGCTTGGAATGGAAGTTATGTACGACCGAAAGAAGCGTGAGATGTTTATTTCGCAACAAAGATACATCGAGGAGACTGCAGACATGTTTGGACAGACTCAAGCCCGACCAACTGGTAACCCATGTGATCAGAGCATGAAACTGTCCAGCGCAAACAGTCCAAAGTCCGATGTCGAAAGACAAGCCATGAGTCGTACACCGTACCGCCAATTGCTGGGACGACTGCTGTTTATAGTGACCACGACCAGACCAGACGCAGCATTTCCTGTGAGCCAACTTGGACGATTTGCAGAAAACCCTGGCTCACAACACTGGAAGGCACTGATCAAAGTGCTAAGATACCTCCGCTCGACGAGTGGTTTTGGATTACACTACAGTGTTGACAAACTACAGCAACAACTAACAGCGTATAGTGACGCCGATTGGGGAAACAGCTTGGACGACCGTCGATCGGTATCTGGTGTTTTGCTGGTGCTTAATGGAGGCCCTGTTATATTTAAGTCTAAGTACCAACGCACCGTTGCATTGAGTACTTCTGAGGCTGAATACATGGCGCTAAGCATGTGCACTCAAGACATACTATGGGCAAGGATGTTAATGGCTGACCTCGGATTCGAGCAGAAGAATCCTACTGTCATCTACGAGGATAATCAAGGAGCCATTGCTCTCGCAACAAACCCAGGATACCATGCGCGGACTAAACACGTAGACATACGTCACCACTTTGTCCGAGAGAAAGTTCTGGCCGGTGATATAAAGGTGATCTACAAGGAGACGGAACATCAACTTGCCGACATACTAACGAAGGCACTCGGCACCAAGCGATTCCAGTACCTCCGTGCCGGAATGGACATCAAGGTACGTGATGGACCCGAGCATCAACAGTGAGTGGGAGTGTTGATGTGTGCACTGTCAATGCACGGTCAACAAAGCCAACTGTGATTTGCTACGCACAAGTGACAAGACAGCGATGATACGACAGGGTGTAAACGGTTCACGTGCAGTCTGATGATTCTAGAACTACCTTGAGTGTATGTTCTAGAATCCATCAAGATCAGGGAAAGCTACAAGGTAGAAGAAGATAACACGACGAGTAAGTTCATAGGAAAACTAATTCAATACACTTTCCAATTTTCCTTCGACATAACACTCCGTAGGCGACATCGTAGTCGTGCCGTCACGATTGTAAGGGCCAAGGACCCGCTATGATCACCGGCTGTTGTCTAGCATCGCTCGCTGTTATCCGATTTCATACCGAGACGTACTGCCAGTAGATGTAGTCACAACAGACAAGGACATGTGTGATTCGAACTGCATCGTATATCCCACGCTAGCGTACGCCAATGAAAGGCAATCGCTACCGGGAGACAATACCAGCTCTGTGTGAACGAGTCCGCGGCGCGTCGTCTCCTCAAAACACCGCCGTGAGCAGCTCCGTGGCTAATTAGGGTACACGTGCATGAACCTATTGATACATGTAAATAGCTCTGCATTTCGCTGTCTCTCCTTGATTCTCATCCATCTTTGTGCGGTGGAATGCCGTCGTCCGTCCTCCGCCATCGTGGTTCCTGAGCACGTATCGCACCGCTGGACGTACCGTTGAAGCGCCTTCTATCGTTGAAGCGTGTCAAAAACGTCAGTGACTGGATCGGGACCTACACCTACGCCAACTACCCTTGTGAGCGTCCAGTTGAGGCGTCTCGCTTGAACGGAACCTCGAGTGATGCCAAGAAAGGGTCACCATGTGGCCAGTCCTGGCGAGATATACCACCAAACACGTCGATTGATGCAACTTTCCGGTTCCATAGCAGCAAGTACTCAACTGATGGAATAGCGACGACACATCGAACAAGTGGGAATGCATGGAGCAATTACGCGTCTGCAAGTTCAGCCACCTTGCAGATATCCTCCACGCTGATCGACTCCATGTGAGCTTCCAGATTCTTTGTCGGTTCGTGCTGAGCTAGATACTCGACTTCGTAAGTAGGTCCACCCTCTTCGTCCATTGCTGCGTTTTCCTTGTGGACTACATGACATCGTTGACGATCGTGCACGGTCATTACCGCATTAACGTTCATATGCAGTCATGTAAATCCGTGCACAGCCATGTAAAGCCGTGTACACCCATGTAAAGCCATGGCTGCATCGCGTGCGTGGGTGTCCATCCAGCCACCCCTCTGTTTGTACGTGGTCTTGCTGACGACAGGCACGTCGCAGACGCGTATCTGCTGTAGAGGTCGGTCAGTATATAAAAGGCGTATCGCGAATCGCTCAGGCTTTGCCAGGAAACGTATTCGTCTGCTCCTGAAACGAGCTGCTGTAGCAGACAACGTCGACGCCAACTACTTATTGCAAGTCCGCTTTCACCATCGGTGTTTAGTCAGGAAGCCGACCGCTATTTGCTACCTCGTCATCCAGAATCGTCGTACCATTACCCGAAGACGTCAGCAGCTTTGTCCGTGGCGCCGAATCCGCACGTCCGTTGATTAGGTATGAGTAATGGAAACGTCTGCTTTTGATCGCTCGGGTTGAGCACGGTCGGCCCGCTTTTTGTCGTCTTGCGATCACGGATGCCGTCTGTCCGTCCATCCACGCGATGTGCATGGCTGCAACACGCTTTCACGTCGCAAAGCGCTTACCTCGCTCGATACGATCCTCACCACAGACCGATTGGTTAGAGAAAAAACACCGTGGACGTCATTGCAAGAGCGTAGTCATGACCTCATTATTTGTTACCTCGTTGTCATCCTCAGAGACACATGAGACGTGTGATGGCGTCAAGCTCCGCGTCCTTGCGCGTATCTTAAAGGATCGCGAGACGTTGTATCAACACAATTTGCGTGGAATAAAGCACTTCAGTCTTCGCGTTCCTTTCCGAGCAAGGCTACGAGTCTGGTGATTGTCGATTCACCTTATGGAAATGTACTCAGTCAAGTAGAGCTTTGCTACCTATCGTCGAGTATTCTCGCTTTCCTCTTTGCAGAAACGAATGGGAAGACTGCAAACGACATTGCTGCTCCTGGTCATCCAGAGATCGTACTTGTGTTAAGAATGGTTGTGCTTGGTGGCCAAAACGAACCGGTGGATCTGGTACTCGTGTCATACAGAAGCTACTTGGGTGAATGCTCTGTGACACTACTGCGTGGAAGATCAGAAGGAACTGGCGATAACGCCTATCCTGGTGACATGGCCAGCACACGAAGATCAAGTTTTGTAAACCTGATCTTTGCGTCCGTCTGTCGATGAGGTGCAACACGAGACGCACGATGAAGTAGAGCAGGAATACACAAACACGCAAGCTTGCCGGATGAACACAGTTGTCTGCGTACCAAACCATGATCAACCGGTGTCAAAGCCGACGTGCGCGTGATACTGCCGCGATCTCCGTCGCATGTGTTCGCATGTACGCTACAGGGCTCACGTTGCTGCTGGTGTGCCCACCGATTCCGCTGGGAGCTCCTACAGATCTCACGAGAGCAGCAACGACGACGGAATGCATGAGTACATGCGTGCAAGGATACCGAGGATCCGGGTGAGCATCAGGAGGCTGTGCCTACTATACGTGCATACGACATTTCGCTATGACTAATGAAGGCATGGAGGTATGGAGTCAAAAAGGAGCCAAGTCAGACAGGGTACCGAAAGGAGAAGAAGAGTAGAGACGTAAGAATTGGATGTGAAAGCGAGCTGCATTGATGTGGAGTTACCCGTCCACTATTTTACCGACCCACGCCTCTTGCGTGAGCTGTTTGATCCGACAACGCTGGTTCATGGAACAGGATAGGCGAAGCTTCTCTACCAATGTCAGCCACGTTCAACGTGGTCTCGCTCACAGAGACCTTGGTCGAATGAGCCTTGGCAGATGGGTCAAGGCCAAAGACCTTGGTCTCCGGTGGTCGAATACTTCTTAGTCGTAGTATCCATTACGTACGTAATAGCTGCTCTTCTTATCGGTGACGAGATCGGAAAGCACACTGGCGCCATCAGCCAGTTCGTTAGGACGGTCCTCCAGAGCTTTTCCGCAGATCGTCGTCGTGGCGACAGCAGCGAGTACGAGGCAAATGAGGAATTTCATCTTGGATGCGTAGTGTGCAGATAGTGTGGAGACTGGGAAGGTCTCGGCAAATTAAGGAATGATGAAGCAAGAAGACGTGCCATACGGACCGGCCCTCCGTGCATCTGATCAACGCACTAGCGGTTTCATGCTTGTTCAGGAGACGATGGACTTTATCACACACGATATCATTTGTGAAAGAAACGCGCACCGGTTGACGCCGAATGAGACATTCGAAACGAACGGGACAGCCGGAGCGATGCGACGGTTGCTGGCCGGAGATATCGGTGCGAGATGCGACGTCTCAGCATATGCGCACAAATGCAGACCATGACGTGTCCAGCAACAGCGACACTGGCATCGTGCTTTTTCGTAGCAAGCAGTGACAGACTACCACGTCGACCGGCGTCCTTCAGTATGTCACAGCACACAGCAGATAGATAGACAAACTTGGCGAACGCGATTCGCCCGCTCAGGTGGAGCGTTTACCATGAGGGATCATTCAATGGCACGCTTCGAACCACTGCATCGCAAATAGCAGCCACTAGCACTACGACAGAACGTTCGTTCTGATGCCGCGCTGTTCGATATTGACGCCTTTTCCACAACTCTCTTCACAGAAACCTCCACCGCTGGAGACTTGGCTTATCGAAAAGTGGCGACGAACGCTCAAAGCGAGGTTCTTCATGCTGCAAAGAGACGAAGCGACTCCGTAGGCGACATCGTAGTCGTGCCGTCACGATTGTAAGCGCCAAGGACCCGCTAATATTTCACCGGCTGTTGTCTAGCATCGCTCGCTGTTATCCGATTTCATACCGAGACGTACTGCCAGTAGATGTAGTCACAACAGACAAGGACATGTGTGATTCGAACTGCATCGTATATCCCACGCTAGCGTACGCCAATGCAAGGCAATCGCTACCGGGAGACAATACCAGCTCTGTGTGAACGAGTCCGCGGCGCGTCGTCTCCTCAAAACACCGCCGTGAGCAGCTCCGTGGCTAATTAGGGTACACGTGCATGAACCTATTGATACATGTAAATAGCTCTGCATTTCGCTGTCTCTCCTTGATCCTCATCCATCTTTGTGCGGTGGAATGCCGTCGTCCGTCCTCCGCCATCGTGGTTCCTGAGCATGTATCGCACCGCTGGACGTACCGTTGAAGCGCCTTCTATCGTTGAAGCGTGTCAAAAACGTCAGTGACTGGATCGGGACCTACACCTACGCCAACTACCCTTGTGAGCGTCCAGTTGAGGCGTCTCGCTTGAACGGAACCTCGAGTGATGCCAAGAAAGGGTCACCATGTGGCCAGTCCTGGCGAGATATACCACCAAACACGTCGATTGATGCAACTTCCCGGTTCCATAGCAGCAAGTACTCAACTGATGGAATAGCGACGACACATCGAACAAGTGGGAATGCATGGAGCAATTACGCGTCTGCAAGTTCAGCCACCTTGCAGATATCCTCCACGCTGATCGACTCCATGTGAGCTTCCAGATTCTTTGTCGGTTCGTGCTGAGCTAGATACTCGACTTCGTAAGTAGGTCCACCCTCTTCGTCCATAGCTTCGTTTTCCTTGTGGACTACATGACATCGTTGACGATCGTGCACGGTCATTACCGCATTAACGTTCATATGCAGTCATGTAAATCCGTGCACAGCCATGTAAAGCCGTGTACACCCATGTAAAGCCATGGCTGCATCGCGTGCGTGGGTGTCCATCCAGCCACCCCTCTGTTTGTACGTGGTCTTGCTGACGACAGGCACGTCGCAGACGCGTATCTGCTGTAGAGGTCGGTCAGTATATAAAAGGCGTATCGCGAATCGCTCAGGCTTTGCCAGGAAACGTATTCGTCTGCTCCTGAAACGAGCTGCTGTAGCAGACAACGTCGACGCCAACTACTTATTGCAAGTCCGCTTTCACCATCGGTGTTTAGTCAGGAAGCCGACCGCTATTTGCTACCTCGTCATCCAGAATCGTCGTACCATTACCCGAAGACGTCAGCAGCTTTGTCCGTGGCGCCGAATCCGCACGTCCGTTGATTAGGTATGAGTAATGGAAACGTCTGCTTTTGATCGCTCGGGTTGAGCACGGTCGGCCCGCTTTTTGTCGTCTTGCGGTCACGGATGCCGTCTGTCCGTCCATCCACGCGATGTGCATGGCTGCAACACGCTTTCACGTCGCAAAGCGCTTACCTCGCTCGATACGATCCTCACCACAGACCGATTGGTTAGAGAAAAAACACCGTGGACGTCATTGCAAGAGCGTAGTCATGACCTCATTATTTGTTACCTCGTTGTCATCCTCAGAGACACATGAGACGTGTGATGGCGTCAAGCTCCGCGTCCTTGCGCGTATCTTAAAGGATCGCGAGACGTTGTATCAACACAATTTGCGTGGAATAAAGCACTTCAGTCTTCGCGTTCCTTTCCGAGCAAGGCTACGAGTCTGGTGATTGTCGATTCACCTTATGGAAATGTACTCAGTCAAGTAGAGCTTTGCTACCTATCGTCGAGTATTCTCGCTTTCCTCTTTGCAGAAACGAATGGGAAGACTGCAAACGACATTGCTGCTCCTGGTCATCCAGAGATCGTACTTGTGTTAAGAATGGTTGTGCTTGGTGGCCAAAACGAACCGGTGGATCTGGTACTCGTGTCATACAGAAGCTACTTGGGTGAATGCTCTGTGACACTACTGCGTGGAAGATCAGAAGGAACTGGCGATAACGCCTATCCTGGTGACATGGCCAGCACACGAAGATCAAGTTTTGTAAACCTGATCTTTGCGTCCGTCTGTCGATGAGGTGCAACACGAGACGCACGATGAAGTAGAGCAGGAATACACAAACACGCAAGCTTGCCGGATGAACACAGTTGTCTGCGTACCAAACCATGATCAACCGGTGTCAAAGCCGACGTGCGCGTGATACTGCCGCGATCTCCGTCGCATGTGTTCGCATGTACGCTACAGGGCTCACGTTGCTGCTGGTGTGCCCACCGATTCCGCTGGGAGCTCCTACAGATCTCACGAGAGCAGCAACGACGACGGAATGCATGAGTACATGCGTGCAAGGATACCGAGGATCCGGGTGAGCATCAGGAGGCTGTGCCTACTATACGTGCATACGACATTTCGCTATGACTAATGAAGGCATGGAGGTATGGAGTCAAAAAGGAGCCAAGTCAGACAGGGTACCGAAAGGAGAAGAAGAGTAGAGACGTAAGAATTGGATGTGAAAGCGAGCTGCATTGATGTGGAGTTACCCGTCCACTATTTTACCGACCCACGCCTCTTGCGTGAGCTGTTTGATCCGACAACGCTGGTTCATGGAACAGGATAGGCGAAGCTTCTCTACCAATGTCAGCCACGTTCAACGTGGTCTCGCTCACAGAGACCTTGGTCGAATGAGCCTTGGCAGATGGGTCAAGGCCAAAGACCTTGGTCTCCGGTGGTCGAATACTTCTTAGTCGTAGTATCCATTACGTACGTAATAGCTGCTCTTCTTATCGGTGACGAGATCGGAAAGCACACTGGCGCCATCAGCCAGTTCGTTAGGACGGTCCTCCAGAGCTTTTCCGCAGATCGTCGTCGTGGCGACAGCAGCGAGTACGAGGCAAATGAGGAATTTCATCTTGGATGCGTAGTGTGCAGATAGTGTGGAGACTGGGAAGGTCTCGGCAAATTAAGGAATGATGAAGCAAGAAGACGTGCCATACGGACCGGCCCTCCGTGCATCTGATCAACGCACTAGCGGTTTCATGCTTGTTCAGGAGACGATGGACTTTATCACACACGATATCATTTGTGAAAGAAACGCGCACCGGTTGACGCCGAATGAGACATTCGAAACGAACGGGACAGCCGGAGCGATGCGACGGTTGCTGGCCGGAGATATCGGTGCGAGATGCGACGTCTCAGCATATGCGCACAAATGCAGACCATGACGTGTCCAGCAACAGCGACACTGGCATCGTGCTTTTTCGTAGCAAGCAGTGACAGACTACCACGTCGACCGGCGTCCTTCAGTATGTCACAGCACACAGCAGATAGATAGACAAACTTGGCGAACGCGATTCGCCCGCTCAGGTGGAGCGTTTACCATGAGGGATCATTCAATGGCACGCTTCGAACCACTGCATCGCAAATAGCAGCCACTAGCACTACGACAGCGTTCGTTCTGATGCCGCGCTGTTCGATATTGACGCCTTTTCCACAACTCTCTTCACAGAAACCTCCACCGCTGGAGACTTGGCTTATCGAAAAGTGGCGACGAACGCTCAAAGCGAGGTTCTTCATGCTGCAAAGAGACGAAGCGACTCCGTAGGCGACATCGTAGTCGTGCCGTCACGATTGTAAGCGCCAAGGACCCGCTAATATTTCACCGGCTGTTGTCTAGCATCGCTCGCTGTTATCCGATTTCATACCGAGACGTACTGCCAGTAGATGTAGTCACAACAGACAAGGACATGTGTGATTCGAACTGCATCGTATATCCCACGCTAGCGTACGCCAATGAAAGGCAATCGCTACCGGGAGACAATACCAGCTCTGTGTGAACGAGTCCGCGGCGCGTCGTCTCCTCAAAACACCGCCGTGAGCAGCTCCGTGGCTAATTAGGGTACACGTGCATGAACCTATTGATACATGTAAATAGCTCTGCATTTCGCTGTCTCTCCTTGATCCTCATCCATCTTTGTGCGGTGGAATGCCGTCGTCCGTCCTCCGCCATCGTGGTTCCTGAGCATGTATCGCACCGCTGGACGTACCGTTGAAGCGCCTTCTATCGTTGAAGCGTGTCAAAAACGTCAGTGACTGGATCGGGACCTACACCTACGCCAACTACCCTTGTGAGCGTCCAGTTGAGGCGTCTCGCTTGAACGGAACCTCGAGTGATGCCAAGAAAGGGTCACCATGTGGCCAGTCCTGGCGAGATATACCACCAAACACGTCGATTGATGCAACTTTCCGGTTCCATAGCAGCAAGTACTCAACTGATGGAATAGCGACGACACATCGAACAAGTGGGAATGCATGGAGCAATTACGCGTCTGCAAGTTCAGCCACCTTGCAGATATCCTCCACGCTGATCGACTCCATGTGAGCTTCCAGATTCTTTGTCGGTTCGTGCTGAGCTAGATACTCGACTTCGTAAGTAGGTCCACCCTCTTCGTCCATTGCTGCGTTTTCCTTGTGGACTACATGACATCGTTGACGATCGTGCACGGTCATTACCGCATTAACGTTCATATGCAGTCATGTAAATCCGTGCACAGCCATGTAAAGCCGTGTACACCCATGTAAAGCCATGGCTGCATCGCGTGCGTGGGTGTCCATCCAGCCACCCCTCTGTTTGTACGTGGTCTTGCTGACGACAGGCACGTCGCAGACGCGTATCTGCTGTAGAGGTCGGTCAGTATATAAAAGGCGTATCGCGAATCGCTCAGGCTTTGCCAGGAAACGTATTCGTCTGCTCCTGAAACGAGCTGCTGTAGCAGACAACGTCGACGCCAACTACTTATTGCAAGTCCGCTTTCACCATCGGTGTTTAGTCAGGAAGCCGACCGCTATTTGCTACCTCGTCATCCAGAATCGTCGTACCATTACCCGAAGACGTCAGCAGCTTTGTCCGTGGCGCCGAATCCGCACGTCCGTTGATTAGGTATGAGTAATGGAAACGTCTGCTTTTGATCGCTCGGGTTGAGCACGGTCGGCCCGCTTTTTGTCGTCTTGCGGTCACGGATGCCGTCTGTCCGTCCATCCACGCGATGTGCATGGCTGCAACACGCTTTCACGTCGCAAAGCGCTTACCTCGCTCGATACGATCCTCACCACAGACCGATTGGTTAGAGAAAAAACACCGTGGACGTCATTGCAAGAGCGTAGTCATGACCTCATTATTTGTTACCTCGTTGTCATCCTCAGAGACACATGAGACGTGTGATGGCGTCAAGCTCCGCGTCCTTGCGCGTATCTTAAAGGATCGCGAGACGTTGTATCAACACAATTTGCGTGGAATAAAGCACTTCAGTCTTCGCGTTCCTTTCCGAGCAAGGCTACGAGTCTGGTGATTGTCGATTCACCTTATGGAAATGTACTCAGTCAAGTAGAGCTTTGCTACCTATCGTCGAGTATTCTCGCTTTCCTCTTTGCAGAAACGAATGGGAAGACTGCAAACGACATTGCTGCTCCTGGTCATCCAGAGATCGTACTTGTGTTAAGAATGGTTGTGCTTGGTGGCCAAAACGAACCGGTGGATCTGGTACTCGTGTCATACAGAAGCTACTTGGGTGAATGCTCTGTGACACTACTGCGTGGAAGATCAGAAGGAACTGGCGATAACGCCTATCCTGGTGACATGGCCAGCACACGAAGATCAAGTTTTGTAAACCTGATCTTTGCGTCCGTCTGTCGATGAGGTGCAACACGAGACGCACGATGAAGTAGAGCAGGAATACACAAACACGCAAGCTTGCCGGATGAACACAGTTGTCTGCGTACCAAACCATGATCAACCGGTGTCAAAGCCGACGTGCGCGTGATACTGCCGCGATCTCCGTCGCATGTGTTCGCATGTACGCTACAGGGCTCACGTTGCTGCTGGTGTGCCCACCGATTCCGCTGGGAGCTCCTACAGATCTCACGAGAGCAGCAACGACGACGGAATGCATGAGTACATGCGTGCAAGGATACCGAGGATCCGGGTGAGCATCAGGAGGCTGTGCCTACTATACGTGCATACGACATTTCGCTATGACTAATGAAGGCATGGAGGTATGGAGTCAAAAAGGAGCCAAGTCAGACAGGGTACCGAAAGGAGAAGAAGAGTAGAGACGTAAGAATTGGATGTGAAAGCGAGCTGCATTGATGTGGAGTTACCCGTCCACTATTTTACCGACCCACGCCTCTTGCGTGAGCTGTTTGATCCGACAACGCTGGTTCATGGAACAGGATAGGCGAAGCTTCTCTACCAATGTCAGCCACGTTCAACGTGGTCTCGCTCACAGAGACCTTGGTCGAATGAGCCTTGGCAGATGGGTCAAGGCCAAAGACCTTGGTCTCCGGTGGTCGAATACTTCTTAGTCGTAGTATCCATTACGTACGTAATAGCTGCTCTTCTTATCGGTGACGAGATCGGAAAGCACACTGGCGCCATCAGCCAGTTCGTTAGGACGGTCCTCCAGAGCTTTTCCGCAGATCGTCGTCGTGGCGACAGCAGCGAGTACGAGGCAAATGAGGAATTTCATCTTGGATGCGTAGTGTGCAGATAGTGTGGAGACTGGGAAGGTCTCGGCAAATTAAGGAATGATGAAGCAAGAAGACGTGCCATACGGACCGGCCCTCCGTGCATCTGATCAACGCACTAGCGGTTTCATGCTTGTTCAGGAGACGATGGACTTTATCACACACGATATCATTTGTGAAAGAAACGCGCACCGGTTGACGCCGAATGAGACATTCGAAACGAACGGGACAGCCGGAGCGATGCGACGGTTGCTGGCCGGAGATATCGGTGCGAGATGCGACGTCTCAGCATATGCGCACAAATGCAGACCATGACGTGTCCAGCAACAGCGACACTGGCATCGTGCTTTTTCGTAGCAAGCAGTGACAGACTACCACGTCGACCGGCGTCCTTCAGTATGTCACAGCACACAGCAGATAGATAGACAAACTTGGCGAACGCGATTCGCCCGCTCAGGTGGAGCGTTTACCATGAGGGATCATTCAATGGCACGCTTCGAACCACTGCATCGCAAATAGCAGCCACTAGCACTACGACAGCGTTCGTTCTGATGCCGCGCTGTTCGATATTGACGCCTTTTCCACAACTCTCTTCACAGAAACCTCCACCGCTGGAGACTTGGCTTATCGAAAAGTGGCGACGAACGCTCAAAGCGAGGTTCTTCATGCTGCAAAGAGACGAAGCGACTCCGTAGGCGACATCGTAGTCGTGCCGTCACGATTGTAAGCGCCAAGGACCCGCTAATATTTCACCGGCTGTTGTCTAGCATCGCTCGCTGTTATCCGATTTCATACCGAGACGTACTGCCAGTAGATGTAGTCACAACAGACAAGGACATGTGTGATTCGAACTGCATCGTATATCCCACGCTAGCGTACGCCAATGAAAGGCAATCGCTACCGGGAGACAATACCAGCTCTGTGTGAACGAGTCCGCGGCGCGTCGTCTCCTCAAAACACCGCCGTGAGCAGCTCCGTGGCTAATTAGGGTACACGTGCATGAACCTATTGATACATGTAAATAGCTCTGCATTTCGCTGTCTCTCCTTGATCCTCATCCATCTTTGTGCGGTGGAATGCCGTCGTCCGTCCTCCGCCATCGTGGTTCCTGAGCATGTATCGCACCGCTGGACGTACCGTTGAAGCGCCTTCTATCGTTGAAGCGTGTCAAAAACGTCAGTGACTGGATCGGGACCTACACCTACGCCAACTACCCTTGTGAGCGTCCAGTTGAGGCGTCTCGCTTGAACGGAACCTCGAGTGATGCCAAGAAAGGGTCACCATGTGGCCAGTCCTGGCGAGATATACCACCAAACACGTCGATTGATGCAACTTCCCGGTTCCATAGCAGCAAGTACTCAACTGATGGAATAGCGACGACACATCGAACAAGTGGGAAGGCATGGAGCAATTACGCGTCTGCAAGTTCAGCCACCTTGCAGATATCCTCCACGCTGATCGACTCCATGTGAGCTTCCAGATTCTTTGTCGGTTCGTGCTGAGCTAGATACTCGACTTCGTAAGTAGGTCCACCCTCTTCGTCCATAGCTGCGTTTTCCTTGTGGACTACATGACATCGTTGACGATCGTGCACGGTCATTACCGCATTAACGTTCATATGCAGTCATGTAAATCCGTGCACAGCCATGTAAAGCCGTGTACACCCATGTAAAGCCATGGCTGCATCGCGTGCGTGGGTGTCCATCCAGCCACCCCTCTGTTTGTACGTGGTCTTGCTGACGACAGGCACGTCGCAGACGCGTATCTGCTGTAGAGGTCGGTCAGTATATAAAAGGCGTATCGCGAATCGCTCAGGCTTTGCCAGGAAACGTATTCGTCTGCTCCTGAAACGAGCTGCTGTAGCAGACAACGTCGACGCCAACTACTTATTGCAAGTCCGCTTTCACCATCGGTGTTTAGTCAGGAAGCCGACCGCTATTTGCTACCTCGTCATCCAGAATCGTCGTACCATTACCCGAAGACGTCAGCAGCTTTGTCCGTGGCGCCGAATCCGCACGTCCGTTGATTAGGTATGAGTAATGGAAACGTCTGCTTTTGATCGCTCGGGTTGAGCACGGTCGGCCCGCTTTTTGTCGTCTTGCGGTCACGGATGCCGTCTGTCCGTCCATCCACGCGATGTGCATGGCTGCAACACGCTTTCACGTCGCAAAGCGCTTACCTCGCTCGATACGATCCTCACCACAGACCGATTGGTTAGAGAAAAAACACCGTGGACGTCATTGCAAGAGCGTAGTCATGACCTCATTATTTGTTACCTCGTTGTCATCCTCAGAGACACATGAGACGTGTGATGGCGTCAAGCTCCGCGTCCTTGCGCGTATCTTAAAGGATCGCGAGACGTTGTATCAACACAATTTGCGTGGAATAAAGCACTTCAGTCTTCGCGTTCCTTTCCGAGCAAGGCTACGAGTCTGGTGATTGTCGATTCACCTTATGGAAATGTACTCAGTCAAGTAGAGCTTTGCTACCTATCGTCGAGTATTCTCGCTTTCCTCTTTGCAGAAACGAATGGGAAGACTGCAAACGACATTGCTGCTCCTGGTCATCCAGAGATCGTACTTGTGTTAAGAATGGTTGTGCTTGGTGGCCAAAACGAACCGGTGGATCTGGTACTCGTGTCATACAGAAGCTACTTGGGTGAATGCTCTGTGACACTACTGCGTGGAAGATCAGAAGGAACTGGCGATAACGCCTATCCTGGTGACATGGCCAGCACACGAAGATCAAGTTTTGTAAACCTGATCTTTGCGTCCGTCTGTCGATGAGGTGCAACACGAGACGCACGATGAAGTAGAGCAGGAATACACAAACACGCAAGCTTGCCGGATGAACACAGTTGTCTGCGTACCAAACCATGATCAACCGGTGTCAAAGCCGACGTGCGCGTGATACTGCCGCGATCTCCGTCGCATGTGTTCGCATGTACGCTACAGGGCTCACGTTGCTGCTGGTGTGCCCACCGATTCCGCTGGGAGCTCCTACAGATCTCACGAGAGCAGCAACGACGACGGAATGCATGAGTACATGCGTGCAAGGATACCGAGGATCCGGGTGAGCATCAGGAGGCTGTGCCTACTATACGTGCATACGACATTTCGCTATGACTAATGAAGGCATGGAGGTATGGAGTCAAAAAGGAGCCAAGTCAGACAGGGTACCGAAAGGAGAAGAAGAGTAGAGACGTAAGAATTGGATGTGAAAGCGAGCTGCATTGATGTGGAGTTACCCGTCCACTATTTTACCGACCCACGCCTCTTGCGTGAGCTGTTTGATCCGACAACGCTGGTTCATGGAACAGGATAGGCGAAGCTTCTCTCCCAATGTCAGCCACGTTCAACGTGGTCTCGCTCACAGAGACCTTGGTCGAATGAGCCTTGGCAGATGGGTCAAGGCCAAAGACCTTGGTCTCCGGTGGTCGAATACTTCTTAGTCGTAGTATCCATTACGTACGTAATAGCTGCTCTTCTTATCGGTGACGAGATCGGAAAGCACACTGGCGCCATCAGCCAGTTCGTTAGGACGGTCCTCCAGAGCTTTTCCGCAGATCGTCGTCGTGGCGACAGCAGCGAGTACGAGGCAAATGAGGAATTTCATCTTGGATGCGTAGTGTGCAGATAGTGTGGAGACTGGGAAGGTCTCGGCAAATTAAGGAATGATGAAGCAAGAAGACGTGCCATACGGACCGGCCCTCCGTGCATCTGATCAACGCACTAGCGGTTTCATGCTTGTTCAGGAGACGATGGACTTTATCACACACGATATCATTTGTGAAAGAAACGCGCACCGGTTGACGCCGAATGAGACATTCGAAACGAACGGGACAGCCGGAGCGATGCGACGGTTGCTGGCCGGAGATATCGGTGCGAGATGCGACGTCTCAGCATATGCGCACAAATGCAGACCATGACGTGTCCAGCAACAGCGACACTGGCATCGTGCTTTTTCGTAGCAAGCAGTGACAGACTACCACGTCGACCGGCGTCCTTCAGTATGTCACAGCACACAGCAGATAGATAGACAAACTTGGCGAACGCGATTCGCCCGCTCAGGTGGAGCGTTTACCATGAGGGATCATTCAATGGCACGCTTCGAACCACTGCATCGCAAATAGCAGCCACTAGCACTACGACAGCGTTCGTTCTGATGCCGCGCTGTTCGATATTGACGCCTTTTCCACAACTCTCTTCACAGAAACCTCCACCGCTGGAGACTTGGCTTATCGAAAAGTGGCGACGAACGCTCAAAGCGAGGTTCTTCATGCTGCAAAGAGACGAAGCGACTCCGTAGGCGACATCGTAGTCGTGCCGTCACGATTGTAAGCGCCAAGGACCCGCTAATATTTCACCGGCTGTTGTCTAGCATCGCTCGCTGTTATCCGATTTCATACCGAGACGTACTGCCAGTAGATGTAGTCACAACAGACAAGGACATGTGTGATTCGAACTGCATCGTATATCCCACGCTAGCGTACGCCAATGAAAGGCAATCGCTACCGGGAGACAATACCAGCTCTGTGTGAACGAGTCCGCGGCGCGTCGTCTCCTCAAAACACCGCCGTGAGCAGCTCCGTGGCTAATTAGGGTACACGTGCATGAACCTATTGATACATGTAAATAGCTCTGCATTTCGCTGTCTCTCCTTGATCCTCATCCATCTTTGTGCGGTGGAATGCCGTCGTCCGTCCTCCGCCATCGTGGTTCCTGAGCATGTATCGCACCGCTGGACGTACCGTTGAAGCGCCTTCTATCGTTGAAGCGTGTCAAAAACGTCAGTGACTGGATCGGGACCTATACCTACGCCAACTACCCTTGTGAGCGTCCAGTTGAGGCGTCTCGCTTGAACGGAACCTCGAGTGATGCCAAGAAAGGGTCACCATGTGGCCAGTCCTGGCGAGATATACCACCAAACACGTCGATTGATGCAACTTTCCGGTTCCATAGCAGCAAGTACTCAACTGATGGAATAGCGACGACACATCGAACAAGTGGGAATGCATGGAGCAATTACGCGTCTGCAAGTTCAGCCACCTTGCAGATATCCTCCACGCTGATCGACTCCATGTGAGCTTCCAGATTCTTTGTCGGTTCGTGCTGAGCTAGATACTCGACTTCGTAAGTAGGTCCACCCTCTTCGTCCATTGCTGCGTTTTCCTTGTGGACTACATGACATCGTTGACGATCGTGCACGGTCATTACCGCATTAACGTTCATATGCAGTCATGTAAATCCGTGCACAGCCATGTAAAGCCGTGTACACCCATGTAAAGCCATGGCTGCATCGCGTGCGTGGGTGTCCATCCAGCCACCCCTCTGTTTGTACGTGGTCTTGCTGACGACAGGCACGTCGCAGACGCGTATCTGCTGTAGAGGTCGGTCAGTATATAAAAGGCGTATCGCGAATCGCTCAGGCTTTGCCAGGAAACGTATTCGTCTGCTCCTGAAACGAGCTGCTGTAGCAGACAACGTCGACGCCAACTACTTATTGCAAGGCCGCTTTCACCATCGGTGTTTAGTCAGGAAGCCGACCGCTATTTGCTACCTCGTCATCCAGAATCGTCGTACCATTACCCGAAGACGTCAGCAGCTTTGTCCGTGGCGCCGAATCCGCACGTCCGTTGATTTGGTATGAGTAATGGAAACGTCTGCTTTTGATCGCTCGGGTTGAGCACGGTCGGCCCGCTTTTTGTCGTCTTGCGGTCACGGATGCCGTCTGTCCGTCCATCCACGCGATGTGCATGGCTGCAACACGCTTTCACGTCGCAAAGCGCTTACCTCGCTCGATACGATCCTCACCACAGACCGATTGGTTAGAGAAAAAACACCGTGGACGTCATTGCAAGAGCGTAGTCATGACCTCATTATTTGTTACCTCGTTGTCATCCTCAGAGACACATGAGACGTGTGATGGCGTCAAGCTCCGCGTCCTTGCGCGTATCTTAAAGGATCGCGAGACGTTGTATCAACACAATTTGCGTGGAATAAAGCACTTCAGTCTTCGCGTTCCTTTCCGAGCAAGGCTACGAGTCTGGTGATTGTCGATTCACCTTATGGAAATGTACTCAGTCAAGTAGAGCTTTGCTACCTATCGTCGAGTATTCTCGCTTTCCTCTTTGCAGAAACGAATGGGAAGACTGCAAACGACATTGCTGCTCCTGGTCATCCAGAGATCGTACTTGTGTTAAGAATGGTTGTGCTTGGTGGCCAAAACGAACCGGTGGATCTGGTACTCGTGTCATACAGAAGCTACTTGGGTGAATGCTCTGTGACACTACTGCGTGGAAGATCAGAAGGAACTGGCGATAACGCCTATCCTGGTGACATGGCCAGCACACGAAGATCAAGTTTTGTAAACCTGATCTTTGCGTCCGTCTGTCGATGAGGTGCAACACGAGACGCACGATGAAGTAGAGCAGGAATACACAAACACGCAAGCTTGCCGGATGAACACAGTTGTCTGCGTACCAAACCATGATCAACCGGTGTCAAAGCCGACGTGCGCGTGATACTGCCGCGATCTCCGTCGCATGTGTTCGCATGTACGCTACAGGGCTCACGTTGCTGCTGGTGTGCCCACCGATTCCGCTGGGAGCTCCTACAGATCTCACGAGAGCAGCAACGACGACGGAATGCATGAGTACATGCGTGCAAGGATACCGAGGATCCGGGTGAGCATCAGGAGGCTGTGCCTACTATACGTGCATACGACATTTCGCTATGACTAATGAAGGCATGGAGGTATGGAGTCAAAAAGGAGCCAAGTCAGACAGGGTACCGAAAGGAGAAGAAGAGTAGAGACGTAAGAATTGGATGTGAAAGCGAGCTGCATTGATGTGGAGTTACCCGTCCACTATTTTACCGACCCACGCCTCTTGCGTGAGCTGTTTGATCCGACAACGCTGGTTCATGGAACAGGATAGGCGAAGCTTCTCTCCCAATGTCAGCCACGTTCAACGTGGTCTCGCTCACAGAGACCTTGGTCGAATGAGCCTTGGCAGATGGGTCAAGGCCAAAGACCTTGGTCTCCGGTGGTCGAATACTTCTTAGTCGTAGTATCCATTACGTACGTAATAGCTGCTCTTCTTATCGGTGACGAGATCGGAAAGCACACTGGCGCCATCAGCCAGTTCGTTAGGACGGTCCTCCAGAGCTTTTCCGCAGATCGTCGTCGTGGCGACAGCAGCGAGTACGAGGCAAATGAGGAATTTCATCTTGGATGCGTAGTGTGCAGATAGTGTGGAGACTGGGAAGGTCTCGGCAAATTAAGGAATGATGAAGCAAGAAGACGTGCCATACGGACCGGCCCTCCGTGCATCTGATCAACGCACTAGCGGTTTCATGCTTGTTCAGGAGACGATGGACTTTATCACACACGATATCATTTGTGAAAGAAACGCGCACCGGTTGACGCCGAATGAGACATTCGAAACGAACGGGACAGCCGGAGCGATGCGACGGTTGCTGGCCGGAGATATCGGTGCGAGATGCGACGTCTCAGCATATGCGCACAAATGCAGACCATGACGTGTCCAGCAACAGCGACACTGGCATCGTGCTTTTTCGTAGCAAGCAGTGACAGACTACCACGTCGACCGGCGTCCTTCAGTATGTCACAGCACACAGCAGATAGATAGACAAACTTGGCGAACGCGATTCGCCCGCTCAGGTGGAGCGTTTACCATGAGGGATCATTCAATGGCACGCTTCGAACCACTGCATCGCAAATAGCAGCCACTAGCACTACGACAGAAAACGTTCGTTCTGATGCCGCGCTGTTCGATATTGACGCCTTTTCCACAACTCTCTTCACAGAAACCTCCACCGCTGGAGACTTGGCTTATCGAAAAGTGGCGACGAACGCTCAAAGCGAGGTTCTTCATGCTGCAAAGAGACGAAGCGACTCCGTAGGCGACATCGTAGTCGTGCCGTCACGATTGTAAGCGCCAAGGACCCGCTAATATTTCACCGGCTGTTGTCTAGCATCGCTCACTGTTATCCGATTTCATACCGAGACGTACTGCCAGTAGATGTAGTCACAACAGACAAGGACATGTGTGATTCGAACTGCATCGTATATCCCACGCTAGCGTACGCCAATGAAAGGCAATCGCTACCGGGAGACAATACCAGCTCTGTGTGAACGAGTCCGCGGCGCGTCGTCTCCTCAAAACACCGCCGTGAGCAGCTCCGTGGCTAATTAGGGTACACGTGCATGAACCTATTGATACATGTAAATAGCTCTGCATTTCGCTGTCTCTCCTTGATCCTCATCCATCTTTGTGCGGTGGAATGCCGTCGTCCGTCCTCCGCCATCGTGGTTCCTGAGCATGTATCGCACCGCTGGACGTACCGTTGAAGCGCCTTCTATCGTTGAAGCGTGTCAAAAACGTCAGTGACTGGATCGGGACCTATACCTACGCCAACTACCCTTGTGAGCGTCCAGTTGAGGCGTCTCGCTTGAACGGAACCTCGAGTGATGCCAAGAAAGGGTCACCATGTGGCCAGTCCTGGCGAGATATACCACCAAACACGTCGATTGATGCAACTTCTCCGGTTCCATAGCAGCAAGTACTCAACTGATGGAATAGCGACGACACATCGAACAAGTGGGAAGGCATGGAGCAATTACGCGTCTGCAAGTTCAGCCACCTTGCAGATATCCTCCACGCTGATCGACTCCATGTGAGCTTCCAGATTCTTTGTCGGTTCGTGCTGAGCTAGATACTCGACTTCGTAAGTAGGTCCACCCTCTTCGTCCATTGCTGCGTTTTCCTTGTGGACTACATGACATCGTTGACGATCGTGCATGGTCATTACCGCATTAACGTTCATATGCAGTCATGTAAATCCGTGCACAGCCATGTAAAGCCGTGTACACCCATGTAAAGCCATGGCTGCATCGCGTGCGTGGGTGTCCATCCAGCCACCCCTCTGTTTGTACGTGGTCTTGCTGACGACAGGCACGTCGCAGACGCGTATCTGCTGTAGAGGTCGGTCAGTATATAAAAGGCGTATCGCGAATCGCTCAGGCTTTGCCAGGAAACGTATTCGTCTGCTCCTGAAACGAGCTGCTGTAGCAGACAACGTCGACGCCAACTACTTATTGCAAGGCCGCTTTCACCATCGGTGTTTAGTCAGGAAGCCGACCGCTATTTGCTACCTCGTCATCCAGAATCGTCGTACCATTACCCGAAGACGTCAGCAGCTTTGTCCGTGGCGCCGAATCCGCACGTCCGTTGATTTGGTATGGGTAATGGAAACGTCTGCTTTTGATCGCTCGGGTTGAGCACGGTCGGCCCGCTTTTTGTCGTCTTGCGGTCACGGATGCCGTCTGTCCGTCCATCCACGCGATGTGCATGGCTGCAACACGCTTTCACGTCGCAAAGCGCTTACCTCGCTCGATACGATCCTCACCACAGACCGATTGGTTAGAGAAAAAACACCGTGGACGTCATTGCAAGAGCGTAGTCATGACCTCATTATTTGTTACCTCGTTGTCATCCTCAGAGACACATGAGACGTGTGATGGCGTCAAGCTCCGCGTCCTTGCGCGTATCTTAAAGGACCGCGAGACGTTGTATCAACACAATTTGCGTGGAATAAAGCACTTCAGTCTTCGCGTTCCTTTCCGAGCAAGGCTACGAGTCTGGTGATTGTCGATTCACCTTATGGAAATGTACTCAGTCAAGTAGAGCTTTGCTGCCTATCGTCGAGTATTCTCGCTTTCCTCTTTGCAGAAACGAATGGGAAGACTGCAAACGACATTGCTGCTCCTGGTCATCCAGAGATCGTACTTGTGTTAAGAATGGTTGTGCTTGGTGGCCAAAACGAACCGGTGGATCTGGTACTCGTGTCATACAGAAGCTACTTGGGTGAATGCTCTGTGACACTACTGCGTGGAAGATCAGAAGGAACTGGCGATAACGCCTATCCTGGTGACATGGCCAGCACACGAAGATCAAGTTTTGTAAACCTGATCTTTGCGTCCGTCTGTCGATGAGGTGCAACACGAGACGCACGATGAAGTAGAGCAGGAATACACAAACACGCAAGCTTGCCGGATGAACACAGTTGTCTGCGTACCAAACCATGATCAACCGGTGTCAAAGCCGACGTGCGCGTGATACTGCCGCGATCTCCGTCGCATGTGTTCGCATGTACGCTACAGGGCTCACGTTGCTGCTGGTGTGCCCACCGATTCCGCTGGGAGCTCCTACAGATCTCACGAGAGCAGCAACGACGACGGAATGCATGAGTACATGCGTGCAAGGATACCGAGGATCGGGGTGAGCATCAGGAGGCTGTGCCTACTATACGTGCATACGACATTTCGCTATGACTAATGAAGGCATGGAGGTATGGAGTCAAAAAGGAGCCAAGTCAGACAGGGTACCGAAAGGAGAAGAAGAGTAGAGACGTAAGAATTGGATGTGAAAGCGAGCTGCATTGATGTGGAGTTACCCGTCCACTATTTTACCGACCCACGCCTCTTGCGTGAGCTGTTTGATCCGACAACGCTGTTTCATGGAACAGGATAGGCGAAGCTTCTCTCCCAATGTCAGCCACGTTCAACGTGGTCTCGCTCACAGAGACCTTGGTCGAATGAGCCTTGGCAGATGGGTCAAGGCCAAAGACCTTGGTCTCCGGTGGTCGAATACTTCTTAGTCGTAGTATCCATTACGTACGTAATAGCTGCTCTTCTTATCGGTGACGAGATCGGAAAGCACACTGGCGCCATCAGCCAGTTCGTTAGGACGGTCCTCCAGAGCTTTTCCGCAGATCGTCGTCGTGGCGACAGCAGCGAGTACGAGGCAAATGAGGAATTTCATCTTGGATGCGTAGTGTGCAGATAGTGTGGAGACTGGGAAGGTCTCGGCAAATTAAGGAATGATGAAGCAAGAAGACGTGCCATACGGACCGGCCCTCCGTGCATCTGATCAACGCACTAGCGGTTTCATGCTTGTTCAGGAGACGATGGACTTTATCACACACGATATCATTTGTGAAAGAAACGCGCACCGGTTGACGCCGAATGAGACATTCGAAACGAACGGGACAGCCGGAGCGATGCGACGGTTGCTGGCCGGAGATATCGGTGCGAGATGCGACGTCTCAGCATATGCGCACAAATGCAGACCATGACGTGTCCAGCAACAGCGACACTGGCATCGTGCTTTTTCGTAGCAAGCAGTGACAGACTACCACGTCGACCGGCGTCCTTCAGTATGTCACAGCACACAGCAGATAGATAGACAAACTTGGCGAACGCGATTCGCCCGCTCAGGTGGAGCGTTTACCATGAGGGATCATTCAATGGCACGCTTCGAACCACTGCATCGCAAATAGCAGCCACTAGCACTACGACAGCGTTCGTTCTGATGCCGCGCTGTTCGATATTGACGCCTTTTCCACAACTCTCTTCACAGAAACCTCCACCGCTGGAGACTTGGCTTATCGAAAAGTGGCGACGAACGCTCAAAGCGAGGTTCTTCATGCTGCAAAGAGACGAAGCGACTCCGTAGGCGACATCGTAGTCGTGCCGTCACGATTGTAAGCGCCAAGGACCCGCTAATATTTCACCGGCTGTTGTCTAGCATCGCTCACTGTTATCCGAACTCATACCGAGACGTACTGCCAGTAGATGTAGTCACAACAGACAAGGACATGTGTGATTCGAACTGCATCGTATATCCCACGCTAGCGTACGCCAATGCAAGGCAATCGCTACCGGGAGACAATACCAGCTCTGTGTGAACGAGTCCGCGGCGCGTCGTCTCCTCAAAACACCGCCGTGAGCAGCTCCGTGGCTAATTAGGGTACACGTGCATGAACCTATTGATACATGTAAATAGCTCTGCATTTCGCTGTCTCTCCTTGATCCTCATCCATCTTTGTGCGGTGGAATGCCGTCGTCCGTCCTCCGCCATCGTGGTTCCTGAGCATGTATCGCACCGCTGGACGTACCGTTGAAGCGCCTTCTATCGTTGAAGCGTGTCAAAAACGTCAGTGACTGGATCGGGACCTATACCTACGCCAACTACCCTTGTGAGCGTCCAGTTGAGGCGTCTCGCTTGAACGGAACCTCGAGTGATGCCAAGAAAGGGTCACCATGTGGCCAGTCCTGGCGAGATATACCACCAAACACGTCGATTGATGCAACTTCCCGGTTCCATAGCAGCAAGTACTCAACTGATGGAATGGCGACGACACATCGAACAAGTGGGAAGGCATGGAGCAATTACGCGTCTGCAAGTTCAGCCACATTGCAGATATCCTCCACGCTGATCGACTCCATGTGAGCTTCCAGATTCTTTGTCGGTTCGTGCTGAGCTAGATACTCGACTTCGTAAGTAGGTCCACCCTCTTCGTCCATTGCTGCGTTTTCCTTGTGGACTACATGACATCGTTGACGATCGTGTATGGTCATTACCGCATTAACGTTCATATGCAGTCATGTAAATCCGTGCACAGCCATGTAAAGCCGTGTACACCCATGTAAAGCCATGGCTGCATCGCGTGCGTGGGTGTCCATCCAGCCACCCCTCTGTTTGTACGTGGTCTTGCTGACGACAGGCACGTCGCAGACGCGTATCTGCTGTAGAGGTCGGTCAGTATATAAAAGGCGTATCGCGAATCGCTCAGGCTTTGCCAGGAAACGTATTCGCCTGCTCCTGAAACGAGCTGCTGTAGCAGACAACGTCGACGCCAACTACTTATTGCAAGGCCGCTTTCACCATCGGTGTTTAGTCAGGAAGCCGACCGCTATTTGCTACCTCGTCATCCAGAATCGTCGTACCATTACCCGAAGACGTCAGCAGCTTTGTCCGTGGCGCCGAACCCGCACGTCCATTGATTTGGTATGGGTAATGGAAACGTCTGCTTTTGATCGCTCGGGTTGAGCACGGTCGGCCCGCTTTTTGTCGTCTTGCGGTCACGGATGCCGTCTGTCCGTCCATCCACGCGATGTGCATGGCTGCAACACGCTTTCACGTCGCAAAGCGCTTACCTCGCTCGATACGATCCTCACCACAGACCGATTGGTTAGAGAAAAAACACCGTGGACGTCATTGCAAGAGCGTAGTCATGACCTCATTAGTTGTTACCTCGTTGTCATCCTCAGAGACACATGAGACGTGTGATGGCGTCAAGCTCCGCGTCCTTGCGCGTATCTTAAAGGACCGCGAGACGTTGTATCAACACAATTTGCGTGGAATAAAGCACTTCAGTCTTCGCGTTCCTTTCCGAGCAAGGCTACGAGTCTGGTGATTGTCGATTCACCTTATGGAAATGTACTCAGTCAAGTAGAGCTTTGCTGCCTATCGTCGAGTATTCTCGCTTTCCTCTTTGCAGAAACGAATGGGAAGACTGCAAACGACATTGCTGCTCCTGGTCATCCAGAGATCGTACTTGTGTTAAGAATGGTTGTGCTTGGTGGCCAAAACGAACCGGTGGATCTGGCACTCGTGTCATACAGAAGCTACTTGGGTGAATGCTCTGTGACACTACTGCGTGGAAGATCAGAAGGAACTGGCGATAACGCCTATCCTGGTGACATGGCCAGCACACGAAGATCAAGTTTTGTAAACCTGATCTTTGCGTCCGTCTGTCGATGAGGTGCAACACGAGACGCACGATGAAGTAGAGCAGGAATACACAAACACGCAAGCTTGCCGGATGAACACAGTTGTCTGCGTACCAAACCATGATCAACCGGTGTCAAAGCCGACGTGCGCGTGATACTGCCGCGATCTCCGTCGCATGTGTTCGCATGTACGCTACAGGGCTCACGTTGCTGCTGGTGTGCCCACCGATTCCGCTGGGAGCTCCTACAGATCTCACGAGAGCAGCAACGACGACGGAATGCATGAGTACATGCGTGCAAGGATACCGAGGATCGGGGTGAGCATCAGGAGGCTGTGCCTACTATACGTGCATACGACATTTCGCTATGACTAATGAAGGCATGGAGGTATGGAGTCAAAAAGGAGCCAAGTCAGACAGGGTACCGAAAGGAGAAGAAGAGTAGAGACGTAAGAATTGGATGTGAAAGCGAGCTGCATTGATGTGGAGTTACCCGTCCACTATTTTACCGACCCACGCCTCTTGCGTGAGCTGTTTGATCCGACAACGCTGTTTCATGGAACAGGATAGGCGAAGCTTCTCTCCCAATGTCAGCCACGTTCAACGTGGTCTCGCTCACAGAGACCTTGGTCGAATGAGCCTTGGCAGATGGGTCAAGGCCAAAGACCTTGGTCTCCGGTGGTCGAATACTTCTTAGTCGTAGTATCCATTACGTACGTAATAGCTGCTCTTCTTATCGGTGACGAGATCGGAAAGCACACTGGCGCCATCAGCCAGTTCGTTAGGACGGTCCTCCAGAGCTTTTCCGCAGATCGTCGTCGTGGCGACAGCAGCGAGTACGAGGCAAATGAGGAATTTCATCTTGGATGCGTAGTGTGCAGATAGTGTGGAGACTGGGAAGGTCTCGGCAAATTAAGGAATGATGAAGCAAGAAGACGTGCCATACGGACCGGCCCTCCGTGCATCTGATCAACGCACTAGCGGTTTCATGCTTGTTCAGGAGACGATGGACTTTATCACACACGATATCATTTGTGAAAGAAACGCGCACCGGTTGACGCCGAATGAGACATTCGAAACGAACGGGACAGCCGGAGCGATGCGACGGTTGCTGGCCGGAGATATCGGTGCGAGATGCGACGTCTCAGCATATGCGCACAAATGCAGACCATGACGTGTCCAGCAACAGCGACACTGGCATCGTGCTTTTTCGTAGCAAGCAGTGACAGACTACCACGTCGACCGGCGTCCTTCAGTATGTCACAGCACACAGCAGATAGATAGACAAACTTGGCGAACGCGATTCGCCCGCTCAGGTGGAGCGTTTACCATGAGGGATCATTCAATGGCACGCTTCGAACCACTGCATCGCAAATAGCAGCCACTAGCACTACGACAGCGTTCGTTCTGATGCCGCGCTGTTCGATATTGACGCCTTTTCCACAACTCTCTTCACAGAAACCCCCACCGCTGGAGACTTGGCTTATCGAAAAGTGGCGACGAACGCTCAAAGCGAGGTTCTTCATGCTGCAAAGAGACGAAGCGACTCCGTAGGCGACATCGTAGTCGTGCCGTCACGATTGTAAGCGCCAAGGACCCGCTAATATTTCACCGGCTGTTGTCTAGCATCGCTCACTGTTATCCGAACTCATACCGAGACGTACTGCCAGTAGATGTAGTCACAACAGACAAGGACATGTGTGATTCGAACTGCATCGTATATCCCACGCTAGCGTACGCCAATGAAAGGCAATCGCTACCGGGAGACAATACCAGCTCTGTGTGAACGAGTCCGCGGCGCGTCGTCTCCTCAAAACACCGCCGTGAGCAGCTCCGTGGCTAATTAGGGTACACGTGCATGAACCTATTGATACATGTAAATAGCTCTGCATTTCGCTGTCTCTCCTTGATTCTCATCCATCTTTGTGCGGTGGAATGCCGTCGTCCGTCCTCCGCCATCGTGGTTCCTGAGCATGTATCGCACCGCTGGACGTACCGTTGAAGCGCCTTCTATCGTTGAAGCGTGTCAAAAACGTCAGTGACTGGATCGGGACCTATACCTACGCCAACTACCCTTGTGAGCGTCCAGTTGAGGCGTCTCGCTTGAACGGAACCTCGAGTGATGCCAAGAAAGGGTCACCATGTGGCCAGTCCTGGCGAGATATACCACCAAACACGTCGATTGATGCAACTTTCCGGTTCCATAGCAGCAAGTACTCAACTGATGGAATGGCGACGACACATCGAACAAGTGGGAAGGCATGGAGCAATTACGCGTCTGCAAGTTCAGCCACATTGCAGATATCCTCCACGCTGATCGACTCCATGTGAGCTTCCAGATTCTTTGTCGGTTCGTGCTGAGCTAGATACTCGACTTCGTAAGTAGGTCCACCCTCTTCGTCCATTGCTGCGTTTTCCTTGTGGACTACATGACATCGTTGACGATCGTGTATGGTCATTACCGCATTAACGTTCATATGCAGTCATGTAAATCCGTGCACAGCCATGTAAAGCCGTGTACACCCATGTAAAGCCATGGCTGCATCGCGTGCGTGGGTGTCCATCCAGCCACCCCTCTGTTTGTACGTGGTCTTGCTGACGACAGGCACGTCGCAGACGCGTATCTGCTGTAGAGGTCGGTCAGTATATAAAAGGCGTATCGCGAATCGCTCAGGCTTTGCCAGGAAACGTATTCGCCTGCTCCTGAAACGAGCTGCTGTAGCAGACAACGTCGACGCCAACTACTTATTGCAAGGCCGCTTTCACCATCGGTGTTTAGTCAGGAAGCCGACCGCTATTTGCTACCTCGTCATCCAGAATCGTCGTACCATTACCCGAAGACGTCAGCAGCTTTGTCCGTGGCGCCGAACCCGCACGTCCATTGATTTGGTATGGGTAATGGAAACGTCTGCTTTTGATCGCTCGGGTTGAGCACGGTCGGCCCGCTTTTTGTCGTCTTGCGGTCACGGATGCCGTCTGTCCGTCCATCCACGCGATGTGCATGGCTGCAACACGCTTTCACGTCGCAAAGCGCTTACCTCGCTCGATACGATCCTCACCACAGACCGATTGGTTAGAGAAAAAACACCGTGGACGTCATTGCAAGAGCGTAGTCATGACCTCATTAGTTGTTACCTCGTTGTCATCCTCAGAGACACATGAGACGTGTGATGGCGTCAAGCTCCGCGTCCTTGCGCGTATCTTAAAGGACCGCGAGACGTTGTATCAACACAATTTGCGTGGAATAAAGCACTTCAGTCTTCGCGTTCCTTTCCGAGCAAGGCTACGAGTCTGGTGATTGTCGATTCACCTTATGGAAATGTACTCAGTCAAGTAGAGCTTTGCTGCCTATCGTCGAGTATTCTCGCTTTCCTCTTTGCAGAAACGAATGGGAAGACTGCAAACGACATTGCTGCTCCTGGTCATCCAGAGATCGTACGTGCGTTAAGAATGGTTGTGCTTGGTGGCCAAAACGAACCGGTGGATCTGGTACTCGTGTCATACAGAAGCTACTTGGGTGAATGCTCTGTGACACTACGGCGTGGAAGATCAGAAGGAACTGGCGATAACGCCTATCCTGGTGACATGGCCAGCACACGAAGATCAAGTTTTGTAAACCTGATCTTTGCGTCCGTCTGTCGATGAGGTGCAACACGAGACGCACGATGAAGTAGAGCAGGAATACACAAACACGCAAGCTTGCCGGATGAACACAGTTGTCTGCGTACCAAACCATGATCAACCGGTGTCAAAGCCGACGTGCGCGTGATACTGCCGCGATCTCCGTCGCATGTGTTCGCATGTACGCTACAGGGCTCACGTTGCTGCTGGTGTGCCCACCGATTCCGCTGGGAGCTCCTACAGATCTCACGAGAGCAGCAACGACGACGGAATGCATGAGTACATGCGTGCAAGGATACCGAGGATCGGGGTGAGCATCAGGAGGCTGTGCCTACTATACGTGCATACGACATTTCGCTATGACTAATGAAGGCATGGAGGTATGGAGTCAAAAAGGAGCCAAGTCAGACAGGGTACCGAAAGGAGAAGAAGAGTAGAGACGTAAGAATTGGATGTGAAAGCGAGCTGCATTGATGTGGAGTTACCCGTCCACTATTTTACCGACCCACGCCTCTTGCGTGAGCTGTTTGATCCGACAACGCTGTTTCATGGAACAGGATAGGCGAAGCTTCTCTCCCAATGTCAGCCACGTTCAACGTGGTCTCGCTCACAGAGACCTTGGTCGAATGAGCCTTGGCAGATGGGTCAAGGCCAAAGACCTTGGTCTCCGGTGGTCGAATACTTCTTAGTCGTAGTATCCATTACGTACGTAATAGCTGCTCTTCTTATCGGTGACGAGATCGGAAAGCACACTGGCGCCATCAGCCAGTTCGTTAGGACGGTCCTCCAGAGCTTTTCCGCAGATCGTCGTCGTGGCGACAGCAGCGAGTACGAGGCAAATGAGGAATTTCATCTTGGATGCGTAGTGTGCAGATAGTGTGGAGACTGGGAAGGTCTCGGCAAATTAAGGAATGATGAAGCAAGAAGACGTGCCATACGGACCGGCCCTCCGTGCATCTGATCAACGACTAGCGGTTTCATGCTTGTTCAGGAGACGATGGACTTTATCACACACGATATCATTTGTGAAAGAAACGCGCACCGGTTGACGCCGAATGAGACATTCGAAACGAACGGGACAGCCGGAGCGATGCGACGGTTGCTGGCCGGAGATATCGGTGCGAGATGCGACGTCTCAGCATATGCGCACAAATGCAGACCATGACGTGTCCAGCAACAGCGACACTGGCATCGTGCTTTTTCGTAGCAAGCAGTGACAGACTACCACGTCGACCGGCGTCCTTCAGTATGTCACAGCACACAGCAGATAGATAGACAAACTTGGCGAACGCGATTCGCCCGCTCAGGTGGAGCGTTTACCATGAGGGATCATTCAATGGCACGCTTCGAACCACTGCATCGCAAATAGCAGCCACTAGCACTACGACAGATACATAGAAAGCGTTCGTTCTGATGCCGCGCTGTTCGATATTGACGCCTTTTCCACAACTCTCTTCACAGAAACCCCCACCGCTGGAGACTTGGCTTACCGTAAAGTGGCGGCGAACGCTCAAAGCGAGGTTCTTCATGCTGCAAAGAGACGAAGCGACTCCGTAGGCGACATCGTAGTCGTGCCGTCACGATTGTAAGCGCCAAGGACCCGCTAATATTTCACCGGCTGTTGTCTAGCATCGCTCACTGTTATCCGAACTCATACCGAGACGTACTGCCAGTAGATGTAGTCACAACAGACAAGGACATGTGTGATTCGAACTGCATCGTATATCCCACGCTAGCGTACGCCAATGAAAGGCAATCGCTACCGGGAGACAATACCAGCTCTGTGTAAACGAGTCCGCGGCGCGTTGTCTCCTCGAAACACCGCCGTGAGCAGCTCCGTGGCTAATTAGGGCACACGTGCATGAACCTATTGATACATGTAAATAGCTCTGCATTTCGCTGTCTCTCCTTGATTCTCATCCATCTTTGTGCGGTGGAATGCCGTCTTCCGTCCGCCATTGTGGTTCTTGAGCATGTATCGCACCGCTGGACGTACCGTTGAAGCGCCTTCTATCGTTGAAGCGTGTCAAAAAAGTCAGTGACTGGATCGGGACCTATACCTACGCCAACTACCCTTGTGAGCGTCCAGTTGAGGCGTCTCGCTTGTACGGAACCTCGAGTGATGCCAAGAAAGGGTCACCATGTGGCCAGTCCTGGCGAGATATACCACCAAACACGTCGATTGATGCAACTTCCCGGTTCCATAGCAGCAAGTACTCAACTGATGGAATAGCGACGACACATCGAACAAGTGGGAATGCATGGAGCAATTACGCGTCTGCAAGTTCAGCCACATTGCAGATATCCTCCACGCTGATCGACTCCATGTGAGCTTCCAGATTCGTTGTCGGTTCGTGCTGAGCTAGATACTCGACTTCGTAAGTAGGTCCACCCTCTTCGTCCTTTGCTATGACTTTCAGATTTTGTGACTAAGTGCGCAGAACTTACATCGAGGAACGAGGTTCAGTGCCTACAACTGACCTGTACTGTCGAGGACGGCCCAATGTACAGCCTGCTGATCCTCCTTTAGGGAGGGACAGCATGCCAGTGCCGGGCGATTCCATGTAAAATCGAAGGCTTTTAACGCGTGGGTGGTGACGCTCCACCCATGCGCCCCGATGTTGAAGCCGACTACGGGTCAGGCCTTCAAGGATTCGTACCTAAAGTGGAAGGTGGGCGACTTCGTCCGCGGATGTAGTTAACGGCCTAGTCTTCCAGATTGTTTCTGTCGACAACCTAGCCATGACGACAACCCTAACCCTGACGACAACCCTAACCCTGACGACTTACGCCGACCACGATTGGACGACGGTGAACAACCTATTTTTTACAACGGTCTCCCCAACTGTAACGGGGCACCGACGACTTCGTACTGGTCAGCCGGTACGGATTTTACTATCACTTACCGAACTGATAGTCAGTGGCCAGCTAGGTGTAGAACTACACAGAGGAAGGTAGAACGACTAAGGTGAAAAATTCTAGTCGTAGGAAAAGTAGAACTGCTATTTATATAACTTATTCCAATAACTCTTGTTTCTCTGTTTGTCCTGACTGAATTTTACTAAGGTAACTATTTGTATGGTGACGTCTACTCACCACCCATCGCGCGCGTCTAGCAGCGATTGGTGGGTTGATATCATCACGATATCAACCAATGAGTTGACCCTACGTTCATCTTCAACAAAATTATCATGCTCTGTGATATTGTTTAAAGAATATTCAGCGTAATCTTCTCTATTGTCATTTTATCCCTAGTGACAATATCATGTAACGGTTTACCCCGTTACATCACCCCTACCTTAACCGATAGTGACCGTGTGACCATCAAAACTTCTGTGGCCACCCGTTGGATACCAATGGGACGGGGAGTACTTGTTGGTCAGATTCACTCATTCTAACTTTGCCTCGAATAGTGTAAATGTCAATGCGGGGTGACTCAAAGACAACACAGGCTGTTGCTCGCCCGCCTCTGCGTCAGACGACTCGTCGTCTGCTGCTCGCTCTCAGCCTGCAGCAGGTGTCGAAGCAGGCGCATGTAATATCACACCTTACGCACATAGTTACCCCGAGTTAGGGGTCAGCTACTCTGGCGAGTCAGATGTGTCTGACTCGGAAAAGCCTTTAGAGGCATCGCGTTCACCTGCGGTGCCTCTTTCATCAAGAGACCTGACGATCTATGGACTCGCGACATGCGTCACAGTTTGTTCGGCAGTGATGATGAATATGGTGATTAGTGTGATTATTCATCACCGCGATCAACTCGTGCGCCTTCGCACGAGCGATTTAACGATGGTGCGAGCCGTCGTCATACTGATAACCGTGGTACCGGCAAAGGAACCACTTCGAAGCGTGATGAGCTGAAGCCATGGCGTTTGCCTGAACAGCTCATCAATACCTTGTATCACGAGACAAACCAACACCATCGAATACCCTTATTCGATACGACTGAGCTTCACGGCTTGCGTTCCAGCGCGAAGAACTTTCGCGCTAAAGAAGATTCTATTCTCGATGCTTTCTTCAAGCATAGATGGTACAATGACAACCAAAAGCGTGACAAGGCCTCGCTTTTGGCGGCGTGGAACGTGTTCATCCAAAATGCCAAGAATTTTGGACGAGAAGGATGGCTTCAAAAACTCGAAGCGGTACGGTCCAGGTTTTAGAAGCGAACGCCAACCGGTGCAAGGTACCGGCTACATCGTTTGTCGAGTGAGTCGACATTCCTTGCCTCACTTGGGGTGATCCATGTGCGAGTTGTGTTGACAACTCGCAATGTGCACATAGGGATGTGTATTCCCTTAGTTCGCCCTGGGGAAGGACATACATCTCGGCTGAGATGCGGGACGCGATTGCAATTTTTCATTCCGTCTACAAGCGCCAAAAGCGCATGTTTACCGATGGGCCCGAGGCCCTATCGGATGAGTTTCGTCATACTGGTGGACAAGATGTTCAAGTCAGCCATCAGCTGAGATCGAGGTTCCCAGCTGTCATACAATGGTGGTTTCCCACGTCAGCGGACAAGTCAACTTGTCCGCTACCCATTATTCACGTGGTGGATCAAGATACGCCCCACGTGAACGCGTCGACCACCGTCATAATCCACCAGTGGGACCCTTTGCGGTGGAAAGACAAGGTCCGGTTCAACCACCAGGCCTGCATTAGACTTTGTGTAACTATGAGCGTTACCTACCCGAGTTGAGGGTGGACGTCGATCACGAATACGATCGTCGACACGACGTGTAGGCGACAGGATGACGTTTCTGTACCGATCGGGAGAAAGACCGATCGGATTTCGCGTTCTTTCAACTCGAGAGCGAGCGCGAAAAGCATCGTTTGCGCGACGAGCTAGAGGCGGCTCGTCGCAAGACTGCGTCGTTGAATGACCAACTTAAATGTTTGGTCTGTGATCAAAAGAATCTGTTGGGGATTCTTGAGCATGCCGGCTGTCTCCGTTCTCGCAAGAGGCCCTTAAACTGATAGTACGGGCGGGGACGACCAAGATAGAACGTAGGATGCGTACGCTTCCTGCGAGGCAACTCAATCGTGTATGCATTGCCCTTGCGGTGAAACACACGAAAGGGACCAATGTACTTCGGCAGTGTTTTACTACTGCCGATATTGGTGACTACATGTCCATGTAAGTTTACCGTAAACAGTAGTACTAGGTCGTTAAAATTAAATGAAAGAACATTTGCTTTTCCATTCTTGTCTGCGTTCCGTTTCTGGCGGTCCACCGCATTTGCGATGGAGTCCTGAACGAAACGGACTACCGCTTCTCGATTCAGCAGGAAGTTCTCTGCTGACTCTTTGTTTTGTCTTTCAGTGCGCTTCGTGCGCACTGCTAAGAGATTGTTCTCTTCTTCAGCGAGGTTGTATTCTTCCTCGCTGGCATAATCGTTGACGATGCTGAATATACCAGCATCGTCATCATCATCCGAGTCAGCAATAGCGTCATCGATATTATTAAGGTAATTTTCTTCATCGATGTCGACTTGATCGACATCGGCATCATACGTGACGACGTTAGCGTCGACACGTGATGAGCAAGAGCCAAAACGGTGTTTGCTTTAGCGAGTCCCTCCCCCCTTATCCAAGAGTCACACTCTAGAAGGGTGGGCACACGTGGATGGCGTAGGCCATTCACGTAAAAGGGTGTGTGCTGTGTTGAAGCATGCACAGAATTATTGATGGCGAAATTCACCATTGAAAGGTATTCGCTCCAACTCGAAAACGAGTGGACATATTCTCGAATGATCTCTTCGAGGACACAGTCCGCACGTTCCGTCTGACCATCTATTTTCGGATGGTCAGAAGTAGACATCTTCAATCGTGTTCCAAGAGAACTGAACACGGTTTGCCAAAATTCCGCCGTGAACCGAGGGTCGCGGTCGGACACGAGTTCACGGACTAATTCGTGAAGTCGAAACATTGTGTCGATGAAGACACGCGCACAGCCGTGTGCAGTGGTAGATTCATAGACTGCAGCAAGATGTACTATCTTGCTGAAATGATTCATAAAACAAGAATACCGTTATTATTGTGAGAGTCTTCGGAGAACCCGAAGACAAGGTCCATGAAAACGGACTCCCAACACTCTGCCGGGACCGGCAGAGGTTGTAACGGTGCACGGGATGAAGTACTAGGCTTCACCCGTTGACAGACCTCGCGAGAGCAAACGTAATTGCGGAAAAACAGATACTGGCGGGGCCAGTAACAGTTACGACTTACCGTAAGGTCGGTCTTTTCTCCGCCACGATGTCCTCCTGAGGGCGCATCGTGAAATTCGAACATGATGCGTAAACGTAAGTCATCATGATCGGGAACGACGACACGAGGTGTATTGTCGGCAACTGCTGTGTAGTACAGCAGGCCATTGCGAGTCGTATACCGATCCAACGAGGAACGATATAGCGCCGGAAAATCCGACAAGATTTTTCAAGATGGGTTCGCAAGGTGACTTATCAAACAAACGAGAATCATATCTAATGCTTATGCCTTTCGTACGTCATCCAGTTAAATCGATTACGGAACACTGACTGACAGTGCCGCAACAGTTGGCAAGGCATCCTTGTTGGCGCGTGTTGTCGGCTCGAAATCGGGCCGACGTGAAAGCTCATCAGCGACGACGTGAAGTCTTCCTGGTTTGTATTCTAACGAGAAGTTGTACGTCGCGAAGAAAGAAAGCCACCTCGACATTCGTTGCAAGAGGTGTAGACTGTCTACGGCAGTGTGTATTGACGCATGGTCCGTATATTCGATGAACGATCTTTCTCCGAGGAGATAGACGCGGAAATAAGCTAGGGCGTACTCCATGGCAAATTGTTCCTTGTCATGCACTGGTTAATTGCGTTTAGCTGGTATCAGCTGACGCGATTGATAGCAGACAACGCTCTCTAATCCGTCTGACTCATACTGCTAAACGCACAGCCGATAGCAAAATCGCTGGAGTCATAGACCACGGTAATGGTCTGTCCCGATCTTCAATCACCAAAATGTGCGATTGCAACAAGCTTTTCGATGCTTTCAAAGGAACGATGACAGTCAGCTTTCCATGACCATTTGACATTTTCGTGAGCAAGCAAGTTAGATGAACAGCCACCTCGGCGTACTTTCGCAGGTACTTGTACCAGTACGCCGCCAAGCAAAGGAACTTACGAGGCCCCTTGACATTGACTGGCACTGGCCAGTCGGTGATCGCCTATATCTTTTCGGGATCAGTTCGTGCATCGTGCTTACCCACGATGCACCCAAGAAGTGGTATTTCGCTAGCCGCGAATATACACTTCTTGAGATTGGCATACAGCTTATGCTTGCACATAAGTTGAAGAACCTGACGAACGTGAGTTCTGTGAACTTCAACGTCCGTCTTTCCGTCCATAGCCCGGCTATGGACGAACACATCGTCGAAGTAACTCGGTGCAAAGTGTCGCACCGGTCTCAACAGATTTGTAACACATCTGTTGAATGTTGCAGGGGCATTACTCAGACCCTGTGGCATCACTAGACACTCCCACAGCATACCGCTGAGAGTGCTCACTGCTGTCTACGGGATGTCCCGTTCACGCATGAGGATCTGGTCGAACCAATCCATCAGATCCATGGACGAGAATATGGTACTCTTTGACATACCATACATAATCGCATCCCTCCTCGGTATCGGCGTCTGAGCCGTTACCTTTGCAACATTCAACTTGTTGAATGCGTGCACTATTCGCCATCCTCCTTTGGCCTTTCGCACACAGAAGCCTGGAGAGCTGTGAGGGGATGTTGATTCCCTCACATGGCCGGCTGCAAAGCGATCGGCAAAGAACTTGTCAACCGCTTGTACCTGTTCACGAGGCAGTGGCCACTGCTTCATGACACAGTACTTCGAGCCCGGCTTGAGCTCGATCTCGTGTCGAGTGCCTTTGTCCTTAGGCAACTCGCAAAGTACTGATTCAGGGAATACATACTTGAATTCGATCAAATCCTTCTACAAATGATTTGCCTGGAGCGACTTCCAGGATTGATATTCACATCTCTCAATCCGAGTCTTCTCATCGAGGACACTTTCGTCCATCGATGAGCTACTGAGAATCCTCTCGGTCTCAGTAAACATCATTGCCGACCGAATATCGGCCACATAGTCATCCTCGGTGACGAGTATGCAGATCTTCTTGAACTTGCCACTACGCACATCACGCAAGAACCGTTTCGGTTCTAGCGTTGTCAATTGAGTTATCTCAGAAGTTAACTTCGGAGACGCAATCAGATCAAGCGTATAAGCGCCTACTCTTATCCATCATTAACCAAGACATCCACTGTCTTGATGACCTTTTGGAATATCACTTCCACAGGGTCTAGGAGAGCTTTCTTCACAATGTAGTAATCATCTACATTGTGTTCTTGTACAGTCGTGCTGACGACCGTACCACGAGTGAGGCTATCGCACTCGCTCGTAGTACAACCACGTAAATGTGGGCGTTCCAAGACATTCTTCAGATCGTCATCTGGGGAACAAGTAGCAGTTATCGAAACTGATCGATGCTGCCAGCTCACACTTGGCTCATTCCCCTGAGCCAAAGTAGTCCTAGGATGACATCAAACTTGTCATCCAACTCGAGTACGCTGAAATCATCTTCGTACTGTTCGCCTTTTAACGATTTAAGTATTCGGACCACACGTTTCTTCATAGTAAGTGATGCGCATGTCGCTAGGCGCACCGTCATTCTCGTTGAAGGGATCTCCCACTCCACGAAGTTAAAACTTCCTGCTTCTAGCGACTGGTGATGAACAAAATTGTTCGACGCCCCACAGTCAACTAGGTCGCGAAGTGACGAGTCCTTTGTCACTTCCAATATCAAAGTGATGAGAGATACCTCATCACCAAGTGCAGAGACACACAGAAATTGTGTGTCGGGAGCAACCTTCGTCAAGAGATTTGCAAATTCTCTTGATGTTGCTGGATCAGTATGACGCTCCGCCCCTACTGATCCCGACCCTTTTTTAATGGTTGGCCTCGCTGTTGCGGCTTTGCAACAGCATATGACCCTTTCCTTCCAGTTCTTCTTACTGGAAACGATAAATGAGCTCAGCAACGCGAGGTCCTGAGCGAAAAATCTGCATTCATATGCGTAGTGTCCCATTTTATGACAGCGATGGCATCTCACCGATTGCTTGTCAGTCGCAGAGCGAGGTTATCGCTCTCGACATTATAATGCTCCACCGGCTCTGGACCTCCGACCGCTGATCGTCTCTGCGGACGATGCGGGGTCAACGTAGCGTGAGCCTGTCTTACACTAAGGACTTTCTGTTCCGCAGCAAAAATCGCGTCCAAAACCTTCTTCATCTCTCCGAAGAACGGATGGTCCCTGACGGGACTATCGGACATCCCTTAAAATGAATATGGTGATCATTACAAATTCACTCACAAGGTTCACTACCATGCAGCTTGCAAGGTAGCGTACATGCTGAGCGTAAGCGCGAACCTTACGATTACCCTGTTTGATTTCGAAATGTTCAGATAGTGTCCTGAACTCTGCCCTGGGAGGATTAAACTTCTCGCTGAGCAGGGTATTCAAGATCCCCAACGATTTAAATACGTTTGGGTCGTGCAACTTGAGATTCAGGGCCCAATTCCTTGTGTCCCCTGCCAAGTACGACTGAGCGAATGCAACTTGCATTCGCTCATCATCGATGCGACGGGTTTCAATGGCATCGTCGACTTCGACGAGCCATCTTAATAGGGACTATTCCTTGATTCTGTGGTACTGGAAGATCTCTAGCTTTAAAGACTCCGGTCGACGCTCCCGTGTCGACTGCGCGGACTGTTCCTGTCTCAGTTCTTCGTTTCGCTGGTGATATTGTTGTTGCAACGAGGTTAACTGTGCTCGCGACTCATCAAGTTCCCGTTGCAAGAACTTGCTAATACGGTATGCTGCTGGTATCTATCCCTTGTAGATAGCATGGCCCAGATAGATTCTTCGCCGACGGTCGAAACCATTTGTTCGATCGCGCTCCAATCGCTATCGGTTAAATGGGAGTAGCTTTCACGGGTCCCATAAAATCTGTCGCCTTCGACTTCGTCCAACATGTTCATGTTGGACGATGGGAGTGTGGTCCTTGGACGGACTAAAACGTGTTACCAGGTGTAACGGGGCACCGACGACTTCGTACTGGTCAACCAGTACTGATTTTACTATCACTTACCGAACTGATAGTCAGTGGCCAGCTAGGTGTAGAACTACACAGAGTAAGATAGAACGACTATGGTGAAAGACTCTAGTCGTGAGAAAAGTAGAACTGCTATTAATATAATAAATTCCGATTATACTTGTATCTCTATTTGTCCTGACTGAATTTTACTAAGGTAACTATTTGTATGGTGACGTCTACTCACCACCCATCGCGCGCGTCTAGCAGCGATTGGTGGGTTGATATCATCACGATATCAACCAATGAGTTGACCCTACGTTCATCTTCAACAAAATCATCATGCTCTGTGTTATTGTTTAAAGAATATTCAGCGTAATCTTCTCTATTGTCATTATATCCTTAATGAGAATATCATGTAACGGGCTACCCCGTTACACCAGTGGTCGATTCATTTTGGACGACGGTCTCCGAACTGATTCAGACACAGGTCGCCGACCGTCTGTCTCCGACTATAGCTGGTCTGATCATGTCAACGTGGCTAGTCCGGATCTCAAAGACGATCGCGGTGTAACGGGGTGGCTTGTTTTTTAACGTTGCCATTGAGAAATGATGGTAACAAAGAATATTACGTTAAATTTTCTCTAAATAATATTACGAATTTTAGTGATATCTTTGAGATGACCGAAGGTTCTACTCATTGTTTGATATTGATATGATATCAATTCACCAATCGCTGCTAGACGCGAGCAATGTGGGGTGAGCAGATGTCATCATACGTTTAGTTATATTAATATAATTAGGTCAGGACGATCAGAAATACAAGGGTGATAAGACTTACTTATCTTGAATAACAGTTTTACTTTTACCACGACTAGAGCCTTGTCTTTGTTGTTCATCTTTCATCTGCGTAGTGCTTACACCTGCTATGGCACTGAACGTCACTGTTGTCAGTGATAGATGACTCCGTACAAATAGACCAGTACGAAACTGTTGGTGCCCTCACAAACCTGGTAGCAATTTGTAGTCCGTCCAAGAATCACACTCGCATCGACCAACATTAACATGTCGGACGACGTAGAAGTCAACAGCTTTTACAGCATGAAAGCCACACCTATTCGAGAAATGTCGAATGGAGTTCGATCGTTAATGAGGAAGCAATTTGGGTCATGCTATTCCTAAAAGATAGTAACTATCAGCATGCCGTCATCAGCAACTTCTTTCGACGAGAAATGGATTAGTCACGAGGGCAGGTGGCCTTGTTCCAAAAACCAGACCAACAGCGGACTGAAACTCTTGGACAACAACAGTCTCAGTTTGCAGAGTCGACGCCTAAGCGTCGACGGGAATCTCTAAAGTCTGAGATCTCCGAGTACCGGGAAGTCGATGTACACGGTTGTATCAAGTCCCGTCGCATCGACGATGAGCAAGTGCAGGTCGCATTTGCTTAGTCATAGTTGGCAGAGGACGCCAAAAACTGAGCCTCAGATCTCAAATTGCACACCCATATGTGTTTGGGTCTTTAAAAATCTACAAGACCCTGATAATTGCAACGTAAGAGACGTCAAAGGCACAGTTACGGACTTTCGGAGCTCCTGCAACTCAAACGGGGAAAGCGAAACGTTCGTTCTTACGACCAACATGTGCGTTACCTTGCAAAATGCATGGTAGTGAACCCTGTGAGTGAATTTCTGCTGATCACAATATTTATTCAGATACTTTCCGATGGTCTTGTCTAGAACCACCTGTTCGGCGGAGAGCTGAAGACTCGTTTGGGCGCGATTAAAGATGCGAATCAGGAAGACTTTAGTGTGAGACAGGCTCATACTACTTTGTCCTTTATCATCCAGAGAGACGACCAGAGATCGAGATCCATAGCCAATGGATCTATGTGTGGTCGAGGGCGAAAAAACTCGCCCTCCCAACGACAATCGACTACTGAGATATCATAGCTGTAACATGTTGGGACACTAAGCACTTAAATACAGTTTATATCTTAAGGAGCCTCGCCTTGCTGAGCGAAGTGGCCATCCACAAGCTTGGATAAGTGGAGGTCAAAGTTCCAGCGCTATATTTAAGCCGCAACAGCGAGGCTGAAACCAAAAAAACGTTAGAATTGTGGGGTTGGAGCACCTTACCGATCGAGAAACACCGAGAAAAATAGCAAACCTGTTTGAGAAAGTTGCTCCCGTCACACAGTCTTTCTGTGTATCAGCACCTGGTGATGATGTATACTCCATTACCTTGACGCTTAGAGTGACAACAACGAATTGTCACTTTACGCCTGTACTGACTGTGGGGCTTCAAACAATTTTGTTCGTCGCCAGTACTAGAGTCCGGAAATTCCACCGATTTAAGGTAAAGATATCCTTTACGAGAATTACGGAGCCGTAGGTACAGGCTAATCGATTACTGTGAAGAAAATAGTAGTCGGAATCCATTTCACCTTGGAAGAAGAACATGACGATGATGATTTCAGCGTACTCGACCTGGATGACAAATTTGATGTCATCCTGGGATTACCTGCCTCAGAAGGTACAAGCCAAGGGTGAGCTGGCAGCATCGATCCGTCAAGATGCCTACCACTTGTTTATCAGATGGTCATTTGATGGAAGTCATGGAGCGTCCACAAGCGTGTTTATGTACTGTGAGTGAGATCGATTGTCTTAATTGCGGTACGGTCGTTAGCACGACTGTACAAGATATCAGTGTAGATGATCACTACACTGTGGAGCAAGCTCCCAGCGGCTGTACAGAAGTACAGGCAGCGCCGAAGGTCCACCACTCGAATAAGTCGAGTGGACTGGGACATGGATGCATGCCTAGCGGGCAACATCCTAGAAAGAAGAAACCTGTTGCCACCAAAGGGCTAAACGGTGATCCTAGGTCGACTGGAGAGTCGAATGTAGAGGACTGGTACCTGACTATGGTTTTACAGCCACAGTCAACAGACGTCGAGGGAATAAGTCCCCACGTGCTTGAGAAAGGAATTCCTCAAGAGATAAAGACTGAGAGATTAGGCTCTCAGCAACCTGTGGAAACAAGTTCCCAGGAAGAAAACGAGACATCAAACGTCTTGGTCAACGACGGATCAAGCGTAGGCGCTTATACGCTTGATCTGATTGCGCCTCCGAAGTTAACTTCTGAGATAACTCAATTGACAACGCTAGAACCGAAACGGTTCTTGCGTGATGTGCGTAGTGGCAAGTTCAAGAAGATCTGCATACTCGTCACCGAGGATGACTATGTGGCCGATATTCGGTCGGCAATGATGTTTACTGAGACCGAGAGGATTCTCAGTAGCTCATCGATGGACGAAAGTGTCCTCGATGAGAAGACTCGGATTGAGAGATGTGAATATCAATCCTGGAAGTCGCTCCAGGCAAATCATTTGTAGAAGGATTTGATCGAATTCAAGTATGTATTCCCTGAATCAGTACTTTGCGAGTTGCCTAAGGACAAAGGCACTCGACACGAGATCGAGCTCAAGCCGGGCTCGAAGTACTGTGTCATGAAGCAGTGGCCACTGCCTCGTGAACAGGTACAAGCGGTTGACAAGTTCTTTGCCGATCGCTTTGCAGCCGGCCATGTGAGGGAATCAACATCCCCTCACAGCTCTCCAGGCTTCTGTGTGCGAAAGGCCAAAGGAGGATGGCGGATAGTGCACGCATTCAACAAGTTGAATGTTGCAAAGGTAACGGCTCAGACGCCGATACCGAGGAGGGATGCGATTATGTATGGTATGTCAAAGAGTACCATATTCTCGTCCATGGATCTGATGGATTGGTTCGACCAGATCCTCATGCGTGAACGGGACATCCCTTAGACAGCAGTGAGCACTCTCAGCGGTATGCTGTGGGAGTGTCTAGTGATGCCACAGGGTCTGAGTAATGCCCCTGCAACATTCAACAGATGTGTTACAAATCTGTTGAGACCGGTGCGACACTTTGCACCGAGTTACTTCGACGATGTGTTCGTCCATAGCCGGGCTATGGACGGAAAGACGGACGTTGAAGTTCACAGAACTCACGTTCGTCAGGTTCTTCAACTTATGTGCAAGCATAAGCTGTATGCCAATCTCAAGAAGTGTATATTCGCGGCTAGCGAAATACCACTTCTTGGGTGCATCGTGGGTAAGCACGATGCACGAACTGATCCCGAAAAGATATAGGCGATCACCGACTGTCCAGTGCCAGTCAATGTCAAGGGACTTCGTAAGTTCCTTTGCTTAGCGGCGTACTGGTACAATTACCTGCGAAAGTACGCCGAGATGGCCGTTCATCTCTCTCGTAGCTCAAAAAAGAACGAGAAATGGTTGTGGAATACTGACTGTCAGCGTTTCTTTAAATGTGTCAAACAGAGATTGATGCAATCGCCCATCTTGGCGATTGTAGATCAGGACAGACCATTCCCGTGGTCTGTGACGCCAGAGATTATACAACCGTCTGTGCGTTGATGTAGTATACCCAGACGGCGTAGAGCGCCTCGTCTGCTATCAATCGCGTCAGCTGCAACCAGCTAAGCGCAACTATCCAGTGCATGACAAGGAATGCCTTACCATGAAGCATGCACTTGATAAGATCCGCTTCTGTCTCATAGGAGATAGAATATTCATCTTCTATACGTACCATGCGTCACTACGCACGGCCGTAAACAGTCGACAACTCTCGCAGAGAATGGCGAGATGGCTGTCTTTCTTCGCGGAGCATAAATTTTCCTCCGGATATACACTACGACGTTGCGGCGCTCTCAGTCAGTGTGCCGTCGTCTCGACACACTGACTCGCCGACGTGCAGAAGGCGTACGCAGGAGATGAGGATCTCCTGCAATCAGAGATTACTTTGCGAATCCATCCCAAAAATGCTTGGAAGATTTACCGGCAATATACCGCTTTTCCATCGATCGGTATACGACTTAAAGTGAGTTGCCGCATCATACATCCGTTGCTGACGACATAACTCGTGTCATCGTTACCTCCCACAATGATTTGCGGTCTCACATAATGTTTAAATGTCATGATGCACCAACAGGTGGGTATCGTGGACATGGACGACTTATCTCACGCTTATTCCCGCTTTTCACTGGCCCCTCCAGTATCGGTTCGTACGCAAGCACATTTGTTTTTGCGTGGTCGGTCAATGGGTGAATCCTAGTCCTTCATCACGCGCGCCATTGCAACATCTGCCGGTCCCGGCAAAGTGTTGGGAGTCCCTTTCCATGGACTTTGTCTTCGGGTTTTCCGAAGACACTCACAAGAATAATGATATTTTTGTGTTTGTGGAACGTTTTAGCAAGATGGCGCATATTGCTGCAGTTTTCTAGTCGATCACTGCACACGGAAGTGCGCGTCCCTTCATCAACACAGCATGTTGACTCAATGACTTACCCCGTGAACTGGTCTCAGATCGAGGCCCTCGGTTCATGGCGGAGTTTTGGCAATCCGTGCTTCGCACATTTGAAACACGGTTGCAGATGCCAACTTCTGACCATCCAGACACACATGTTCAGGCGAAATGTGCCAACCGCGTCCTCGAAGCGATTCTTCGAGGACACGTCCACTCCTTTTATAGTTGGATTGAGTTCTTGCCGATGGTCGAATCCGCAATCAACAACTCCGTGCATGCGTCTATAACGCATACACCATTCTACGTGACTGACTTACGCCATACACTTATTCCCGCACTGATACAGAGTGACTCTAGGTTAAGGGGGGAGGGACTCGCTCGAGCAAAAATCTTTTTGGCTCTTGCTCGTTACGTATCACCGCTCACGCCGATACGACTGATGCCGATGTCGGTAATGTCGACACCGAGAAAGACGAGCTTAGTAGTAGCGATGACGCTACTGCTTTATCCAATATAGTGATGACGATGCTGGCATTTTTAGCGTCGTCAATGACTGTGCCAACGAGGACGATTTTGCCATTGTTGAAGAAGAGAAAGAACTTTTAGCAGTGCTCACGAAGCGCACTGAAAGACACAACGACGAGTCAGCAGAGAACCTCTTTCTGAATCGAGAGGCAGTAGTATTTTTGCTCAGGACTCCATCGTTAACGCGGTGGACCGACCAAAACCGAACGAAAATAAAAATAAAAGAGCCAATGTTCTTTCATTTGAGGTTAACGACATCGTACTAATGTCTACGGTAAATTTACCCAGACATGCAGTCACAGATATCGGCGGTAGTTTACTACTGCCGAAATAAAATGGTCCCTTTCGTTTATTGCACCGCAGAGTCAATGCATACATCATTGAGTTTCCTCGTAGTATGCGCACGCATCCTGCGTTATATGTTGGTCGTCTACGCCCGTACTATCAGTACGAGGCCTGTTCCAAGAACGGAGACATCCGGCAAGATCAAGAATGCCCAACAGGTTAGTATGATCACGGATCAAACTTTCATTTTGGCCCTTCAACAACGCATTCTCGCGACGATCCTCCACTATCTCGTCGCGCAAATGACGCTTCTCGCGTTCATTTTCAAGCTCAGCAAACGCGAAATCCGATCTTTCTTTCTCCCGATCGGTACGGATATGGCACGCGGTAGTCTGCAAATCATGCCAACGATCGTTTTCGTGCCCCACATCCTCCTCTACTCGGTCAGGACGCGTTCATGGTTCCCCAAAATCTCCTGCAGGCCCGGCAGCTGATTTGGACCTGGTCTTCCCACCTCCACCGGAGCCGCTGGTGGACTCGCACGGTTGTCTACGCCTTCACGAGAGGTGTATCTTGATACGTTGCGTGAAGAACGGGGAGCAGACAAGTTAATTTGTCCGCTGGCGGGGTATCCACCTCGAATGATAGCTGGGAGCCTCAATTCCAGCTGATGTTTGACGTATAGGGTTTCGTCCGACAGTATGACGAGGATCATCCGATGGGTCCTCAATCCCATCGGTAAACACGCGCTTCTGGCGCCTGCAGACGGATTGCAAGTTCACAACCGCGTCCCACATCTCAGCTGAAATGTGATCACTTCCCTAGGGCGAGCTTAGGAAACAAACTTTCTTTCGAGCACGCTGCGAGTTGTATTGACAGATCTCACAAGGATCACCCCATATGAGGCAAGGATTGCTTGTATTGCTCTATAAACGATGCAGCCGGTACCTTGGTTGGCGTCCGTTTTTTGAACATGACGCGTACTGCCTTAAGTTTTTAGAGCCACGCTTAACGTCCAAAACTCTTGAAATTTGGACGAACGCGTTCCACGTCGCCAACAGCGATTTCTTTTCACGCTTTAGATTGGTATTGTAGAATCAATGCTTGAGAATAGAATCAAGATTGAAGTCTTCTTCAGCGCAAAAGTTGCTCTCTCTGGAGGACGAACCATGAAGCTTGGTCGAATTTAATAATGAAATTCGATGGTTCTAGCTTATCGCTCAAGACAAGCTATTGATAAGACGTTCCGGCAGGCGCCACGGATTCAGCTCATCACACTTCAATGTGGTACTAACATCGGTACCACGATCTTTATAGTGACTACGTCTCGCGCCATTGTCGACACGCTCGTGCGAAGGTGCACGAGCTGACTGTGATGATGATTATTCATACTCACCATCATCATATTCATCTTCGTTACCTAACAGACAGTGACGCAAGTCGCGAGTCTGTTCGTTCGGTAGAGCCCCTGATAAAGACTCAAGAAGAGGCACCGCCGGTCATCGGGATGTCTCTGACGCATTTACCGAGTTAGAAACGCCTGACTCGCCGGAATAGATGACTCCCACTTCGAATTCATCAGCACTTGGTGCGTTTCCACGTGCACTCGCAGCAATACGTGCCGAAGGTGTAAAGAAGCAGCAGACGACGAGTCGTCTGCCGCGACAGCTTGCGCAGCAACATGCTGTACCGTCTTTGAGTCCCCCCGCATTGACATGTTCACTATGCGAGGCAAGGCCAGGAATGAATGAATATGACCAAACAAGTGCTTCCTGTCCCAATGGTGTCCAACGAGTGGTAAACAAAATTCAGCAGTCATAAACAGACTATCAATTTAGGGAGGTCATGCAATTAAATAGACCATTATATGGAATTGAATTTTTGAGGAATGGCAATTAAGAAGATTATGTAGAATATTCTTGAAGAATATCACTACATACAGTGATATCGTTGCGATGACCCAAAGATCTACTTATTGGTTGATATTGTGATCATATTAGCCCACTAATCGCTACCAGACGCGCGTAATGGGTGGTGAGTAGACGCCATCATACGTTTAGATATATTTATTTAATTATATCAGGACAAATCAGACATTGAAGATATCGGTCTTAGGTATATTACAACACATTTTTACTTCATCTACAACTAGAGACTTGCCTTCGTTGTTCAATTCTTCCTTTCAGTAGTGCTTACACCTTGCAGAGCACTGATCTTCAATGTTGTCAACGCAGCTGACTCCGTACAATTTATTTAGTACGAGGTAAGCAGTTCCCTGTTACACTAAGCCTTGTAAATGAAAACGAATACAACGACTTCTCCATTCGACGCGTAATTTGATATGTAACAGCGGAGCGGACGTTACGCACCGAACTACTATTACGGACCTAACCCTCACCGATCTGAGTGTTGGTCAGTGCTCTGACAAGGTGTAAGCACTACTGAAAGGAAGAATTGAACAACGAAGGCAAGTCTCTAGTTGTAGATGAAGTAAAAATGTGTTGTAATATACCTAAGACCGATATCTTCAATGTCTGATTTGTCCTGATATAATTAAATAAATATATCTAAACGTATGATGGCGTCTACTCACCACCCATTACGCGCGTCTGGTAGCGATTAGTGGGCTAATATGATCACAATATCAACCAATAAGTAGATCTTTGGGTCATCGCAACGATATCACTGTATGTAGTGATATTCTTCAAGAATATTCTACATAATCTTCTTAATTGCCATTCCTCAAAAATTCAATTCCATATAATGGTCTATTTAATTGCATGACCTCCCTAAATTGATAGTCTGTTTATGACTGCTGAATTTTGTTTACCACTCGTTGGACACCATTGGGACAGGAAGCACTTGTTTGGTCATATTCATTCATTCCTGGCCTTGCCTCGCATAGTGAACATGTCAATGCGGGGGGACTCAAAGACGGTACAGCATGTTGCTGCGCAAGCTGTCGCGGCAGACGACTCGTCGTCTGCTGCTTCTTTTACACCTTCGGCACGTATTGCTGCGAGTGCACGTGGAAACGCACCAAGTGCTGATGAATTCGAAGTGGGAGTCATCTATTCCGGCGAGTCAGGCGTTTCTAACTCGGTAAATGCGTCAGAGACATCCCGATGACCGGCGGTGCCTCTTCTTGAGTCTTTATCAGGGGCTCTACCGAACGAACAGACTCGCGACTTGCGTCACTGTCTGTTAGGTAACGAAGATGAATATGATGATGGTGAGTATGAATAATCATCATCACAGTCAGCTCGTGCACCTTCGCACGAGCGTGTCGACAATGGCGCGAGCCGTAGTCACTATAAAGATCGTGGTACCGATGTTAGTACCACATTGAAGTGTGATGAGCTGAATCCGTGGCGCCTGCCGGAACGTCTTATCAATAGCTTGTCTTGAGCGATAAGCTAGAACCATCGAATTTCATTATTAAATTCGACCAAGCTTCATGGTTCGTCCTCCAGAGAGAGCAACTTTTGCGCTGAAGAAGACTTCAATCTTGATTCTATTCTCAAGCATTGATTCTACAATACCAATCTAAAGCGTGACAAGAAATCGCTGTTGGCGACGTGGAACGCGTTCGTCCAAATTTCAAGAGTTTTGGACGTTAAGCGTGGCTCTAAAAACTTAAGGCAGTACGCGTCATGTTCAAAAAACGGACGCCAACCAAGGTACCGGCTGCATCGTTTATAGAGCAATACAAGCAATCCTTGCCTCATATGGGGTGATCCTTGTGAGATCTGTCAATACAACTCGCAGCGTGCTCGAAAGAAAGTTTGTTTCCTAAGCTCGCCCTAGGGAAGTGATCACATTTCAGCTGAGATGTGGGACGCGGTTGTGAACTTGCAATCCGTCTGCAGGCGCCAGAAGCGCGTGTTTACCGATGGGATTGAGGACCCATCGGATGATCCTCGTCATACTGTCGGACGAAACCCTATACGTCAAACATCAGCTGGAATTGAGGCTCCCAGCTATCATTCGAGGTGGATACCCCGCCAGCGGACAAATTAACTTGTCTGCTCCCCGTTCTTCACGCAACGTATCAAGATACACCTCTCGTGAAGGCGTAGACAACCGTGCGAGTCCACCAGCGGCTCCGGTGGAGGTGGGAAGACCAGGTCCAAATCAGCTGCCGGGCCTGCAGGAGATTTTGGGGAACCATGAACGCGTCCTGACCGAGTAGAGGAGGATGTGGGGCACGAAAACGATCGTTGGCATGATTTGCAGACTACCGCGTGCCATATCCGTACCGATCGGGAGAAAGAAAGATCGGATTTCGCGTTTGCTGAGCTTGAAAATGAACGCGAGAAGCGTCATTTGCGCGACGAGATAGTGGAGGATCGTCGCGAGAATGCGTTGTTGAAGGGCCAAAATGAAAGTTTGATCCGTGATCATACTAACCTGTTGGGCATTCTTGATCTTGCCGGATGTCTCCGTTCTTGGAACAGGCCTCGTACTGATAGTACGGGCGTAGACGACCAACATATAACGCAGGATGCGTGCGCATACTACGAGGAAACTCAATGATGTATGCATTGACTCTGCGGTGCAATAAACGAAAGGGACCATTTTATTTCGGCAGTAGTAAACTACCGCCGATATCTGTGACTGCATGTCTGGGTAAATTTACCGTAGACATTAGTACGATGTCGTTAACCTCAAATGAAAGAACATTGGCTCTTTTATTTTTATTTTCGTTCGGTTTTGGTCGGTCCACCGCGTTAACGATGGAGTCCTGAGCAAAAATACTACTGCCTCTCGATTCAGAAAGAGGTTCTCTGCTGACTCGTCGTTGTGTCTTTCAGTGCGCTTCGTGAGCACTGCTAAAAGTTCTTTCTCTTCTTCAACAATGGCAAAATCGTCCTCGTTGGCACAGTCATTGACGACGCTAAAAATGCCAGCATCGTCATCACTATATTGGATAAAGCAGTAGCGTCATCGCTACTACTAAGCTCGTCTTTCTCGGTGTCGACATTACCGACATCGGCATCAGTCGTATCGGCGTGAGCGGTGATACGTAACGAGCAAGAGCCAAAAAGATTTTTGCTCGAGCGAGTCCCTCCCCCTTAACCTAGAGTCACTCTGTATCAGTGCGGGAATAAGTGTATGGCGTAAGTCAGTCACGTAGAATGGTGTATGCGTTATAGACGCATGCACGGAGTTGTTGATTGCGGATTCGACCATCGGCAAGAACTCAATCCAACTATAAAAGGAGTGGACGTGTCCTCGAAGAATCGCTTCGAGGACGCGGTTGGCACATTTCGCCTGAACATGTGTGTCTGGATGGTCAGAAGTTGGCATCTGCAACCGTGTTTCAAATGTGCGAAGCACGGATTGCCAAAACTCCGCCATGAACCGAGGGCCTCGATCTGAGACCAGTTCACGGGGTAAGTCATTGAGTCAACATGCTGTGTTGATGAAGGGACGCGCACTTCCGTGTGCAGTGATCGACTAGAAAACTGCAGCAATATGCGCCATCTTGCTAAAACGTTCCACAAACACAAAAATATCATTATTCTTGTGAGTGTCTTCGGAAAACCCGAAGACAAAGTCCATGGAAAGGGACTCCCAACACTTTGCCGGGATCGGCAGATGTTGCAATGGCGCGCGTGATGAAGGACTAGGCTTCACCCATTGACCGACCACGCAAAAACAAATGTGCTTGCGTACGAACCGATACTGGAGGGGCCAGTGAAAAGCGGGAATAAGCGTGAGATAAGTCGTCCATGTCCACGATACCCACCTGTTGGTGCATCATGACATTTAAACATTATGTGAGACCGCAAATCATTGTGGGAGGTAACGATGACACGAGTTATGTCGTCAGCAACGGATGTATGATGCGGCAACTCACTTTAAGTCGTATACCGATCGATGGAAAAGCGGTATATTGCCGGTAAATCTTCCAAGCATTTTTGGGATGGATTCGCAAAGTAATCTCTAATTGCAGGAGATCCTCATCTCCTGCGTACGCCTTCTGCACGTCGGCGAGTCAGTGTGTCGAGACGACGGCACACTGACTGAGAGCGCCGCAACGTCGTAGTGTATATCCGGAGGAAAATTTATGCTCCGCGAAGAAAGACAGCCATCTCGCCATTCTCTGCGAGAGTTGTCGACTGTTTACGGCCGTGCGTAGTGACGCATGGTACGTATAGAAGATGAATATTCTATCTCCTATGAGACAGAAGCGGATCTTATCAAGTGCATGCTTCATGGTAAGGCATTCCTTGTCATGCACTGGATAGTTGCGCTTAGCTGGTTGCAGCTGACGCGATTGATAGCAGACGAGGCGCTCTACGCCGTCTGGATATACTACATCAACGCACAGACGGTTGTATAATCTCTGGCGTCACAGACCACGGGAATGGTCTGTCCTGATCTACAATCGCCAAGATGGGCGATTGCATCAATCTCTGTTTGACACCTTTAAAGAAACGCTGACACGTCAGTATTCCACAACCATTTCTCGTTCTTTTTTGAGCTACGAGAGAGATGAACGGCCATCTCGGCGTACTTTCGCAGGTAATTGTACCAGTACGCCGCTAAGCAAAGGAACTTAGGAAGTCCCTTGACATCGACTGGCACTGGCCAGTCGGTGATCGCCTATATCTTTTCGGGATCAGTTCGTGCATCGTGCTTACCCACGATGCACCCAAGAAGTGGTATTTCGCTAGCCGCGAATATACACTTCTTGAGATTGGCATACAGCTTATGCTTGCACATAAGCTGAAGAATCTGACAAACATGAGGTCTGTGAACTTCAACGTCCGTCTTTCCGTCCATAGCCCGGCTATGGACGAACACATCGTCGAAGTAACTCGGTGCAAAGTGTCGCACCGGTCTCAACAGATTTGTAACACATCTGTTGAATGTTGCAGGGGCATTACTCAGACCCTGTGGCATCACTAGACACTCCCACAGCATACCGCTGAGAGTGCTCACTGCTGTCTACGGGATGTCCCGTTCACGCATGAGGATCTGGTCGAACCAATCCATCAGATCCATGGACGAGAATATGGTACTCTTTGACATACCATACATAATCGCATCCCTCCTCGGTATCGGCGTCTGAGCCGTTACCTTTGCAACATTCAACTTGTTGAATGCGTGCACTATCCGCCATCCTCCTTTGGCCTTTCGCACACAGAAGCCTGGAGAGCTGTGAGGGGATGTTGATTCCCTCACATGGCCGGCTGCAAAGCGATCGGCAAAGAACTTGTCAACCGCTTGTACCTGTTCACGAGGCAGTGGCCACTGCTTCATGACACAGTACTTCGAGCCCGGCTTGAGCTCGATCTCGTGTCGAGTGCCTTTGTCCTTAGGCAACTCGCATAGTACTGATTCAGGGAATACATACTTGAATTCGATCAAATCCTTCTACAAATGATTTGCCTGGAGCGACTTCCAGGATTGATATTCAAATCTCTCAATCCGAGTCTTCTCATCGAGGACACTTTCTTCCATCGATGAGCTACTGAGAATCCTCTCGGTATCAGTATACATCATTGCCGACCGAATATCGGCCACATAGTCATCCTCGGTGACGAGTATGCAGATCTTCTTGAACTTGCCACTACGCACATCACGCAAGAACCGTTTCGGTTCTAGCGTTGTCAATTGAGTTATCTCAGAAGTTAACTTCGGAGGCGCAATCAGATCAAGCGTATAAGCGCCTACGCTTGATCCGTCGTTGACCAAGACGTTTGATGTCTCGTTTTCTTCCTGGGAACTTGTTTCCACAGGTTGCTGAGAGCCTAATCCCTCAGTCTTTATCTCTTGAGGAATTCCTTCCTCAAGCACGTGGGGACTTATTCCCTCGACGTCTGTTGACTGTGGCTGTAAAACCATAGTCAGGTACCAGTCCTCTACATTCGACTCTCCAGTCGACCTAGGATCACCGTTTAGCCCTTTGGTGGCAACAGGTTTCTTCTTTCTAGGATGTTGCCCGCTAGGCATGCATCCATGTCCCAGTCCACTCGACTTTTTCGAGTGGTGGACCTTCGGCGCTGCCTGTACTTCTGTACAGCCGCTGGGAGCTTGCTCCACAGTGTAGTGATCATTTACACTGATATCTTGTACAGTCGTGCTAACGACCGTACCGCAATTAAGACAATCGATCTCACTCACAGTACATAAACACGCTTGTGGACGCTCCATGACTTCCATCAAATGACCATCTGATAAACAAGTGGTAGGCATCTTGATGGATCGATGCTGCCAGCTCACCCTTGGCTTGTACCTTCTGAGGCAGATAATCCCAGGATGACATCAAATTTGTCATCCAGGTCGAGTACGCTAAAATCATCATCGTAAGGTTCGTCCTACAACGTGTAGTGGAGTACCACTACACGTTTCTTAACGGTAATTGATGCTACTGTAGCAAGGTGCAACGGAAACGTCGTATAAGAGATGTCGAGCTCAAGACACTTGAGCCTACGACGCTTTAATGACTGGCGACGAACAAAGTTGTTCGATGCCCCACAGTCAAGTAGGGCATGAAGTGACAAAATATCTGTCTCTTATAAATTTGAGGTGATAGATGTCAATTCATCACCAGGTGCAGAGATACACAACGATTGTGTATCTTAGAAAACCTTCGTCACGAGATTTGCAAATTCTCTTGTGGTTGATATATCTGTAGGGCACTCCACCCCTACTGACCCGTTTATTTTTTTATGGCCCGCTTCGCTGTTGCGGTATCGCAACAGCGTATGACAAACGCCCATTGCCCTTCTTGGCAAATGGTCCTTCATTTCGCTCGGTACTGTTTGGTACTGGGCGTGGTGCACTGTAATTGTAAGCGTAGTGCCTTAGCTTCTGACGAAGATTGCACTTCTGCAATCGCTTTTTGTGTGAAAAGCGGGGTCTCTCCCTTTCAACATAGTAGAAATCCATTGAATCTGAACCAATAGTCTCATGAAGTCTTGGTGGATTATAAGAGCTCGAGTTAGCATGAGCCAGTCTTATGCTGAAGTATTAGTGTTTCGCATCTGCGATTGCTCGTTCAATATTATCCAGCTCTGAGCGGAACATGGGGTTTTTGACGGGACCATCCGCGAGCTCTTGCGCGAACAAGGTAAACAACATGGACATAAACTGGATTAGCATGTATGCTACTCGCGAGGAGTCGTATCTGCTGAGCGTAAGCGTGCACATAACGCTTACTTTGCTTGATATATAGGAGCTCAGATCGGGCCCTAAACTCAGCCCTTGGTGGTTCGAACGTCTGTTTGAGCAGGGTCTATAATAAATTTAGCGGATCAAAGGTATATATCGCTCATCTCGAGCCTTAAGGCCCAAGTCTTGTCACCTCCTGCCAAGTGGGTTTGAGCAAATGTGAGTTTCATTTGAACATCGTTGGTGCGACGTGCCTTTATGTCTCTGTCTAGTTCGACGAACCACAACACCAGAAATTCTTCCTCGACCCCTGTACTTAGACATGTATTATCAAGGTTCCGGGACGACGCGTGTGTGTCGTCCCGTCCACGGCATCATTGTGTCAATGATGTTTTGACAGCTCTGTCTGTTGAGCACCGAGTTCTATCAACTGCTCGGCCTAATGAAAGCCTTGCTGCTGAAGCCAGTCTACCTCATATATTTAGCGACAATTTCATTTTGAATGAACCTGGCTATAGCGGCATGTTGCTGGTCCCTGTCAATGTCCCCCAACATGGCTCTAACGGCGGTTTCACCGACAGTAGAAATATTTCGTTACACTGCCCTCAATTCGATGTCACTAAATTGGTTAAAGTCTTTACGCGTGGCGTGATAGCTCTTCTCCTCATCCAACATGTTCATTTCGGATGAGGTGGTTGTGGTCGCTGAACGGGCTACAAAGTGCTACCAGGTGTAACGGGGTACGCCTTGTGTAAGTTCGACACAAGTTTGTGTGCACCCGACGTCATGTACCATTACGAGGAAGCGCATCGAAGTAGGCAGAACTCGAAAGCTCTGTCAAAGGAAAAAGGTGAATTGGTATTTACAATAATTAATCTTCTTACTAACAATCTAATGTGGAAATCTGATTATATTAAACTACCATCTCCAATGTGGGTCTCTTGCTCACCACCTATTGCGCGCGTCTAGCAGCGATTAGTGGTTAATTTGGTTGATGTAGATGTTACATCAATCAAGAAGGGGAAAACCCACTAATATTTCCCTAGGGAAAAATATTCCGGCAACATCTACTACTTCTTAAGTGATGTTGATAAAATATTATCAAAATAGATAATCCTCAAAATTGATATTTTCTATCAATTTTAAAGTGGCGCGCTCACCCGTTACAGCAGATCGCAGACGGACATTTGTCTCAATAGGGTTCTCGACTTTGTGAGGGTGGTCGTAACTCAATTTCTTGTGAGTCTCCTTTGTACAATTCGACTGATTAATTGAAAACGATTAATTACCCACGTTCATTAAAACAGGATATAATTCTTTATAGAACTTTGATCCTTCACTCCATACCTTCAATAAGATCATTAAATAGCGTCACCTTCTCAGTCTCGTTAGTAATTGCGTATAATATGTCGTAAACGTATACATGCACTAAAAAACTTATTCCTGATTTCATCGACTTGTTGTACAAGCACAGTCCGATAGAGCAACGCTGATTCTCATAACTAAGTATTTAAATGTCCAATTCTTCATTCCACTCTCATTCTTCTTTTCGAAGTCTTTACAAGGGTGTGAGTACGATATTCAATTATGATGGACGAATGCAGAAAAATCCGTCAAATTCTAGCACATTTTGCGACATCTTTAAAATTGGCATTCATGTCCCTGGTATTGATATCTACATGATACAAATTGAGATCCTGCACTGCTGCAAGTCCAATAATTGATCTAAACGACGGTATTCGATCAACTGGGGAGAGAAATTTCCTTTACTTCAATTCAGGACGCTGTCGATTTCAACTACCACAATCCGCGCTATGATTCTGATAACATATTCAAATTGGTCTCTTTTAGTGGCCCATTTCACATGTTTGGTTCGATTTTTGCGTTTGAAGGTACGTTACGCCTTGCGACTTCTTGCACAACCTGTTAAGCTTTTATCGAATTCATTTTGATATGTTGTGCTTGTCTCCGAAAAACAAACATTGAACGTCGTGCTTCGCGCGTGCTTCGGGGCAGCTAAATATTACTTCTTTGAATCGGTTTGCCACGTTTGTCTAGTATTTGTATCCCAGTGGAGAATGCTATGAGATTATAGTATCTACTGGTTTTTTGTCACTCTGAGACGCGCTGCAGACCTGCGCGCCATAATATCTTCTTTTCTGTCGTAATAGAATGGGAAGTAACGGAGGATATATCGATACAATTTTGTCGCTTCCACCTATGTGTGATAGGTTCTGTTCTACCCTTAATATCTCATTAATCTCCTTTGGACATATGTCACTGTAGGAATTCGAATTGCTGCTCTTGCCATGGCTATCCTTGCCCTTGAGATCCGATCGAAATATGTCTACATTTAGATCATCAAATTTGATAAATGTCTTGAAACCATAACAGGTGGGGATCGCTTCTTGCACAAGGAAAAGGTTCGATCAGTCATTTTTCTTATTTAAGGATGCAGTCGGTATCTTAGCAACATGTTGCTCATCGAACAGACCGACATAATCTTCTGCTTCATGATTTTAAGAGGTATGTTTTGCTCCAATATCTGCGGCGGATTTTATCATATACACATCATCGACATCATAGGTCGCATGGGAAACAGAGTCCTCAGATACTGAAGTAGAAATGCCGCTAAGTGAATTGTTTGGTGCGTAGATGGACCCCTCGATTGAGCAATATATCGTTAACACACGCCACAATTGGACATCGAAGATCATCAGTTCTGAAGCAAAATTCTCATCAGGATACAAACGGCTGTTTCCATCACACTGTCGATCCTTGTAGAGCACTGTCTCGTCAACCTTCCGATCAAGTAACGTTTGCACGTGAGATCGAGTGAAAGTTAAACGTTGTTTCTGACATGTTCATAGTACAGTCCATGCATGTCGCTGATTTCAAATTATCCTGTCAACGCGGTTTCGTTGATTTTTGTCATGGCCACTGTGGCTTTTGATCCAAACATTCCTGTATAGTGCCCGCAAGGTTAAACACTAAAAAACTATCGTATGTAATCTCAGCAACTTGCTTGTTCTAAATTCGGTTTTGTATCCATGCAGCATATGTAAGCGAATGCGATCCAACTGACGGTGGAAATTCAGCCATCCGCGTCATGCACTTTGCCATGTATCAAAAGATCCCATAATGTAGCTCTGGAGAATTCATTGTGAAACGTTTCGGTCCATTTTTAACATTCTGAATTATTTTGCTAGCGTACCAAGTCTCCATGTAATGATCAACATTTTAGCCACCTCGGTAAAATGTATGCACTAGATCGCAAAAACACATTTTTATGTACAGTTTTTTCTCTCACGTTGCCATAATTTAGTGCCACGACCAGCATGAAGCTCGACCTATTGCTGTGCTTGTTTATTATTGGATCTACCTTCTCTTGACACTTTAACTCCAGAAATGCAACTTTATATACCGCGAATATGTATCCATGGTGACTAGAATGCCTGAGTACGGAATCTATGTACTCGCACCGAAAAAGAAAAGTCAGCGTACACCATCTTACTTGGGGCTGTAATGCTATCTTCAGTTTTCTAGTTTCGCCTACCATGCACTTATTTACAAGGTGGCAGGTTTAGAAGTTCTACATAGTGAAGCACAGCGTGTACTGACCCCTGATTCAGCACTAATCTTAGATATAACGCCATGTACGTTTGGGCCAATTATAACAAAACAAATCAGAGAAATCATTCCATCTGCAGCTGTGGTGCTTGCTTGTACTTTGTCACAATGTCCATCTTTCAATGTTCGTATTGTATAATTGTAGCATGGCTGTCGGTCACTCAAAATCCCAACAATCCATACGCTTATTACGCCTCAACCACCAATCGACCATCCTTGCTCAATATAAAGATATGTCGGATGTCAGATTAATCTTAAACCCTTGTTCATTTGCTCTTCTCGGTGACAAGGGTTCATGGGCTACACGCGGAACATGAAGTCCATCCTTCAATAACAGATAATTGTCATAAATATCGATGATAGTAGTAGGTAATACCGTCTTTGTTCCGACTATCTCTGCTCGGAGTGTTGATATCTCCTTGCAGTTGAATGGACGAACGGTTTCCTTTAGTAATAAGGTTGTTTTTATAAAAATGAGTACGTATACGGTCAACGTGAACATTTGCATTCGTCTCAGAGCATTGCCATCAAGTTAAAGGCGTTGGGTTTTGGTAGTAACTGGTCACCAATCGCCCGAGTAAATCCAGTCTTTAAGTCCACTTAAAGTTCCGCACTAGAACCGTTAAAACCCTCGTTAATTTTTACTTGTTTGACATGAGTAGTGGACGTCGAGATATGGCCAGCATTTTCAGGACTAACATACTTCGCTCGCAGTCTCTTTTTTATTGCTCTTTGCTTAACTCAAACTTTATGAGTAAAAAGCGTATTTTTTGCTCGTTGCTTGACTCAAACTCTATGCAGTCATATCTTCTACTGAACATTTAAAACGCATCGCGCTTGCGCTGAGCAATACATCATTATAAGCGCCAGGCGGTCGACATGCTTTATTTTAATCCCCGCTGCCACTGGTAATCCACCGACTTCTTTATCTGCCAACTTTCTCACTTCGATCGCCTCTACGAATGGGAAACGCTGGCTCATGACCGTGTAACTAATTTAAGTTTAGAACCTGCTCGGGGGTATGATTCGCGTCCGGCGTGATATCTACTATCCTAACCGCTCGAGATCGCGCTGCATTTAGCGGGCTGTCGACCATGTAACGGGTCATGTCTAAGTTATAAATCTCATACTTGAAATTCTTAAACATGCCTCCTCATGAATACGATCTTATTAATATTCCTTTTATGTCGGACCCAGTCCAAATACTTAATGGCTTCGTCTTATCCGTCAGTTTTTGAATCATATGATCCACTAAGCCTCCGCTAGACTTCTTTTCATTGAAGTATTTCACGGAGGCCCACGTTTCCAAACCAGTCTTGCATTCGTATCACTTGAGCAGCTTATCTTTCGAAAAGGTTGTACAAAATATCCGTTTGATCTTTGTCTTCATGTCCTTGTGCCATCTTAGACCTTCTTCTGTACTTGACTGCGATGCGGAAACCTGTTTAAGTACGACTTTAGTCAATTTATGCTCATCTAGCGTTAAGATCGTTCACTTGTACCACAAGAATTTTTTTGTCCCATTGCGCGGCAGGCTGTCGAACGTTTTAATGAGTCTCACGTTCAAATTTTAATATTTTAGGTTACACGGATACATCCACGATACCAAATACCCCTCAGACTCATAACCTTGGTAGAACATAATTCTGTTTACGAGTCACGGTGAATACATAACGCTGATATGTATTCAATGAAACCTAAAAGCCCCCATTACCCGGCCTAGACTCAGACTCAACATATACACAGTCTTACATTCTGCATGTGTCACCACCGTTGTCGCAGATTTTTTCGATTCGTTCCCGTGCATTTTAAAAAAATTTATTAGCCCCTTACGGATTGTCTTCCACTCAACTTTCAATCCCACTTTAATCAACAGCTCGCCGTTGTGACTTTATTTTTGTTCAAATTTAACGTTTGTGTTCAGGCATATGCGTTGGCTTTCATTTACAGCTAAGGCTGCATCGCCGTAAGCGTCAAGTCATCCGCCCACATCTGTGTTCGTGGTCTTACTGACGGACAGGCAATTTGCAAAGGCTCATTGCTGTGGAGGTCGGTTAGTATATAATAGGCGTATCGCGAATCGCTGGGTCATAGTTATAAATGAAAAATTATCATCGATCAACATATTCTCTTGGTTTTCTTATCTCACGATTGTATCAACATAATAGATTTCCTTAGAATTATAGACCGATTACCTAATTTTTAATTTGACATTCTAATCGAATTGGACCTATATTTTGGGGCAACCTCCTTCCGATGGCATTCGGATAAAGGTTATTTAATAAATATGGCTGAAATCATATCAGCAATTCATGGAAATGCTATGCCATGGCACACTACGCTGCTAATTGTAAAAGATTCGGAAATACTCTATATATCTTGAATTGAATCATACGTATATAAATTTATATTTATGCTATGAATCTATACAAGAGTTATAGAGTCAATTCATTAAAATTGTACATACATGTATTGCAACAATTTGTTGCCGATGACCTAAATTATTGTTTGAGCATATACCTGTCAATCACGGGTCGTTAAGTTAAGGCTCTCATATATGCTTGGCTGTCACGTAAATTGCCGAATATTTTTATCCCGAGGCGTGTCGTGCCAGACAGTCTAGCTGAGACGTGGAGCACGGAAAAGGGGTGGGAGGAACAAGATGGCCATCATGTCGACTGCGAGGACAAAACACTAATTAGCAGAAGACCTGGAAGCCGCTGCGCGCGCGTATGCCGCGGGCGCTATTTTCGGCAGCGTTATTAACAAATATTGTGGCATTTTGGAGCGAACGAATCGGCATCAAGCTAACCTTCTTAAATACGGCGTGACGCTACGAAAGCCTGGTCCGTTATTACTACTGGGTGAAAGAATGGAGGGTGATTGTTTTGGCTAAGTGGTTGATATGCAAAAGAATGGTCTGTCAGTTAAACTTGAAGCAGTGCTGGCGAAGGCAAACAACATATACCGGGTCAAGTAGGTGTGACGCGGAGCACCGGATAGCTTACGATACGACAATTGTCATGCTTTCTCGAGCGTCATCGGGATTTGTCGCTACGCAACAGCCAGGTAATTAAGCGAGCTCGAAACGAAGTGATCATTGACGGTCTACGAAATTTGTAATACGAGTACATGGAGCACATCATCGAGCGCAATGCGACCCGGATAGATTGCTTAGTATGAATGTTACGGGGTTCTCACAGAAGAGCAGGCAGACGAACGTGATCGTGGTCAAGGGCTTACAGAACGTGTGTAGAGATTCCGCACATTGCACTTTTCATCTTACTACCGTCGCGTGCGCCTAAGCGGCATGCTTTGTCTGCCCATTGCAGTACACTTTACTAGGTGAGCGTGTCACCTGCGATGTGTTGGACGAGTTCAATATTTCGGACGCTGCTGTCGCGACAGCTCCTCGAAAGTTAGTAGTTTTCCTGCTAGCACACTTAACTCACTTCCTGAATCCTCTAGACGTGGCTGAATTGAAGCCTTTACAGTTCAGCATCGATGCCGTTATGCGCAAGCTCAACCTGATTTGAGGCGAAGGCTCTAATTTGCGCAAAACAGCCATTTCCTTTACAATCTTTGCTTGGACAAAGTCCATCGTGGACAAGCCTGCCAATGTTTTCTATTGCTTCAGAGCGTGCGGACCCCAGCCAGTATCTCTGTCGCAACAGCAGCGTCGGCAAAAACAGTTTCAGGATGCGTCAAGGACGTCGAGTCGCCCTTCAGAATCAAAGTCAGAGAGGTTGCGAAGATCGAAATTCTGGTGCTCCCTGCGTCCTATACTAATGCTCGTAAGCGTCGCAAGACTATTGGAGTGAATCGTCGACTCTTCACGCGTGAGAACTTGCAGAACATTGACATATAGCACTAATTCCGGATTAAAATACACTATAATAATATAATCTTTGGTAATAGGCTAGGTATGGCCAATTTAATGTGGTATTTTCGTGCTATTTTTGACGGGCGCGCTATCGCCTGTTTCGCTCGCTTTGATTTTCCAAAGTTGAATAAATAGAATTTTTCTAGGTCTCTAATGTTATATTTGAATCGATCAATTTTCTCTGGTTTCAAGACGTTTTTTAACGTTCACTAAGGGTCAGTTTTTCCGGCAATATTTCTTTTTGTGACAATATTACTTTATCGAATGTTAGAGGAGTGTTACAAGTGCTGAGTAACAATTGTATTATCCTTCATTTCATATATAATAATTATTTGAAATAAATAAACAAAAATAATTTAGGACATAACCGTTCCGATGATGGTGTTAGCCGACAAATGTTGGCTACGTCCTCCAGGTTCAACTTCAAAAGAATCTATGGCACCGGATTGCATCACTATAAAAGCCACAGACGCTTATCGATTGTGACTTGCTCTGTGCTGATTCGTCTGCGTCGAGATATATGTATTCATCATTCCCTCACCTGTTCGAAGGGGGGCAATAACGGAAACTGAAAAGCAGGAATTTCACATTTATGACGTAAGACATGATCAATAATGTATGCTAGTATTTATCGCTCTCGATTAAGAATTTGTAGATAATAATCTACTTAACATGGCGCACACCGGAATGGCACTGCATCACAATAGCGGACAAGGTAGCTCGTAAAGAAACTTCCGTCGTGCACAAAAAACTTAATTATTACTTTTAGGAAGCATATACAAGATCTCAACAAACAGCCAGGACGCTACACCTTTGTGTTAGTAGTGGTGTGTGTTCGATCCATGAGTCTTGTTTGTCGGTTGTCCTTACGAAAATTCTAGCCTATTTATTGACAATGTACGGCTAAGTCGGCGTGTCCGCGTCAAGATTTTAAGTAAAAATGTCTCGCTTCGATCTGATTCCTGTATTCGTTTGCTCCATAATGTGTTTGTCAATCGACGTGAGATCTGTTCGTGTCTAATGTACCATGTAACCCGCTTACCTCATATATTACTTTGAGCATTAAGCGTGCGGATTCTGCGAGTTTAGCCTTGATTACCTTGTAAGTCTTCAACAATATGAATTCGTAATAGGAAATGATACATGTATAAACGATGTATATACCCGCATTCATTTTCCATCAAGCGGTTTACACCACGTCAAATGAAGAATTGCGCAATAATGAAAGAGAAATGATGAAAAATGCGAGCTGATTTTACCTTTAATATGTCGTAAGAAGCCCAGCATGCTAAAAGCGATCATCAGCTGAGCGCGCAGAAGATATATATCCGAGTTGCTCTATAAATATTTTCGACAAGAAATTTGTTTTTGGTGTATTTAACCCCACTGATTGGAATTATATGACCGCGGAAATTTTCATCGGTTGCGATGCATAAAAATGCGTCTGCATTCGAGATATGCGTATTCGACACAAAAATTCGAATAGCCGAAGAATATCTTGACTTCTCATGATTAGCATATGCAGTTATCACAATGTCAGCTGCTATTACGTCGAATAACGCGTAATTGACTATTGTACAGCATGTAATATTCGTTCTTATTGATTATTTTACTTGAGCTGAGTACATCGACAGCCACAAATCTGGTGAAATGCGTGATTCATGCGAGGTTAAGACATTCAGATATGTCGATCTAGTTTATAAATTTGTGCGACGCGGTCCACCTTGATTGTAATTCTTATACATATTATAATATGATTCTACCACAAAGCAGCACGTAGAGAGTTAAGCGACTACCCGTTCCCAAGATGCTACATAATGATTTTAAAATACATGAAAGCAATTCCCCAAAATATACAAGTGCCATACATACTGAAATAGAGCCGTTATATATGTATTGAAGAAGCCGAAACGTGGCCATATCGAACGGAAAATGATTGCTTGAGTATATGTGGTATTTTATGCATTTAAATTGATGACATCAATTTTATAAACTTGCCTGCGCCGATTGGGCACGATTGATTAAGTAGCGGACCCCGTGTATCATATCTAAAGGCTCCTCAAAAGCAAACAATTTGTAGCAGATAGACCGTCTTCTTTATGCATCTGTTTTAAAAAAACGAGCTCTTATTGTTTGAAAAGCAATTTTTCTTAAGACACAACAAGGTAGTATACATTGTTATAAAAGAAGGCATTTTTATTGTAAAACGAATTTAGTTCGTCGCGTAGTTCCCAAATTTCCAAATATATCAGATGGCCTTGCCATCGACGATGTTAATTTTAAATCTAGCAAGTTTAATGTGTGAAGATAATTTGTACTATATTTGTAATGGTAGGATTCACTGATAAATGAAATAAACAATTACACGTAGTATAAGGCATTAAAATAATAATGGATTTTCAAAATAGTATTTGAGTACGAATCGGCAATATGCTTGAGGACCTGTAATTTAATCACAAAATTTAATTCCGGTATTATATGTCCCCCTGAGTAAAAGATGAGCAGAAGCTGCTTCTAGTTCATTAAGGTAAATGTATTAGAAACGCGTCCATCGACATCGATCACTTTGTTTTGTAGATATAGATGGCACAAGAAGGAGAAAAATCTATCTGGTGAGACCATGCTTATAGATGAGGATACTAACACTATTACACAACCCCCTACACAGAAGATTTGTCTGTGGAGGCGTATTAATGTATAAAGTCGCCGCATTGGTACCGAGGAGTAAATTTCGTTGCATAACAACATTGTGAAGCCACGAACTGTTGTGATATTACCCCCATAGAGTTCGATGGAACATCTAGAGTCTGGATACCTTTGGTCAAATTTGGTTTTATAAAGGGACAGGGTAAACTATCAATATAATAACGGGACGAGTTGACGAACGGTGGTGTCGGTTCGTAGATTTCCTTTATTCGAATGCATGCAAAGCTCGGTCGTAAAAGTGAAAAGTACAAGGCAAGTCACCTGTAGCCAGAACGAGCTAGTCCACATTACATTTTGTTTGAGTTGACGTATATACATTAGGATCCACAGGAGCTCCTAGTTGGCTGAATTCTTAAGTCTATAGAATTTTCAGCAAGCACGTGACTCCTAATTAAATATATTTTTTTAAAAAGAATCAGTCATCACGTTTTATAAACCCTTTATTTGCACATCATATCATAATTAAGTACAGGTAAAATAGGAATAGCGTCAAAATATCTCATATTAGTTATTCAAAGGCTGGCAAATATTATCTGTTTTCATTCAATATGGACGTAATTTTAACTGTGCGTGAAATTAGGTACAAACGTAATCATGTAACTTTTTTTTGCTCATGATCAAATTTGTGTCGGACAGTATTTATCCTATTGTTAGTACGAATCTGCTCGTAATACGATATACTTTAAGGGGTTACCGCGACACCAATAAACCCTATTAACTGGTCATCATTATCTGCGAGGTTTGCAAGAACAAATACCGCATCGTGTAGAGGCCTTGTAATACTAAGTAGTAATCCAAAAAGCCCAATGCCGTATATTTGTGGTGGTCTCCATTTACTATATCGGTATAAGCCCTATTTTCATTCCCTCCAAATGTAGTAGAGGTTTGTGTTTTTAATAGAAAAATTATGCATGTGGTTTTCCAACTCTATAAATATTTGTACTTTATAAAAAATGGAAGAATTAGCACTGACAGATCTACATCTCGTCGCAGCTTCACTCTTAGAAAAAAATTAAAGGATGATGATATGTGACTTCAACCAATAATCGCTAATTTCCTTAATCAATTGCTAGTAGGTGGACGCTATGGTAGATACTGTCGACAAATTGTAGTTATATTAAGAATTCAATGGACTGTTTCCGAAAGCTTTAGTCAAATATTGAATTTGCGCTACATTTGTCTTCTTTAACATGAGTTTGATCGGTAAATTAACCTTCATTTTTACTAATAAGTTAGTTTTGATAGTATATGAATAAGCTATCCTCACGATAGGCATCTTGAGCTATGTCATGGTAAGTTGACGAGGCCCTTTACACCTAGCGATAGTATATGCTCTGTCCAAAGTCCTCCGAAGACAAATCGAACGTGACCTCGTAATTTCAAAGAAGATTATATCTTTTACGACACGCATCAGTGTATGTCTATAAATACGAGACAGAATGAGAAGAGATCTTCCGTTCGCCTTTTTGCTGAATATTTTGCGGATATATCATCATCTAAACAAAAAGAATGGGTTTTGTATCGCCAAGTTCTTCCGGAAACGATTCGTCGATTCGCAGGCTTTAGTAATACTACGTCAACTCATAAGGTGTTTAACCGAATAATATATTTATATGATTGTTTTACACAATCAGGAATGGTCCGATTACCAATTAATCGCTGCGCCAAACTCTCGCCGAACGTTCCTAAACCCGAAGCACAAAATTATAATGTAGACTTTCAGAGAGTCTACAATATTTCCTTTGATAAATTTTTCGATCTGAAAACCGCAATTACTGCTCGTCGTATCACTTGAGAAAGAGATGATGTTCATATTGGCTAAGTAAAATTGGCCGGTATACACAAAATTGATAATCGGGCGTCACGCATTGCAACCTATAAGTATCGAAGCCGTATCAAATCTTTTCACCCCTCTTCAATGAAAATCTATTCTGCTAAGGATTAATGTCAGGTCTTTATCAGATCTCCTGTAAAATAAGAGCAGAATATGCGTAACTTGCTCGATGAAAAGTCAGCACTTAAATCTCCTATCGAGTCTGTTAACGGAGAAATATATTAATGTACACGCTTTGATTTCAATGGCCATTCAGGGGCTTGTGGATGGACCATTCAATACTCGCTTATATTTCCTAAGAGATTTATACGCAGGACAAGCTATCTTAGGTGAGGCGAATAAATCGTTTCATATACGACACGCTGATACGATTCGGCGAGATGTTGTAGGTATACTCTCCATGAACCTTTCTTACGTCTAGAGTAAAAAACACATCATTCATAGGACGGAAGGCTTCCGCAGAAGTGCACTTGCTTACAAAAAGATGGACATTACGCCTATGAATCCAGTTATCCATCTATAGTATCTGGCAAAATTGATCAACTTGGTCGACCGTCTTCTCTGTAGATCAGCGGTCACGAGTCACATGCTGTTAAAAATTACAATAGCAAGGAATACCATTTGGTAAAAATTGGGAATACAAGGGGCTACGATTTATCCTGGTCCACGAACTGAAAAAAATTATAGCTCTTAAAAATACTTCCTTAAGTACAAAAACCATCGTGTGTCAATATATTTGTGGATTAGGTATCTTTAACCATTTGAGTGGTTTCTTCGTTACCTCGAACTTGTCATTGAAATGGATTTGTCATTTTGTGTCCAAGTAGATTTTAGAATGTGGAGTGTCCTACTGTATCCCAATATCCAATCCTTATAGGGTCGCACGCTCATGTTCATTTTTCCGACTTCCTTTTCACTAAAATGACGGTGCGCGCTATGCCAGTTGTAGTTATTTTCACAACACCTAAACATAAGGTCATTTTGCTTAAGGTTCAATTAAAATGGATCTCGAGAGCAAATTCAGTATAAAATACGAGTTTACAATGGCCTATAAGGTACCCGCTAAAAGTAAGCTAGAATCATCTATTTGTAAATAATTTTTCATCATGATCAAACAGCTGACACCTGATGCACTTCTTGAAAAGATTACAAAAGGATAGACATATGTGAGTGAGTTCAATAGTGTCAATTGTTTTTAGGTCTTAATTACGAATATACAAGACATCAGTATTTAAACAGGTCAGTGTAGATTAGCTGCCGACTATTGCGTCGAAATACATTAGTATCGAAAATTTATATTAGATTTGACTTAAATCTATCGGAATGCAGAAGCATACCTTGCGAATAGCATCATGAAAAATTTATCGGCGGCCCAGAAGCGTCAGAAAAACAAAGAAGAGTCTTGTGAACAGTCGACCACTTTTGACCTGATTATGTTAGCGCAATTGCAAATAAAGACGTTGAAGTTACCAAATCAACGTGCTTGAACTTTTAATTTTATAGATATCGTAATGAGAGAATAGCCCCAATTATTACATTTGTTAGGATTCACAAAACGACCAGAGTCATAGAAAATACATGTCGATGTCAGATCAAGTTTAGTTTATTACATTCTTACTCTAGTATTGTCTACGAAGTCAAATTAGTTTGAACTGCAATTGCTTACGGTATAGCCTTATATCTTCTTTAAGAAATGCGTTGTGACTAAACAGGTCAGGATCTTAGTTGCCGTCTTATAGGAGAAGTACGTGGCTTGTGTTCGACCGGTCACGATTTAATCTGGTAATTGTCAAGTTTGCAGCAAATTAATGATCGACAAAAATATACTCGATAAGAAAAATTGTATCGAAGGATGGACGTGTATGTGGGTAAATTTCGGTCGGGAAACATATTCGCGTATAATGAACGAGTTCTCATCATCTCATCGTTCTACGAAAATGTCCTCGATGTAAAAACTTGAGTTGATCGATACGCACTAATTCCTGGTAAATGCCTGACGCAAGTTATCTAATTATAAATTTAGAAGAAGAATACCACACCCTAAATTACTGTAAAGTGAGGTATTCGAAAACAAAAACACTCACCACGACATCTGCGTCAATACTAGTTCGAAGCGGTGTGTCATAAGACAGTAGTCATTTTCTTGCGAATCAGTACTGGGTAGTAACAAATTGTTGGCCGATTACGTTCCAGTGATCCATTTGTGAGCGTCATCTTCCCAAATTGTTGTTCGAACTTATGTGTGCGGAAATCCACAAGAGATGACGGAAATTGCACTCACTAAGCGTATCGAAGGCTACTATAGTACAGGCTCAGACGCCATTACCGAGGAAGGACGTATCAGTGGTGGTTTTTCAAAAAAATTAACTTCTTTCCGCTCATAAATCGGAAGGATTTTTTATAGATATGTTTCTGATGATTGGTGATCCTTCTGTATTGAAGAGATGGTAATAAAATTATACGGGTTCGCTTTTGAGATTTAGAGGTTATCTAATGATGTGAACGTTCATTGCAGGGATCTTGGTGAAATTATGAACGCAAATGTCCATACAATACACTTCTACTAAGTTCTTGCTCTTATGCTCATGCCTTAATTGTATTCCAATTCCATGAAAACTATGTTCGCGATTTTAAGGTTAGCGTACAATCTGGCAAAATATTGTCGCTTTTGTGCATCGCTGGTATCGCACGATTTTAAGGTTAGCGTACAATCTGGCAAAATATTGTCGCTTTTGTGCATCGCTGGTAACGCACGGCGTACGCCTGACATTGAAAAGAGAAAGATGATTACCGACTGGGCTGGTTTAGCCTATTATATGGGAGTTAAAAAGTACAATGAAAAAGGAGAGTGTCAAAATCCTTGTGCTATTTCGCCCAGTCGGTCATGCAACATTGTTGCTACAACATCAAAACCGTTCCATGACCGCGAGAGTATATTCAAGCTCTTGTTTGCTTGAATATATTGTGGTGGTCATCGAACTGTTTGTCATCACTGCTTTGATCGTACTACGGACCGATTAATACAATAGCCTGTGTTGACGGTTGTAGACCAGTACAGACTAGTTATGTAAACTTTAAGTCAGAGATTCTCAATTGAACATCCTTGATACAATATAACTCGGACGGCGACGTGCGTGTCGTCGATTATACGTAGCTTCAGAACCAACCAAATTAGCATATTTGACCAGTTCACGATGAGGAAAGCCTTCAGATGGAGTAAGTACAGGAAAATGATTGCGTCTATCTCGTCCGAGAAGACCGTTTATCTTTTGTATCGACAATGTGTCGTTGACCACGACTGATGAATCTCATAACGCTCGCAACAACATCTTCGATGTAAATGTAGTCCTTAGTGCAGCAAAAAAAAATATTTTGTTAAAACACTATGCGGATGAATGTCGCATTTGAAGCGTTGTCGCAACAACTCGATTATAATTTGGCTGCAGCAACAAATTGGTAAAATAGCCAACTAATGATACACTACATACCAGCAAATGCCTTCCTATTCATTTTAAATATTTTAAAATTTTAGCGGTGAATTGGTTGCCATCAAATCGTAAATAAACCGGGACCAACTGTTATATTTTACAACAGTCTATCTGCGGAGCGCCGAGTGCTGTAGTTTTCTTTTAGGGATTCGAGATGACGGAAAAATTTGATGATTCATCAAGAAAATTAATTTTCATTACACTAGTTCAAGATTTATAAAGAATGAACATTTTGTGTGCAAATACTTAATGCACGGTCAGCCGTAACTTGCCTGGTTACGTAAGTGTCCAGGAGATCAACAAATATAACCGGGATCCTAAATTTGTCGTCATTCAAAAATGATTTTGTTACCTCTTATGCCGTTATAGTCTCTGCAGCTCTGGTATACTGATAAGATCCTGTAAAATATAATATATATTTGTTTATTCAGACAAATTGCGCAAACAACTTTATATATTCTTTCAGCAAATACATTTATTACTTGGTTATTATTGAAGGCAAACAACAGTCGAGGGATATGATCTTGTAGTTTTCACATAATCTTTGGTTCTACGTAATGACTCATTAGCACTCAGTTCAATCGAGGCTCTTGACCCACGACGGAGTTTTTGCAATACAAATACCTACCTTGTTACGTAATTAGAAATCGATTTAACATTACCTAACATGGTACTTCGACAAAAATTTTAAATTGTAAATGAGAACAAATGTTTTAAAAATGATTTTCCACGTTTACAAATAGAGGTTTTCAATTACTAAAACATGAAGTTGCCCTAACAACTCGATTAAAGTGTTCTCTCTGCATAAACTTTTCTCTGCGAAAAAAACAAAAATTACGCATCCTCAACATGAATGATCGAGACTTTTGTATCGGAATGAAAAACTCATGCAAAATTGATCTGGAAATGTATCATCACAAAATGTCGCTTTTTTGACGTTGTCGATATCTATGTGATTGGTATCGAAGAATAATATCCCTATTATATCGATGGCCATGTTGCTAGCTCGTGCGATAGTTAAGATGATACCTTCTGTCCGCATTGCCATTATTTTCAAATAGAGGATACTGACACCCTAGCTTAAGAATAGAAAGAATAATCCGTATTGCGCATTAAACGATCTGATAAACATTGTTAATTGATTGGGAAATATTTGTTGGCACGAGAAGCTGTGGTTTATTTAGTTTACGACCTCTCTGCGGAAGCTCTAAATTAATGAACACGACATTGTAAAAGATTCGGATGATCGAACGCTGGTGTCTTGAAAAATTTACCTTATATAGTACCCTAATACCTCTATTACCCTAATGTAGATCTTAGATCGTCGACCTAAGTATTTTTCATTAAATAAAACGAAAGTTATATATGCATTAACGATGAACGTACTAAAACGCGTAGTCATTATCGTGGCCAGCAGTTTATCGTTTCACATTGTAGAATACCAATTTCGTATGCCGCGTCGCCTGGGAAAATCATACGCGAATAGACTGCCGCATTTGATGCCCTCACATTTAGCATTGTAATTAAAAAGTCCCTCCCTTATCAACGATAAAAACAAGCTTGTGAAGGTCGATAAAATCACCTCATTAAAAAAGTTCGATCATATTCTTTGGCGCACATTCTGATACTTTATGATGGTCTTGCAGGGTTAACACCTCCCAAGGATATATATGCAATTACCTGGCGAGATATGACATCTCGTTACGAAGGGTGATTTGGACGTCTTGTTATTTATGTTGAGATTTAGAAGAACTCTATGTCAAATATATATAAAATATCTAATCGACTGCTTCAATACGTTTTATTTCTATCATTATATTGAAGGCGCGCACATTACGCATTATAAAAGCATCCGCGAAGCATTTTCTTCCGTTTTACATTTCGCTTGCATCAAAAAAAATTACTGGGTTACGTGGCAGGCGTTCTCGCCTCCACCAAAGCCGTCGGCATCTCCTCGTGGTATTCGACGCATTTAAATTTGCGCATTTCATATAATAACGATGAAAAGCGGCTTCAATATTTTCTCCTCGGACAGCGCGATGTTCTACCTACATGAAATCGTTCGATATCGCTGTCAAGAAAAATGAAAGTTTTTGCCAATTATAATTGTACGACAATTAGCACCCGATAGGCTACCTCTTTATTGCAATATGAATACCGAAGGCGTTGATAAAGAGCCGAAAAAGACGTAAACATGAGCATCTTTGGGTAGATGCAAGCTCTACAATTGCGCTGGCTAGGACGTAAGTAAAAACTGCAATATATATTAGATCTTAATAAACACATTTCATGCTGGTAGGTCCAATATTGACAAGGCGATACTACCGCTTTAGGGTGGCTTTGCCATTTGTACCGCGCACTAGATATAGTCGCTTCTTTATTCGACTCGAAGTCCCAGGAATTTTTCTAAATATACTGCACGACCAATTCCGTGAAGGTAAAGTGTTTAAAAGAATTTTTGACAGGAATACCGGTCAGGGTCCGGCTAAGTGCGAAAAAACGAACAATTGAAGGAAGCGGCCGCAAGTCTCATATCATTCGACAATTGGGCGTAAATAATTGATGTTACGAGACATTTGTTCTGATGTCGAAGAAAAACGAAGAATAAGGACAAGGAATATTCGACGTCGTACGCCGCGACGGACACCAGGTAAGCGATCGGGGTTATTGGACCGATCACCATCAAAGGTGCAATCGCAAGCCTTCCGTTGTGTACCATATTAATCAATCACGATCAGAATAGTAGAGCACGAACTAGTACGCGGTCACGATTGGATACGCAATAGCGATCCGGTAGTGTAAAATACACCACGCGACCGCGAATTGTTTTCATTATCGCGATCTGGATGAAGACCGCGAGCTAGGACGCGATCGCAGTTATGTGGGTTTATATTACACCACACAATTGGAATCTGGATAAGGACTGTGATCAGGTGGATGTGTACCAAATACGCAACCTGCTATCTGGATGTAGATCTCGATTAGATAGATGTAAATAACACCATGCGATCTGTGATCTGGATGAAGATGAGGATCATTTGGATATGTACAACATCACTAGATGTGCGATCCGGATGAAAATACCGATTCTGTGGATGTGTACCACACCGCGCTTTTCAAGACCCGCGATCAAAAAATTACATTAATGGAGCTACGTTGTACAAGGAGACGACCGCATATTTAGAGCATCTTGTACGAACAGTCGTAGGTATGGGTCAACTAGTCATGCATTCAGCAGATTTCAATTTTGTTTAAGGTACACGTGTCGACGTCTCTTCCGGGTTGGATAACTGAACACTAGACATCAAAAGAACTCGCATAATGTAATCAAGTGACTTCCTGGATTTGTTGGCCTAAAACAAATATACTTAAACAAAACCTAAATGCGATCGGGCGCAGCAACACTGAAAGCGACAAGGTACAAGATCGCGAGACAGTTCAAGTGGTCAAAAGGTTAAGCGGATAAATTATCTACGTATTGTACAAGGCAATCTCGTCGATATCAAGGTAACTCATGTCGAGCACCCCAAAATTATACCGGTTGCACTTTATAAATTACTACACGATCATTTCCAAGCCTATAATAAATGCGATCAAATTTTTTCTCGACACCATTTCATGTAGAAGAGTGCAGACCGCCCTACCTACGGGTACACTAGAAGTAAGAAAGGAATCTTAATACACGTACACGGATTATTCCGTTCGATAGGCGCTCGCCTGGGCGCCAATGAAGACTCGGCGTCACTAGAATCTTGTGATTACCAGTCCACCACACAATGCTATCAATATTGTACAATACTTGATATCAATACTGAACAACGCGGTACTTTTTTAGACGCATACTCCTGTATAACGTATACTTATGGGGCCATCACTATTGAATATAGGGCTTGATGCGATATCCGCTATCACCAGTGGCTAGAAGCTGCTACTTAATTGTTGACACACAAGGACTCGATTAAGCTATTGATCGTTGCATACCATCTATCTTCTTCCCTTCATATTGTCGCACAAGGCTTTAAATTCAAAGCTAGACGCCAAAATTGCTGTCTTTCTTCTAACGAATAAACTCAGTCGAAATTTATACGTCATGTTTCGTCCAAAAACTTTTGATCTATGTTCATCTGGTATCGATGGTCGATTACTAGCAGCATATTATGAAGCATATTTACCCTACCGACTACTTACCATGATCATGTGCATGTTCGATCGAAGCGATTGAACAGACAAACAATTAGACTCGTAAGACGGAGCTCACATACCGAATTCTATGATTTTACGATCGTGATTATGTCAAGATTATTGGCGTTGATTCAACATCTCTGGCTTTGCTGACAGGTTTAGCGTATAATTTAGAGGCAAAGGTATGATCTGAAAAATTAGAATAGATAATCTTCAGCACTGGGTCATCATTACTCTGAAGGCTTGTACTTGCAAACGCTGCAACGTGTGCCTTAGCTACAACAGGTGCAATAATTGGTATAAAAACAACAATTGACTGATCATGCTTCGTTTGTAGCGGCATAAGCCGAGTGATGGTCTAGTGCCTACCCTTGGCGATAACCTTTTGGTAGTTGCAATTTGTATGATCTTCTTATTCATGCAATAATTATCAAGTTCAGATTGAACTGACTTGGATGTGCACTTCTGTTTTCGACAATCATATAACGGTATTAAGTTAGTTACCGCTTATGTATAGGTCATAATCTAAGGTTACAGATCATCACGTGATAAAATATGAGTTAAGACCGTCGCATTTTATTAGGATTCGATGCATTCATCCTCATTTTTGTATAACCTGATAATATTTATATTCTTTTTTAACGTAAACAAAAAGGAAAAGAAAGCGTCGACTGCAATATTCGACACGGATCCCCTCATATTATTGATCAAGTCCAATATGGTATCCATCGTCCAGGTATTGCTGCTAGACGCGCGCAATGGCTGGTGACTGAAAAATCGGATTTGTAGTGATACCATAAATATAGTTGAATAAAGATTGGAGATCTGGTTTCCACTTTATGTGTCGATGGCAAACATGGTACTATTTTTTGGCTCTTAATTGTGTTATCTTATAAATGTGCCTTCAAGTCTACGCATCAAGTAAGTGGAAGTTTAAGGATCCTCCTTTATCGTGCTCGTCCTTTGAAAAATATAAATATGTGTTTGTTGAGGCATCGATTTCTTGGTGAGTTACGATAATTAGTAAGAGCTATAGCAGCAAGTATTACGAAATTCAATAAATTCATCTAGTTTAGTTCTTCTATCACCGGACGACGCCTGCGACTTCAGCATTCTTTCAATATTTACTTTTACTGATTTTATAGGCAACATTATATGTCTGCATATATAATCTTTGTGATGAGATCATTTGGTTCGCGTGACAGGGGTCTTATTGGGTTGTCAATATAACTTCGACGGAGATACCCATTTGAAATCTGAGAACCTTCGTCACTATAAAATTATTGTTAAATTGCTTTTAAGACCAAAGTGATGCAGGTGCAATTTTTAGCGACGATCATGAGCCAAATGATGACAATTTCGTTAGCTTTGTGGGGTTCCAAAAAAACTGTCAATGCGGTATCGACTCTTCACGTGCGTCCGGAAGACCATATTACAAAATTATATCTTGGTTCTTTTGGTTCTTACCGTTCTCACATTATGCATTCGCCTCCAGAGCGAGTCGTACTCTTCTTAGCATTTTCTAGAGGAAGATTAACTAGATTGGTTTATCTATAGAGCAAAGGTGTGGTCGATCGAGCAAACCTATTCAATTTATTAGTCCGGTCGAGTCGTTCAAAGTTGATTCTTAATCTGCTTCCCTTCTGCTCGCTTGAACCAGTTATCGATCTGGCATCTAGATCAATATGTTTCACTACTTCCAACCGCTTTTGTCGTTCGTCATGTGTGTATTTGGAACGCCGGAAAGAAGCATTCAAGGGCCGTTTAGAGGTTGCGAGGCAGAGTTTTTATATTCAGACGATACATAAAATCTTATTGTACAAAAGTCGACAGGTGTCATTAAAAGAGTTAAACAATTTGTATGGGTTTTATCAATCAAAAAACTACCACGACGCCTATCCCTCATCTTTAAACCAGCTGCGACGTGTTTTCAATCGCCGAAGCTTTTTTCTTGAACTAAAAACTTTACTTATACGATATATAATGTAAATTTGGTAAATATGGATCGCTAATCGCTGGTCGTGGATTGCGATGTGTGGTATAGTTTACTACAATATTGCAATATAATGTAGATTGCATTTTGTTATCATGGCGGTCACGATTGCGCAATTGCTATTGCGAATTTTAGACGTATATTTCAATGTTAGATGAATCGCGCCTTCGATTCATGTTAGGGATAGTGGATCTTCATAAAAAATTTGTACGCAAATTGCGATTTCGAATAATATCGAAATAAATCACAATCATTGACGCGTTTTTAAAAGAATGCACCCTCTAAAGTGTAATTTAATCCCTCTTGACGTAGCTTTATAACTCTTTATTAGTCCTAAACCTGCATGAATTTTGTAGTATATAATTAATGGATGCGTACTTTCCGACCAAATAGGAAGCCATGGTATATGACTCAATCCTACACTGTCATTACGAAGCCGGGATCGCGTTTGCGCCCTCCGATCATGTATTGATATCATATTCCATCTCGATCACGAATCGTTTCGAGATGGAACATCCGGTTCCATGCATCGTCCTAACCAAATCACACGGGTGCGACAATATTTACAATTATTGTAGATGTGAAGTTAGCCGAATTAATGATCCGATAATCCGCTATAAGCCGTATTATCAAGATATTATAGGCTACTTTGCTCAAAAATTAGAATGAACTACGCTAGACGATAGACGGCATCTATTTTGACTAAACAGCAAAGCTTGGCGCATAACATGTGGCACAGCAAGTCACTGCATTTTAATAGGAAAAACAGTAAGTTGCTAATCGTAATAATAATATATATGACAGGGCCCAAAAGAGGTGTGTATAATACAGCTCGTGCCGAGTTAATATGATTGGTGACGTATCAGTATTGGACTGTGAATGGCTACAAAATGCCATTAACTTAGGATCGGCCTTCCAAAACAAATGCATACAATTAACATAGCAGGTCTAACGTGTAGTGTCAAAAAGTAGTAGCAATAAACAAGCTACATAAAAATCATGGCAAAATCAGCTTTACCTCAAATGGTTGCTGGGTATTTATCGTATGATTGGCAAAAGCTTTCATTCATAGAAGTTACTTCTTTAACTGATGGCATTCGCGAAGGCATTGCATGACAATCTCTACAAAAATGACCTCAGCTCGAGTTTTGCGGCGCTAGTAGTTTAAAACCCGCGACAACAGCAAATCAATCCACATATCATCTAAAAATCAGGCCCTATAATCGCTCGCTTGAATGTTACGGACTATTTTTGAACAAAAGAGACCGTTCTATCCCTTCCTATAAAAATTTGCGACTTTACACTCGATATTATGCGTCCTTGGCGACCTCCCTTGTTCTTTAAACCCGTCTTTAGTATTTACTCCGCCAATAAACTGTGAGCGCACAAAAAAATAGTGAAGTAGTTTATAACCCTTATATTGATTGCCAATATTAAGATATTTGATAAATGGGAGTCCAGCCTGTTTGTTATAGTGACCCATCACAATTATCTATCCCCAGACTCGGACAGCTGGACATACTGAAAACAAAAAAACATCACATAATGACAGAAGTAATCGACGGCTTCATCTTACTAATAGTTTCTAATAAACGCTTGCGGCATAGACCCTGCAGCAGCTCATTAGGCCTATATAGAGAAGACAGTACAGGATCATCAGCATACGCCTTACCTGCTGTTGTAAGGCGGATCATTTTCAAGGTCTCCAAGCCGGTGTGGCGTCAGGTCGGTAATATTTATGCAAATATATATGCATATGAAACTACGGCATGATCTACAAGATAATATCTCGAAAATTAGATGCAGCTATCTAATTGCATCACTATTAGTGGCGCTTTGTCTCATATTGCCAAAACAGAATCAAAGTTGAAAGAGGACCTTGTGGGCCATACAACTACACCACATTCTATCGATACGCATCATCAACAGTAGCCAATCAGTCGCAGGAACGCCTATTTCAGTCTTACAGGGTACCAGGATCTACTCTCATCGGTTACTCGCACGCGGTAGATGTGTCTATAGGATTGACAATACGGAGGAAGTTTGATACTTAGATACGTTATCCAATTATATTACATCAAACTGAGGGAACAACAGTTTATTGCACACATCTACTAGTTGAGTTGTACGGGATTCTAAACATCTTTCTGGTCTAATGCTGTATTGATCGCTTATTTAGAAAAATTACGCATTTGAACATGGGTCACAGGGTGCGTTTACAAATGCTTGAAGATATATCTACCACACATGCATCAATTCTATTGGGCGCAGATATATGTAACTGTTAAGATGACACGGTGCCGATAATCGTCTTTGGACGAGCTAGATATCATAGATGCATAAACGAGTCATTCTTACCATACGGGGTAGCATATTGTATTCTTCGACATTATGACATGCTCATGATGCCGTGAGCATATCTTTAGTAGAGATAGGTATGTCAGAGGCGTACTCTATAGCACATAATCGTGCCACAACATACGATACTACATCATCTGCTTTAGTAAATGCTAAATAAAATTAATTTGAATAGATAATGGGTAGGTACATTGCGCTGTATGCTATACAACGACCTAGCCATCACTCACATACTATAGATAGAATCTTAAGCTTTAATACGACCGATAAAATTTGAATCAAAAAGCTTCTCCAATTCTGTCTAATGCCAAACGGAATCGCTCGAGCGAGATACTTAATAAATAGCCGAAATTCAAGAACTAGGACAAATACTATATATTCACATTGATGACGTGTCTATGGTGCTGCAACATGAGGGCGTGTCGAGATAACGTCACATTCAAAACAAACTACGCGCTTGAATGTAGATCAGGGCCCGCTTAAAAACTCCCCTTAAAAAATTGAATTAGCTTTTCACTTAAAAACCGTTTAAATTGGTTAGCTAATCTCGTTTTGTTTTTAGATTTTAAAGGTTGTTATGAGTACTTAAGTATAATTAATTTTGCGTAAGTAGAGAAAAAAAGATGAACAATGTCCCTTGATATTTTCATTTGTACACTTATGTGATTGTTGTCCGGTCAATCCCGTAATTTGTCACATTATAATACAAGAACGAGAGAGGGAGCTAAGTCGGTCTATAAGTGCCCCGAAGGTTGTTCTTGGGTAGAGCAGAAAATTTATAAAGATTCCGTTTTCATACCGTTACTAGACTGGGCATTACATGGTTTTTTATTTATGAAATTGCAAAATTCACAGCCCTTTTTCTCAAAATTCACACCCTTCCTCTAAAATCTTATATGTACAAGGTACGCAATCGCCGTTGGACAAAGATGAGTACTTTATCTGCCACTTGGCTACGGTCGACATCTTGCGCGCTGCTGTAGCTGCTGGCACCAACATAGGCAAAATGGTCAAAGCCGCGACGGAGTCGGCGCACTTCTGACCGACGAGATTGTCGTCGGTATCATTAAGGACGCCATCAAGAGTTTGTAATGCCATAGTGGCTTTATTCTTGATGACTTTTCAAGAATGGTCGTGCAGGCCAAATAGGTGAGATTAAGAGGAGATACAGACGAGTATCCAGGGTGCAACGCAGAGGCTGACCATAATTCCGTAACGGTCTAACACCAGCCAATTTCATATTTCTGACAGTATCGGCCTGCTCGCTATTTAGCTTCCTATGAGTCGAATGACCAGACGGATGGAGTGATGGCCCATATATACAGCGTAGTTGCTGCCAATGATGACGATAGCGGATCATATAGCGCAACATAATCAAAAATCTTACATAAAAGATAGGCAAGGTGTTGAATTCTGCAGCTTAGTGCCAAAACTATATCAGACATCATCTAACACATGTTAAATGATATCAAGCCGATGTTATGTGCTCGCCTTCAAGTTCAAAATATGAATTATTATATGTATGCGTCCTTACGACAATATCAATCATTTATTTGTCAATCCAATTAATATAGTTAGGTATAATGCATTCAATTGATCGATGGCCCTCAATACTTAATATTTTACATAATTCATATCTATCGATTTTTAAAATAAAAATAGATCTTGTGATAAGCGGATGACCTACATGTTCAATTTTTTTATTAATGATAACTTTATACTATATGTGCAGTTGCAAAGCAGTCGGAATGACCACATAATGATCAGAAACGCTGCTTAAAATGCTGCCCGGATCGATTATTGGGTAGAATAAAATTATAGGCTCCCTATGAATTTACTTTCATTTGGTGAGCTCTTTCGTTGACAATTAGTTTTTCACCCGGACGACAATATAGCATGTCTGTTGTGTTACTATCTTAGGTCAGGTCTTGGTTGTGCAAACGCTTTGTAGCAGCATACCCGAGATAAATTTGATGATGGACTAAACGACCCTAAAACGTCTCAAAGGTGCTGAAAAGACTGTTTGAATAAAATAATTCGATTGATCTAACTCACTTTTTTTTGCAATCACTTCATACTTTATATGCAAATATAATGGGATCATTGACCTCGCCTCATTTAAACGTTTCATGCCTATATAAAAGTTAATGCGTCAACTCACAACTTTTTACAGTGCTCAGATTTAAAAGAAAACATCATCAAGAATTTTATTGTATAACCGCAACGTGAGGTACGGCGTCTTATCTTATTCAATGTAAATTCATTCCTAATTCAAAAAAATTATAGTTGTTCAAAAAAATACAGTAACCGATATTTCAGTGAAAACAAACTACTTATATATTGTCAGAGATTTATATCTCAAAATTATTATTTTCTCTGATGCATCATACTACATACTTACTGATTAACTGAATCAAGTTAACGAACAGTAATATTGTTCAAGTTGTTCAGACACTTCAACGTTCTATATATAAACGTATAAAATGTGTCGAATGAATGACTATTCACGCAATTTGATCACACGTACTGGTCGCCAAAATTTTACATGTCTGAACAGGCATCTAAGGATTAACTGGCTTTTTGAAGTCCCTACAATCAGCAATATTTTGGTCGCCGAAAGCCAAAGTGTTCAATTTTGATTGAGAAAGATACGTGCGGTTGTATAATTAGCTGGCCAAGCGGTTTGATAATTAACAAATTTGTAAAAAAAATCGGCATACGTTTTCTGCTTGTTAGCATATCTTTTATTCTGCCAAGGATCTCCGTAATACAATTTGTACCAGCTTTGGCAAATTGATCTGCTGAAACGCGTGTCAAACGTATATGGCTTGTGCTCTGATTTTGACGTGAATAAACTGCTATTACTTATTGCCTAAATACACTAAATATCGGAAGGAAATAGTATAACTATGTTTGCGCTCGCTATGTCAACGTCATCCATCAATATGATAAAATCGAAGTCTTTTGGTGTATCTTCCAGGATTAGAATGCAAGGAAGGCAAAGGATTGGATACGATTCCATTATATATAGTTCTTGCTCAGTAAGCATTACGGTAGATTTAATACGCATATACCCCCACGACGATGTCGTTTCTTTGTCAAACAGGGATATACATCCAAAAAAACGGCGCGAGTTCTCACCCCAACAAATAATGTTTAAAGTAGTAATCAATAATTTTGCATCTTAATCAGTACCGAAGATCCATATATGCCGATAGTACTCAGGTCAAACTTTTATCATACGTCAATATACAACTTCGTGATCGATCGCGGATATATTTTATCTGTCTAGGCTTGAGTGATTATTGTTAAATTGCATCAACAGTGTTTTCATCTGCGCGGCTTGTGCATACTGCCGTCTCGTACCATCATTGTCTCCAAATGTCTACATCGTAGTCCTAATAATGACAAATAATCATATTAGCTTACTATTTCTTCGATATCGTCGTTTAGTTTCGGGATCCATCCGATACCCCATTAATCTTTATCCAGGTGTCGTAGTCACCATTTACTTAAACTCAGTACGTAATAAATTGCGACCACATTGCACAGCGTTGCATATCGGTCTGCAAGACACATTTATTTTAGGTAACCGCTATTTCGCCACCGCCTTCTTGCTAATTGCCCCTATCGCACTTCGAATATGTTGCAGGTGCGTTGAAAGCTCTTGTGCGACGCCGGCAATGTAGGACTTGTCAGCAAACAGGTCACAATACCCTAATCTGTCGTCTTCAAGCACAAGAAACAGCTCTCCTAACATTAGCAGCACCATCATTAGCAATTACAGCACCAACAGCCATAGCAGTAGATCAAGTAAAACTGGATTACAAAGGATATTGACTTTGAATAGCAACATGTTCGACGTAATAAGGTAATCAAATTCCTTATAATGACGATAAGTAGCTGTCTACCGCCCTTGTATTAATATTTGAATCGTTTTGTATGTCAGCAACACGGTTTGGTACACAAGATATAATGAAAGCGTGACATTTGAGCTGAGTTGCTAATACACCTCTGCCTTCTTCTTCTATGCGTAGCCAAGCACCATTTTTAAAGCTCATGAAAACAAAAAATAGGCAACACCAGCGCTCCGTTTAGCAAAATTTCCATATCGACACTTGCAACCTGCACTAAGTCGCCCGTCTCGTGCACTGTGTTGCATAAGAGCGCTGTTGATCCAGCCAAATTTCAGGGCCAACACAATGGACGCCAACTGGTCCGAGTGGTCCTGTTAAAACTTGACCATTATCTGCGATACTTAGTACGCACTGTTAGTGGCTTCCCGTTAATGGTCTGTTGCAGCAGTGGCTCCCAATTCTTCACATGAGGTTTGCCTGCAAAATGCAATATACGATATTAATGGGAATCCCCGCGGAAGGCAGCAGCCTGTGAAACGCTTCCGTGGTCATGAGCACACACGCTGTTAAATCATCAAACACCATACAAAGTCAAATAGATTAGTCACCGGTATCACTGTCTTGTGGAACGCCCTAGCAGCAGCAACATGGGAATAACAGCTCAATATTATGTCGATCAAATTTATAAAAAGAAGCGCAAGATTCTATTTGTGACGTATGAATGTTAAGGTAATTTTAATGAGATGTTCTTATTTTACACTATGACGAATCTAACTTCGAGAAATTTCGGACTGAGAATAAAGTATCAAGAAGGTGATAGCGTAATACCGGTTCACTTATTTTTTCGTTAGATAAAGTGAAGACATTACCGTAGCAGAATATCTATGAAAGAATAAGTTCGCGTTACTTCGTGATCGGGTCAGAAAGACTCCAAACGACTCCCTGTTTTTACAACTTTAATTTAAGTGTAAACTCGTAATTTTCAACTCTCCTACAATTATTTAAATGCAAACTTTGACCGATAGCACAGGTATAATCGAATTGATTACAAAAATTTATATATTTGCTATTATTACACGCAGAAAATTAAATTGGTTTTTGTGAGATCGACTTCACTTCTGATAGCCAACGCGTATTCGTCAATGTAAAACCGCAAGTGTACATGGCAAACATAAAAACAATCTTCATATGCAGTTTGTAGAATGCATTGTAGCTATTGATCCATGACATGGATACCTAGTATATCTGACACATGTTTCGAAATAGCTAAAATCATATTAGTAATTGCTCGACATATTTTTCATTCGCATGCTGCCTTTGCATTATCATGCGGCAGCACCTTTTTCTTTGATCGATCTTACGTTACTGCTGAATTTCAATTAGCTTACCAACAATACGTTTAATGCAAGATAAAGTTTAATTGTTCTTTTTTCATTCAGTATTTTGCTACCTTAAATCCTTCTGTAGTAATTTTGATTACACTACTTCATGATAGTTTTCTTCGTGCCCCATATTAACGAATAAACGGGTTGGTGATACAGTCATTGCTTGAATAAATCATATTATTAGAACTCATAACTCATGTAACTCATACAAATTGAGTTCCAACATGCTCTTTCTATGATTGCAAACTCATAAGTCTAAACTCAGAATTATATGGCTTTGATGAGTTTCCGGGGTACAAATAATCATGCAAGTAAAGTCTACAGCAAAGAAAATCATATTCCTGTATGAATCATACGTATTCAAAAAAGACGAAGTGTCTGGGTAAAGTTATATAGTGAAGCCAAAAATTGAAGGTGCTCTGAATGGTGACATCCATAAGGATGGGCATTTAAAACTCACGAATACGCCTATAAAAATATAAGCCGGGATCGACAAAATTTAGGATGGAAGCAGTAACATCAAAATACTTGAGCTTTTCTTCCTTGCTGGTATCCACCAATTCGACTTACTTCACCTTCTGTTCCTCTTCTTCTTCATCATCCTGTACCATCTGGTCATGCTCACTTTTATTTAACTCCACAAGTTTTGCTTCATTCTTCTCCATTGAATTCATTATATTAGAAATAGCCACGGGGTTCCTAAGAGGAATATTGATGGCATCCTGCAGCTCGCGCTCAACCACATGCTCTTCCTGATCAGCCACATAATGCAAAGGCGAGGGTACCAACAGTCCAGTGTGGTTGAAACAGTTTGCTACAGTTGCAGCTAAAATCTCCTCCCACGCTTCCACACTCCATTTCAGGGCGTTCAATTGCTCGGCCTTGTAGATGTGAACATCGCCGGGTTAGTCGCGGTCTACAGAATTCTGAAGATGGAGGCGCCTGTAGTGGCGCTTAAAAACAGGGATGATTACGGTATCCATGGGCTGATTTTTTGCGGTACAGCTGGGAGGCAGGAACTGCACGTAAACATTCTCCGTATCCAGATGATTGGTAGTATGAGATGATGCATTTTATAGCAAAAGCAAGACCATTCTCTTGCGGACCTGGGGTGATACTGCTATGATAAAAGCGTATCAAAGTGGCCTGATCAATTTTAATGTAATTACAAAGAATTTACTTATCATCATGTAGGTGACAGATTTCTTCAACCACTTCTGAAACAGAGCACCATTCATCCAAAATTTCTTATTTTTCCTGTAGTAGAATCATAGCTGCTCTCCAGACTTGTGCTTAAAACAGCGAGGTCGCTTTTTGCTTTTTCGATCAAAAGGGATTAGATTTTTCGGTACCATCCGCATTGGACGTAGAGCCAATAGAGATCCGTGCCTGAATATAAAGGAAAAACTATTATTGAACTAAAATATAAGCTTTGATCTTTTTATAGGAATCGATTCAAGTCCGGCTTTCTCTTTCTTAAAACCCTCAATTTCTTGCTGCGCAACTGTCTTTTTCGAACCCATGTTGTAGAATAGGCCTAAATTAACAACAGTAATGTTCAACATTAGACTAAATCTAGAATTCTCAAGAAGAGAAATACCAGATTCGTCTATGCTGAAAACACCTTGGGGCTCGTAGCAAGCAATTACAGCCTGAAGCCCAGGCAATGCTGCATCCATGGATTCCTCATTTGCTGAAACATTTTCTCTGTGAATCCGAATGATGCGGAGATTGTTTCGATTCTGGAAGCGTTTCAACCATCCACTGGAAAACGTGATGGTTTCCTCAGGAAAGCCAAGTCGTTCAGAAAACACCTTGTCGTTGACCTTGATAATTTAACAAGTTAGGGCAACATTTCTTGTCTGGCATTGAACGAACCATGTTGACAAAGCTGCCTACAGATTCGAATTCTGAGCGACGCGAGGGCGTTTGGCGGAAGGTTCGGTATCTGTCATAGATTCCAGATCTTTGCGCTTCTTGAGTATAAGAGAGATTGCAGACCGGGTGAGGCGAGCAATGAACTTGCTGGAAGCCCGATTTGCCAGGACTCTCTGGCTCATTTTCGGATTCTTGGCCTTGTGCTGGCAGATCTCGATCCTTTGTGCATTGGTGAAGCGTGCTTGGGGCATTTATAAATGTTATTATAAAAGGAGGAAACCGCTACTATTATATTTTTTATCGCACAAAATAATCAGAAATCTACTTAACCCATACCATGAAATTTCTGACCTCCGACACGCTTTGACTGGGACAAAGCCAGTACGGAATTGTGTAATAGTGTGCAATTTTGTGTGCATTTTTGTGCTAGCAATGATAATGGGACAGGGGGCTTAAAATATGATTGATTGAGGCAAATTGATTTTCCTTGTGTGCGTGTTCGAAAGTTAAAAATGACGTGCTGATCTGCTTCACTACATCGTGAGCTGTGCCAACGTGTCAATTTACCACGACACGTGGACTGTGAACGAGTTGTACATGATGGGGCTTCAATGTATATGCACGTGCACCCGTGTCCATGTGTACTTATACGCGCGTTATTAACTGCGCATTGATCGTTATGTTGTATTCTATGACAGGTAAGCAGCTACATGGTGGACTACATGCCGCCCGTGTGCTACCCGGATGACCTGTTACTCGTGCGTAAATGGTGTACATCGTGATACGATATTGTCATGTCCAAGAACATTTTGAACGATCTGACCTCGACGATCAAGGGTAAAATGGATTGTTGTACTATGATGTACATACGCTGTATCATGAGAGTAATAAACGAGCTAAAGTGTCTCGCCGATCTTGTTAATATGTACTTGTTGTATTTCTCCTTCTTAAGCGACAAATCACTCAGCATGTATACAATGGAGTAAAGAACATCATCTATGGGTACTGAGGGTTAACAATCTATCCGATGATGTTCGTATTATGCGCAGGTGCTGGATCTACAATGCGCCCGGCGGCTTGAAGTTGTCTGTATCGTTGAATGTGTTTGCTTAGATGTCCAGCTTTGTGTAGCCTGCGCATGGACTTAAGGACGTTTTGTGCTCCGCGGGCCTTGATGTTGTGATCGCCAAGAGACGAAAGTAACTGCATTTCAGCGACATCGCCTAATTCCAACACATCGTCTCGATACTGCGGAGACTTCTCATCAAGCACGAAGCCATCAGCAAGAAACATTCATGAATGCAACGACAAGTTTGGCGGTGGATTTCGTGTGCTTGATCGAGCTATCAAACGAATCCCAGAGGTGGGGTTCCTGGGTATACCAACAAAACCAGACTTCCTTCAGGTTTGTTGACGAGCTTGTTCGGCGACGTTTGGCTGGTGGTTCTTTGTCTTTACCCTCACTTCTTTCATGTGAAGATTTTGGCTGTGCTATGTTAAAGACCTCAGCTTCAATCATCGAGACGCGAGATTCGAGATTTTGATTGACCTTGACTAACTATTCAATCAATGAAGCTTGACGAAGATATATTGGATGCTTTGTGATGTCAATCGTGCTGTCTGAAGCCTTGATGGGATTCGGTGGCACATTTGTCTTCGTGTAGCAGGTTAAGTGTGAAGACCAAGCTAGAAGTTCGCTGACGGAGTAACCTTGCTAGATTACACACGCTTTCAAACGTGTGACTACAAGTCCGTCTTTCTTCATCTGCTTCAACGATGGATAATGATTCAGCAGGTAAGTGATAAGCGTTTCAATCAATCTTTCGCTCATGTTGTATTGTGTAGTCTTGAGCCCTTGAGATGCATTGAAGAGCGCTGTCGCAACAGTTTGTATTTTTGTCTGCGTACCGGAGTCGAAGACATCAAGTGATAGGAGAGATACGTCGGGATCGAGGTGTCGCCCACTCAAGACCCGGGCAACCTTATGGTCTTCGGAGGCCGTATTAAAAACGTACGCGAAGGCCTTGTTTGTCGCTGTCATATTCCAGGCGCCTCGGTCGAAGATACACTGTACACACAATCAAGCCCCATTTGCATGCTGCGCCCCTCCGCGCCGAAAAGAGTAATATGTCAAGCGCTCGGATACGCCAGCTTTTACAGCGACCCGATCAAGAACACGGTTGACGTAGCTGTGTACACCAGGAGCGTTATCTGTGATGTTCTCCTTCTTAGCAGCGGTGGATAATATATCCTGTGAAGACACCACAGCCTCTGGATGATCGAGCAAATAGATGAGCGGAGTTGCTGGAGCTAATATGGACTGTGAGATAGCCATCTGCTCAGGAAGTTGAATCAGCACGGATATAGTTGGCGATGAGTGGGTCACGAGGGCGAGAGCTATGGCAAGCAGAGGACATGTGGTGAAGTCTTCGTCAGGGAAAAGTGAAAGACCTTGCTCTTCAGAAGTTTTAATTCGGATAAATCGGACAAAGAATATGTCTCCCGAGCCAATAGACAGCTTTGCCTTCCGCAGCATTGTAAGGTCCGATTCACGCCCAAAGATGTACCAAAGCAAACACAACAGCGCCTCATCTTGGTAGTCAGCACTAGTAACCGCAGTTGAATACAGGTATTCCATCATTTTATTGAAAGCAGACTTTGTGCATGCTGGGGCCTTGTTTACAAACGACCCTGACTCACGCTTCATGCAATGGCATTCGAGTGTCTGTCCTTTCTTGAGCAAATTCTTTTCAACCACTGCTCGATGCTGTGGGAACTGCTCCAGCAGCCAATTCTTGGCTTGTCGAAAGTACTTCATGACCGAGTGTCGAGCCAAGAGCTGTCCCTTTCGGCTTTCCTTGAACGCGAGATACATGCCAAACTTGTCCATCACAGCTTCTAGTGCGAGAGGTGCCCTCTATGTAGCGGAGCTACACAGCTCCTTAAGTCAGAGGAAGACTTAACGCTCTTACGAGCAAATTTGGTTCTACGAACCCGACTCAGAGAGTCAACAAGCTCAGAGAGCTTACGGTCCCCGTTCCTAAGGGACCAAACGATTCAAAAGAATCACAGCACAGAGTGCTCAGGAGTAGCTGCTACCTTCACATGTATTGCTAGCTCCTATCGATCAAAGACGCCTCGTAAGGCACGTGTCTCTTACTGATCAAAAGGGGAACTGAATTTTTATTTCTTTGATTAACCTAAAAGAACACCTTAGAACAACGTATTTAACCTGCCCTAAATAACCTCTTAAAAGATCTCGCAATCAATTGATGACAGACATCAGTCTTCAACAATTGATACACTCACTGTGTTCTAAAATTACTTTATAGGGTATCCCCCCTCTCTTGTGTGCACCACACCTATCGTCGACTACCAGCCGACGTGTAACCCCGTTACACCCTCCCCCACCAGACTGACGTTACCACCAAACGTCAATCGGCTTCTTTCCTTGAAGAGGTCGGTGTGTGTGTGTGCTTAACCTCGCGGTTGCTAAACACGAAACACCATGGCTTTGCCACCCAATGAGTCTCGGACTCTTTCCTCTTACCTCGATTTCGATGAGGATGTGGACTATGGTAGTGATACCAGTGTCCATAAAGATGACGGGATATCACCCCACTCCGCTGTACCTGAGGCTCGTCCTCTTACAGCATCGAATCCGTTCGTTGAACGTGGTGATATCACCGCGCCAGTGGCGCAGCATCATACAACAGATGCAGATGAGAACATCATCACGAACCCGCTCGACGAGCAACAGCAGCTGATCCGTCAGCGTGAGGAGCGTGCTCTACGTCGCACTCATGCCCAGGCGGTTATTCGAAACCGGAGTGGTTACGTGTTCTCAACACCAGACGTGGAGCAACGCCTCCGTCAAACGGAAGGCCGTAGCCTTGCAACAGGGGCCATCGGCCCCGAGGCTACGTCGCCAGAAGATATCGCCTTTCGCCAGGCTCTAAATGAGAGGTATCTCGAACCAGCCTATACCACGCAAGGTCAGTACCTTGCACACCTTGAGAGTATTTCTCGTGGAGTTTCGGTTCGACCGATAAAGGGCCTGCCCATCTTGTTGTTCGCTGGCGTACTGCCCGAGGAGGAGGACAATGAGTTCATCCGTTGGGTGTACCGCAAGCGGCATCTTAGCAGTGTGCCAACGCTGCGGGCCAGCGCCGATGTGGCTGACGTTCGTCTGGAACGGAAGCTGCGGTTCGAGTATGCCAAGCTCAAGGCCAGAGGCCAGTTGCGTACACGTACGCGTTATGCTCCGGCTACAATGGTAGCCACGGGTCACGACCCTAAGGTGCGGAGCAACACGCCACCTCCCACCACTATTGGTGAGAAGCGTTCTCGCTCGCAAGGCGACCCTGGCCACGATGTTCAAAAACATCTACGGCGTAAGGGCAATCCTGCCGAAGGGGTATCTCATACTCCCACGAGTTCTCCGACTCTGGGTACCCTCGCCACTTCACCAGATACTGGTATTGGCCACGACGACGACGTCGCTGAAGGATTTTCTCCACATGGAACTGGTGGTTCCCTTGCTCATCGAGCAGCGTCGGTGGCGGTCGGGGTACCGAAGGAGGAGCATGAGAAGGTGCTCCGTGAGCTGAGTGGTCTCCGAGAGACATTGGGTAAGACCCAGAATGAACTCGGCGCGATGCAAGCCCGTGTTCAGGCGTTGGAGTTGGCCTTAGCCCGTGTGGATGGTCAGCTTGACCTCCTGGTTCGGAAGCAACAGTCGACGTCAAGGCTTCAATTCCAGGCGCAAGCGCCTCCGAGTTCACATGGGACGGGTCCCGATACGGCTTAAGCAAGCCAACGTAGAACACTGGGTGCGTGCGCAGTTTGCGCGGAAGGTTGAGCCTGTATGTCAACCCCTTCTTAGCGATGACCGTGAACGGCCCAATGAAGCGCGGACGCAACTTTGTCTTGAAGACAGCAGAGACTACATTTGTAGGTAGGTTTTTAGCATTGAGTAGAACTTGGTCTCCGACCTTATAACGTTAAATACATCCTCTGCCTTTAACATCAGCTCGCTCCTTTTGTCTATCTTGGCTATCAGCCAGTGCATCACGCACGTGTCGTAACACATTCAAGCGCGTTGCGAGAAACCCGCTTTCCTGTTTATGAACAGTAGCAGGGCTGATATTTGCAAGCCGATCGGCCATCTCTCCCCCACCAAGCCCTGAACCACGCAGTGGTAGCGTTAACGGAACGCGAGGGTGTGTGAGACCGTTCACGTAGAACGGAGTAAAGCCTGTAGAGGCATGAACAGCGTTGTTCAACGCAAACTCAACAACAGGGAGCATCGAACTCCAACGTTTTGGTGTATTAGCGCAAACACTGCGCAAGATGTCACCGATAACGCGGTTGACTCGCTCGGTTTGACCATCTGTCTGCGGATGATCCGCCGTGGACATGTCCAAACGTGTGCCGAGCACCTTGAAGATGAACTTTCAAAACCTCCTCAGTGAAGCGAGGGTCTCGGTCAGAGACAATTGCCACAGGCAAGCCGTGTTGTCGAAACACTCGATCGATAAACAGCGTAGCTGTACCTTCACCATCAATGGTATCTGGCACAGCCGCCAAGTGAGCCATCTTGCTCAAACGGTCAACAAAGACCACAATACCCGTATTGCCTTGCCCATATTTCGGCAGACCGAACATGAAATCCATGCTGATGGACTCCCAGCACCCAGAGGGTATAGGGAGAATAGCGAGCGGCGCAGCCGCATGAGCTGAGGGTTTATCCCGTTGACACGTTTCGCACGGACGCACATATGTGCTTACCCATTTGTAAAGTTTGGGCCACCAATAATATTGGCTCACGGCGCTATATGTCTTTTCTCGACCGAGATGACCGCTCACCGCAGTATCATGCGCCTCATAGAGGATGCGATACTTCAAACCCTCATCATGAGGGACAACGATACGGGAAGTATCCTCCATATCTGTGCTATAGCACAACAGGCCTTGATCGATGGAATATCGATGTAGCCTCGCACGCAATCGTGCCGACAATTTTATGTCTGAGTCGTTAAAATTCCTCGCTCCCCAGAGCACGTAGCAAAGCTACACAATGTTCATCTTTGGCATATGCCGAACGAATGAGGTCTGTGACCGATGATGACAGAGTCGTAACATGAGCAATCTCATAGTCAGGCCTGCGTGACAACGCATCAGCCAGAGCATTCTGCTTGACCGGCTTATACTTCACCTCAAAGTTGTATTCCGACAAAGAATGAGAGCCAACGGGCCATTCGCTGAGAGAGATGTGGCGACTGGGTCGCAGTGCGTAATGACGCATGATCTGTAAAGATCACAAAAGGCTTAGAGCCAAGCAGATGAACTCTGAACTTAACTAAAGCATACTTTATTGCAAGTGGCTCTTTGTCATGAACTGGATAGTTCTTTTCAGCTGCTTTCAACTGCCTGGACTCAAACGCAATGACGCGTTCCCGTCCATCATTATCTGTTTGTAACAGAGCACTGCCGATGGCAAAGTCAGATGCGTCACAGACGACACTGAAAGGCCGATCAGGATCGGGCAAAGCCAAGATTGGCGCATGAAGAAGGCTCTCTTTTACAGCCGTAAAGGCTTACTGCTCGGTGTTCGTCCAACACCATTCCACATCCTTTTAAGGAGATTGGATAATGGTCGAGCCATGTCTGCATAGTTTGCACTATACTTGTGTAAGTAATTGGCAAGACCAAGCCACTTACGTCAGTCCTTCTGGTTCTGAGGAACCGGCCGATCGACTATGGCTTTTATCTTAGCGGGATAGATCTAAGACCACGCTTCCCGATGAAGCACCCTAAAAGGGAATCTCTTGTGCACCAAAGATGCACTTAGAGGCGTTGGCATACAACTTGTTTGTGCGCATGCACTCGAGCACTGCTCGTAAATGGTCGATGTGATTATCCACATCAGACCGGCCGTTCATAGCACGACTATGGACAAAGATGTCATCAAAGTAGGTCTGTGCATAACCTCGGTGAGGCCGAAACAGTTGCGTCACAAGACGATTGAACGTAGCTGGCGCGTTTGACAAGCCCTATGGCATAACTAGCCACTCCCAGAGCATACCGCTCGGGGTACTCACCGCTGTTAGCGGGATATCTTTCTCCGCATGAGAAGCTGGTAATAACCATCGACTAAATCGAGTGCACTGTACATCGTACATCCCACCATATTGTTCTGAAGAACATCTTTCCGAGGGATTGGTGTCTAAGCCGGGATCGTGGCAGCATTAAGCTTATTGTAAGCATGAACAATGCGCCACTTTCCATTGGGCTTTCTGAACACAAAATGTGGGCGTGGAATGAGGAGATTTGCTCTCACGAACCATGCCCGCTGCGTGCTTTGCACGAAAGAAGTCGTCAATGACGTCGCACTGTTCCTTCGGTAAAGGCCACTGCCGTGTTACGCAGTATTTAGTTCCAGGAACCAAGTCAATTTTATGACGTACACGTCTATCGGGAGGTAAGACGGACGGTGGGTTGTGACACACCACGTCCTGAAACTCCTTTACCAAAGGATAAAACGGATCAAGAGGATCCTTGAGGATCGAAGATCCACTACGGGCATCCAATGCCGCCTTTGTGTCCTCAAGGACAGACTCGTCCAATTACGAGGATGAGTTCAACTCAATATCTGGTCGAATGACCACTAACTCGGATAATTCTCCTGCCTGTAAGGCTTGGCTTAATTCGCCGTCAGACATTTCGTCTAGTTCAAAGAGAGTGTCCAAAGGTGGAAGAGTCTCAAGACTAAGTATTGCCATCGATCTGGCCATTCAACCCATTGACAAGTGTATGTAGTGTATTATTACTATTATCACTTCGTGACTTCTTATACGTTGGGCGCTTCACAGTGGCCACATTACGCTGGAATCGTTTCCTCACAGAAACCGTACGCCTCCTAGAGGCCGGGACAGTCGGGTCCCCGTGATTGCTATTTGTCTTAGCACGCTCTAGACGAGAGCTCATGTCTTGAACGACATCTGGTGAAGTGTTACGTAACACGAACACTTCACCCAGTGGATTTACACGGACCACTTCACGTACAGCATTCGGGCCTAGCCCTGAACAATCTGACTTCTAGCCATCAATTTCATTACCGACATTCAGTGAGGTGCCATCACGGCCGCCCTCACTCTGTGTATTTTCACGTGCCACCGCACTGACATCATGGAAATTACTTCCTGTATGTCCCGCCCGTAGGCCAACCATGCTTGACGCATGCAGTGACTCATTATCACAACGAGTATCACTCAACGGAGTACAACCCTCTTCAAACATATTAGAAGAGCTCCGCTCAACATTCATTTCATATACATTCGAGTTAATCAACTCCGACATACCAATGTCCAGCACATTGACATCTTCCGTCAATGGCTCGCGCCAATAGCGCTTTTGTTGCCTAGCAAAGGTGGGTTCATGACTCTCCAAAACTCCACTAGGAACATTGCGCGTTGCGCCTAAGGTCTTAGACCTCCAATCGATCCATGGTTCATGGCGTTCAAGCCATGCCATGCCTAGGATGAGATCGTATCACGAATCCAAATTGAGGACAAGACAGCGTTCAATGCTGTCAAAGTCCAAAAACCTCACGCCCAAGCTCAATGGAACTTTAGGCACAGTAACGCGACTACCCGTCGCTAACCGAATAGTGATGGAATCACCATCGTGCGCTTTGAGCGCCTCAGCATATTGCTGACTCCCCTCAAGGGAACGGCGTCTAGCATAGTTGCATGACGCCCCAGAATCGATTAATATCGACCAGTGCTTCTCAAAGCCTTTAACTATCGCCTCAGCGACTAACAAGCCAGGCTTGTATCCACGCTCTGTGCTTGCTGGCACGGAGATCTGTGGGGCTACGCCCTGTGTTGCTCTACCTCGTAGAGGAGTGACAGAACTCAGTTCTACCCCAGTAGGCCGCCCCGCGCCTACTGGGTGTCGACGTTTCCCCGTGCCATACCAAGTTTCTGGTTGAGGCTGGGGTTTCGACCCGTAGGAGTCGTTCGTTGCTTACGCAAAGGACAAGTGGGACGTAGATGTTTAGTGCTTCCGCACATGTAACAGCGTCTCACCTCCTGTCGTTGCTCGGCAACATGAAGCTCAGCTTCACCTTCATCTTCAGTGTTGCTGAGATCCATCGGTTCGGGCTTACAGTAAGCTGAGCTACTTGCTGAGGTTGCCTTCGCATAGCTTGGGTTGTACCCATTCCAACCAAGTCTGGCTGACTTAAAGTTATGCTCAGCATTCTGAGCGATGCTCACAGCCTCCTCAAAAGTCGAGGGATGGACTCGAAAGACCTCGGTCCTGGCAATGCCAGTGCGACGACCTTCCATGAAGACTGTCACGTAGACGGTCTCAGGGAGAGGGTCGGACTGCATGGCAGTCATCAGAGTTCTCAACTCCTGGACATAGTCCGTTAACTTGTTCTCACCCTTGACGGGTAGACCAGAAGCGTGAGCGCACGCGATATGCCTGGTTAGGCGGCGAGAAAACTCGAAAAAGGTCCAACTTAAGCGAATACCACGTGGGAAACGCCAAGTTGACCGACGTGCCACACGTCAAAGCCCACTCTCTCGCTCTACCATCGAGCTTAGAGATAGCCAACGAGACCCGCTGGTTCTCAAGTGAGATGAGACCAGAGTCCATGGCCATCTCAATCTCACGGATCCAGAGGGTAAGGTTTTCCTCCTCCTTCCCGGAGTAACATTTAACGTCCACCCGAAGGGGACGAGGCTTAGCCTCTTCTGGTGGCATAGCCACATAGCGTGTCGGCATAGCCGACGCTACTTGGTTTTGAACCTGGCCCAACAGGGCCGTTTCATACTGCATGAAGGTCTCTACTCGTGCGTTGAGCACATCGGGACCTTGTGCAGCGAGAAACTCCACGTACTCAGGGCCTACGGCCGCGGTCAGCTTATCAAGCGCGACCTTAAGGGCCTCAGAGAGGGGTGTGGATTGCTCCATCCTCACAGAGGATCAGTCGTAACGACTCAGGCATAGATTGACTACGAGTGCTACCAAGTATAGCGGAGCTACACAGCTCCTCAAGTCAGAGGAAGGCTTAACGCTCTTACGAGCAACTTTGGTTCTACGAACCCGACTCAGAGAGTCAACAAGCTCAGAGAGCTTACGGTCCCCGTTCCTAAGGGACCAAACGATTCAAAAGAATCACAGAACAGAGTGCTCAGGAGTAGCTGCTACCTTCACATGTATTGCTAGCTCCTATCGATCAAAGACGCCTCGTAAGGCACGTGTCTCTTACTGATCAAAAGGGGAACTGAATTTTTATTTCTTTGATTAACCTAAAAGAACACCTTAGAACAACGTATTTAACCTGCCCTAAATAACCTCTTAAAAGATCTCGCAATCAATTGATGACAGACATCAGTCTTCAACAATTGATACACTCACTGTGTTCTAAAATTACTTTATAGGGTATCCCCCCTCTCTTGTGTGCACCACACCTATCGTCGACTACCAGCCGACGTGTAACCCCGTTACACTCTCGCACTGCATGCACTGTTGCAGGTACTCCCAAGTAACCTCCTTCTGCTCGAGGAACTTTAGAATGAGCGCGCTGCGTTCTCACGGGCACGCTTTGTGTTGGCAGGTGCTAGGTCGGTCAGACTCATCCTCGGTGGAGATGTTAAAGCTTGGATGTTGTTTGTAAAATATGCGATTGAGTTACCCTTTGTCGGAGATGTCGGAGCTTGTGTATTATTTTTAAAATATGCGAATAAATTGGTGTTTGTATAGTGATAACCATAACAGCACTGTTCTATCCGACCTGATACGTCGGAGAGGTAGCTGAGAGAGCTGTACTTGTCCATCTGCTCTCTGATTGGATATAATTTTGCCTTTGTGCAATTTGACTCCTTAAAACAGAGTTTTATATCACTTGGCTCACACTATTGGTCAATACATTCAACATGTTATTCAGATGCGGTCGGATATTTAATGCTATTTATCCATAATTCGGATATCTCAACGAATTTTTCTTTAAGAAGCCTACGAGTTATTTGAGGAATGACTGTACTACGATCCCCGTGACATTTATAATAAAATTATCATGATGCAGTACCTTTTTTTGGGCTGATTGATCAAAGAGCCACCCAAACAACACTGACATATTTAGTTCATCCTGATTTAACATCCTTCAAGATCCGGGTTGCACTCTGAAACGTCGCCTTGAGCAAATAGGTAATCCTTAATAAACTGTTCCTATTTCTCTCCTCCATAGACCTGCCTTTGGCAACACGAAGGAGATTATTTCTTCGACTGGGATCATCGACAGCCTCCGATATGTTTACATACATAGGCACAGCCAGTCCAATTTTACGTCCCTCTTCCATCTCTCACCTTTCCTTTCTGACACCTAGCACATAACTCTTTCTTATTTGCAGTCAACTGCAGAGTGACGTACCCTCTATAATGAGTATTGCAGGAACCAACTAGATCACCTGTTGCGACAAGAATCATGATATATAGTATGATGATTAAGAATAGCGGGCGAAACTCTGGTCGAAGTAGTTTATCGAATGGAGTCTACCGTTTTGGGTCATTTCATCGGACTTATTGCTGGCCTAAAAGAAGGGGATCGAAACGCGGCCGAACAAATTGGTTCAAAGCATAGTCAAGTTATTGTTGCTATCTATATGTTGTCGTTGCTAGCTATCGATGTTCAATCACAAAACGGTGAGAATCCTACCTGCATTGCCAGGGGAGTACAGGGATGGTCACAGTTCGTGGAACGATCTCATTCCCTACATTCCAACCCGTACATCACCACGCAATCAGAAATTGTAAAATGCGCGCAAGTAGCGGTAGTCGACAGCGCGTTATTGTTCAAAGACAAACAAAAAATAAAAACAAAAGATTCATCACGAATGAATGTATGCGCTTGCCAGTCACATTACCTCACGCCTACGGGTGCACTCCACCATGAAACTTCCGACCGAAGCTTACTGCTTTCTTCGATGCATCGATTCCGTGAGCTGGGCTTTATCATAGCATGGAAGTCGCGATATTGCGAAGGTAGCGAATACTACGTGACACGTAGCAATCGTAACGTACCACGAAAAGAAGGGAAGAGTGACACAGTGTACAAGACTGGTACCATACGGCAACATCTGAACCGATGCAATCGATGAGAAACGAAGCTACCAGTTGTTCCCTTGGTCTTCGCTTCGCTACGGAATCTGGGGCGCTACGGACGATAGGAGTCGCACGTCCGTCACGTTCGGCACGTTCATGCTCGTGGAACCATGCATGAACGTCAATACAACGACGACCGACGCGGTGTGATCGCATCTCGTACCATTGGCGCTTCGACGTTCATGTTCATCGTAGGTTAAAATTTGGTGCGAGCTGGACGTTGAACATTACCAGCATCCGTTAGGACCTCGCCGACACGCACAGTTACTACGTCTCATCTTCACATCGCCATGATAAGCAACATGCTACAACTTAGCAGCGCGCTTGAGTGACGCACTTTATGGTCAAGCAAACGAATCCATCTCGCTTGCTAATGACTCTCGTCTCAGACCTTTCTGTACTCAACAAAGCCGCACCACCGAGTCGTAACAATGAAAGTGTCCAGTCTGATTGCATTGGGGTGGTCGTGCAACGATGCGCTTCAAACAATACTGAGAGATGTCGAACGCAGAAAATACAGATCTATGCTTTGCGTGACACGATGCAAGGTCGCGGTCACCTCGTTGTCCTGGAAGTACACTGCTTACGACCCATGACTAAATCATTGGAGAGCTCGAACAACACGTGCCCTGTTTACCAAGGCCTCATACGGCAGAAGCGTAGACGCCCGGAGCTGAGGACGTGCATTTCCAATGTAACCTGATGAACGGCAACGATATTTTGGCTGCCTTCGGCATATTCGTTCCGGTTCTCGGCAGGGTAGTTGGGGGATACTTGATAGAAGAAAATGTCGTACCATCGACTGTGATTCTGCAGCTCGGAGCAACGCTGATTGATCTCTGCTACGCTATCACGAAACTTAATGCAACGAGACAATGGCGCGTAAGGATGGGCATGAAGTCACCTACATAAACCTTTTTTCACCAGGATGATAAGCGCTAGATGGTTGAGCGTCGAGTGCCATCGACCGGTACGCGTAGAAGGAAGAAAGAGCTTCCAGGCGAAAGGACGATGAACCCAAGAAACGATTAAGGGTAGAACACGTGGGTGAGCGGTCATACTTGCGCTGCGCAAATCTCATCGAATCCGTTTGCGCACATGGCGAGACGATGTTATCGTCTTAAGTCAATCGCTGAGCTATCGTGCTTTGGTGGTTCGCATTCTGTAACTTATACATCTCCTGTAAGACTGTGCATTGAACTCAAACTGAACATTTGGTGCAATCTTGCGTGGATGGTATGCGAAAGCATTACGCTGTACTTTATCCGTTTCTTACGCAAATAATCCACTAAGTTCGAAATAATGGGTTTCGCTTCCGAAAAAAGGTTCAAGGAAACCGCCAAGTTGGGCGACAACAAAACGCACCCATAACCGTCCACGAAAGGATCCTAAGGACGGGCTGTTCACTACATCCATCTTCTCATTCCCCCTTTTGGTTTCAAGATCACATTAGTACCAATCAAGCGACGATTTCGAGAAGCAAGACTCATCCACCCCTTGCAAAACTGAACCGTATCTCCATCGCCATTTCCTCCCTCGCACTTGCCGGTAAGTTACACAGGGCACTATCCGCACATCAATATGCTTTGTCTTAGTATCGTAAGGACGAGGACTAACTGACGATTGTCTATACTTTTGCATACCCCTTCGGTGTTTGGGATCATTTGCAGACCGTTTATTCTCGCATCCGAATCCCTTATCCTCCGCTTCTCCACTATGACGGCCAAAACCGTTTTGATCACAGGCAGCAATCGCGGCATCGGCCTCGCGCTTGCCACACACTACAAGAGCGAAGGCTGGAAAGTCATTGGCTGCGCTCGCAACGTCGACGGCGCGACTGACGTACGTCGCTTTTGCCCACTCACGACTTGACACTGAGCCGTTTGGAGCGCCCTCTGACTCTCCATATCTGTCTCGTCTCGTTTGCTGCATGTCGACAGCTCCAGCGCCTCGAGCCCTGGAAACTACTGACGCTCGACACGAGCAGTGAAGAGTCAGTGGACGCAGTGGCTGCGACGCTGCAGGGCGTACCGATCCACTTGCTGATCAACAATGCTGGTGTCATGAACGCGCACGATCTGCAGTCGACGACGAAAGCAGATCTGTTGCATCACTATGAGGTGAACGCAGTGGGTCCTTTTCTCACGACTAGAGCTTTGCTGCCCAACCTCCGTCTCGCTACGGCGGCTGAAGATCCTGCTTTTGTAGCGCAAGTAACGTCCAGAATGGGCTGCATCTCGGCTAACGAGTCGGGCGGAGCGTACGGCTACCGAGCGTCAAAGTCAGCGCTCAACATGCTTTCCAAATGTCTGGCCATGGATCTCACGAAAGAGAACATTGGGTGCTTACTGCTGCATCCGGGATATGTCAAGACAGCCATGGTGGACTATCGTGGACCCATTTCGATTCAAGACAGCGTCAAAGGGCTTACGGCGATTATCGCTCGTGCCAAACTCGAGGACTCGGCCAAGGTGCTTCACTTTGAAAAGGGAGACGTTATTCCGTGGTAAAGACACGGCATGTGTGCGCTCGCAGCTCAGTGTAGCCGCGAGTAACAGCTACCACAGGAATGAAGTCTCTTGCACGCCACATTTACCGTGCGGCTTTCAGTATGTGACTTCGAATATAGCATCATAGGAAACGCTGCATCTGTCAGCTTGTGGCCTTACATATGAGGAGCTGCGTAGTAGGCTTAGATCCTCTACTTTCTTGTGCGCGTCTATGCAGCACCTTTTCTTTGTAATGAATAAAATGCACTCTGCGATGCAGCTGTGTTCAGTGTGCCTAAGCGCGGACGTCTCAAAGTGATAAAAAGGTTTGCACTGACGTTTTCAGGAACGGCGTCGCAAACTTCACACGCTACAGAATAATGGAATGCTGAGTATCGGAAGTGCATTTGTGTAGAAACAGATAAAGTTTACAGCCACAAAGGGGCGGGGTGAGAGCACACGGTACCTTCCAACCGACAGATCGCAGGAACACCTGACAAAGCGGCGGACATCGATGCCATTTGTTGGACTAGTACTAAGAAGTTTGCAGGCACAAACGAATCGCAGTTTATTTCCAGTCCAGGAACGCAAGAGCAACTTCAGCGAGTTCAATCAGCATGCCAAACCTCTCTTATCAAGTAAGTCATTTTATTTTGTATCCAAGCACGATAAAAGATGCCGAAAACTAGTGCACATATCCGTTGAACAGAAGCTGCGCTACATGTATTCATTGCTGTGAGGTTTTCACGCATCTGTCCAGTAAACGATTCCTTTGTGGTACACAGTGCAGGCTTTTCGAGCACGAGCGTACAGAGGGGCACGTCCGAAACTACGCGCGCCAGCACAGGTTGATGTGCTACTTACCGGATGTTGTGTTAAGCACTAGTCAGGCAAACCTTCGGTGACTTTTAGTCCAAGAATTCGTCACGACTGAGGGGTTACGTGCAAAACGCAGTCATTTACTCGCTTCGTGTCTGCTCAGTTTGACGGCATTGATTGCTTTTGCGTCTTTGAGCCCAGAGCTGCACGCCAGCACGCTGTGATGAGGGAGTCAAAAGACGAGCAGAACGACGTCACCTACACAGCGGATGCAGCCACATGTGATATCAGTGGCGAAGACTGCCAGATCAAATAAGCGATCGAAACCAATCGATAGCATGGAAGTCGCTGGTACTGACGATGAGGCGGATGTAGCAGAATGGTGTGGAAACGATTGAGCCATGGAAATGCGGGTAATGTAATTATCGGACCTTTCACGGACGCTCGCGACGAAGAAGCACTTGTTGACACGGTCGCTAAGCCTATCCTCACCGTAATCGATGATGTGACTAAGCTTTTATGCACGGTGGATAATTGCTGGTATGGTGCAAACCGATCTTGTCTTTTTCTCCCGTTCAAGCATCAAACAAATCCCGCTTACTGCTTCTGACGCTGGCAAGTGAAATGATAAAGCAACAGCGGCATTTCAGACTGCAATGACACTCAGAACGTAATGGCTCGGGTACTCTGGATCCACTTGTGTGCTCCGAAATTAAGCCCTCACCTGCCGTGCTTGAGGATGGAGCAATCTTTTGGCCACTTTGGGCTTCGATCCCATGAAAATGATACGTGATCAGTCGTGGTGAATGTTGGAAAACTAACTAGATCCAAACTGTTCTGAAGTGAAAACCACCGCCAGCTATGAACAAGCAGAAGACACATTAAGTGTCGATTTGCGTGATGCATCAAGACGTAGTGCGCGATTGAAACCGTTGTTAAATAAAGCGTGCACGGAGTGTGTTGCTAGCCGAATAACTGCACACATCCGTGATGGCTCCAAGACAGTCGATTGTCTGGTCTCGATGCGAAACATGTCGGCTCGTTTTACCTAAAGAACCATGTTGCCGAGTGTCAATTAGGCTGTACGCCTGTTGACCAAAGTGTAGTATCTCGCTTCGCATCTCTCGTTTCGCGGTCCGTAAGGTGATCATTATGTTCCCCTCTATCGCACATGGTTATGGCCTGTGCATTTCAAGAGGCAACAAAGTCGTGAAGTGCCGGTTGAACCTGCTGTAGTCTTTCATGTTCTTTACTGGCCGTGCACAGCATGCCGCTTTTTTGTCACTTGTTCTTCATACGCTTAGCAAATGGCTGCGATCGCCGCGAATGTGTAGGAAATAGAGCGATCTCATGGTAAAAACCATTCTGTTGCCGCGATTCACACGCTGCATAGACCCGTAATCTATCGAGTGTATTACGTCCATTAAACACCAATGTGGATTTGAAATATCGTTTTCTGCAATATCTGCACATTGACATGCGAGCAGCGCACAATCGCGTTAATCGGATCGTATGGTCTGCAATGTGCCTAGAATTGTCGAGTTTGTATATGTGTCGCGGTTAGTTTGGCATGCAAGAGGGACTCCATTCCTGTGGTAGCTGTTATTCGCGGCTACACTGAGCTGCGAGCGCACACATGCCGTGTCTTTACCACGGAATAACGTTTCCCTTTTCAAAGTGAAGCACCTTGGCCGAGTCCTCGAGTTTGGCACGAGCGATAATCGCCGTAAGCCCTTTGACGCTGTCTTGAATCGAAATGGGTCCACGATAGTCCACCATGGCTGTCTTGACATATCCCGGATGCAGCAGTAAGCACCCAATGTTCTCTTTCGTGAGATCCATGGCCAGACATTTGGAAAGCATGTTGAGCGCTGACTTTGACGCTCGGTAGCCGTACGCTCCGCCCGACTCGTTGTCCGCGATGGAGCCCATTCTGGACGTCACTTGCGCTACAAAAGCAGGATCTTCAGCCGCCGTAGCGAGACGGAGGTTGGGCAGCAAAGCTCTAGTCGTGAGAAAAGGACCCACTGCGTTCACCTCATAGTGATGCAACAGATCTGCTTTCGTCGTCGACTGCAGATCGTGCGCGTTCATGACACCAGCATTGTTGATCAGCAAGTGGATCGGTACGCCCTGCAGCGTCGCAGCCACTGCGTCCACTGACTCTTCACTGCTCGTGTCGAGCGTCAGTAGTTTCCAGGGCTCGAGGCGCTGGAGCTGTCGACATGCAGCAAACGAGACGAGACAGATATGGAGAGTCAGAGGGCGCTCCAAACGGCTCAGTGTCAAGTCGTGAGTGGGCAAAAGCGACGTACGTCAGTCGCGCCGTCGACGTTGCGAGCGCAGCCAATGACTTTCCAGCCTTCGCTCTTGTAGTGTGTGGCAAGCGCGAGGCCGATGCCGCGATTGCTGCCTGTGATCAAAACGGTTTTGGCCGTCATAGTGGAGAAGCGGAGGATAAGGGATTCGGATGCGAGAATAAACGGTCTGCAAATGATCCCAAACACCGAAGGGGTATGCAAAAGTATAGACAATCGTCAGTTAGTCCTCGTCCTTACGATACTAAGACAAAGCATATTGATGTGCGGATAGTGCCCTGTGTAAATTACAGTCCAATCGGGAAAGGAAGAGATAGACATGTAAATAACCGAAATGTAACCAAATGCCTAAAATGTTGAAGACTCTCGGACCGTGAGGATAAGGCTCCTGTCGCTTACAAAGGACGTTTCCGTACTAATGGCTGGTTGTAATGCTTTAGATGGATTTTCTCGCAGCTCGGCGTCGGTTGACGTTCCATTGTGCGCATTCCTAACATGTCCTGTTCCTCAATGCAACCGCACTGCGTTACCGGAGGAAAACTTGTGATACTTCCGCTGCCTCTTGTTCCATAAGGCGGACCTCTGACAAGTCTTCCTCCGCGTCTCGTGCCTATGTACCATCCATTTTGCTGGATCCATCTGTTGGTACGCAGACAGAGCAAGACAGCCACCACGTCTGTCTAATGCCATTCTTACAATGTCTAGTGCAGATTGAGAACATGCTGCTTGGTTGTACGGGATCAACTGAGCGATAGCTGAGATCGACCTCTTCCAAGGGACATGACATCCGCCTGACGTTTGCTCGGTCCAGTGCAGTCCCATAGGATATACATGAGCCCTTCGCGCTGCCTCATGCAGGCCATAAACCTCTTGTAGGTAGAATCGTTGCTCTTCCTGAAAGAATACACATTGAAATGATGGGTAGTTGCTGTGTAGCGAAGCCATACTGTGTACTCTAAGAGCATGCCAATGCGTCCATAGCAGTGTGTCCATCGCTGCGAAAACGGATAGTATCCACTGTCGCAAGGGCCAGCCCAGTCCACTCTCCTATATTAACTCCCATTCAGCCCGTGAAATGGTTAGTGCTGTACTCCTTCGAACGTTTGCACGTCAACGGGCGATTGCAATCACCAAAGGATCTATGTAGCTGCGAATACGCTTGTGAACACAAGCGCCGAGACTCTTGTTCTCGCTCGACTGGTGGAGAGTTTCGATCATGTTTTGAATTAAAAGTGGAGTAAATTGAGGAACGTGTGTGTCGATCACGTGGTCGAGGATCGGGCGATTTGTTGGTCGCGAGATGAAAGGATTGGACGGGACTGTCTCTCAAGTGTGCTCGATGTACCTATACGAAAAAAGCTGCGAAGGGCGCTGGGTTTAGCGCTCGCCTACCCGATCTTCCTTAATCGTTTATTGACTTCATCATCCTTAGCCATAGCAGCCCACTCTTCCATCGACTTATTATCATGGGTTGTAAGCAGTGTACTTCCAGAACAACGAGGTGACCGCGACCTTGCACCGTGTCACGCAAAGCATAGATCTGTATTTTCTGCGTTCGACATCTCTCAGTATTGTTTGAAGCGCATCGTTGCACGACCGCCCCAATGCAATCAGACTGGACACTTTCATTGTTACGACTCGGTGATGCGGCTTTGTTGAGTACAGAAAGGTCTGAGACGAGAGTCATTAGCAAGCGAGATGGATTCGTTTGCTTGACCATAAAGTGCGTCACTCAAGCGCGCTGCTAAGTTGTAGCATGTTGCTTATCATGGCGATGTGAAGATGAGACGTAGTAACTGTGCGTGTCGGCGAGGTCCTAACGGATGCTGGTAATGTTCAACGTCCAGCTCGCACCAAATTTTAACCTACGATGAACATGAACGTCGAAGCGCCAATGGTACGAGATGCGATCACACCGCGTCGGTCGTCGTTGTATTGACGTTCATGCATGGTTCCACGAGCATGAACGTGCCGAACGTGACGGACGTGCGACTCCTATCGTCCGTAGCGCCCCAGATTCCGTAGCGAAGCGAAGACCAAGGGAACAACTGGTAGCTTCGTTTCTCATCGATTGCATCGGTTCAGATGTTGCCGTATGGTACCAGTCTTGTACACTGTGTCACTCTTCCCTTCTTTTCGTGGTACGTTACGATTGCTACGTGTCACGTAGTATTCGCTACCTTCGCAATATCGCGACTTCCATGCTATGATAAAGCCCAGCTCACGGAATCGATGCATCGAAGAAAGCAGTAAGCTTCGGTCGGAAGTTTCATGGTGGAGTGCACCCGTAGGCGTGAGGTAATGTGACTGGCAAGCGCATACATTCATTCGTGATGAATCTTTTGTTTTTATTTTTTGTTTGTCTTTGAACAACAACGCGCTGTCGACTACCGCTTCTTGCGCGCATTTTACAATTTCTGATTGCGTGGTGATGTACGGGTTGGAATGTAGGGAATGAGATCGTTCCACGAACTGTGACCATCCCTGTACTCCCCTGGCAATGCAGGTAGGATTCTCACCGTTTTGTGATTGAACATCGATAGCTAGCAACGACAACATATAGATAGCAACAATAACTTGACTATGCTTTGAACCAATTTGTTCGACCGCGTTTCGATCCCCTTCTTTTAGGCCAGCAATAAGTCCGATGAAATGACCCAAAACGGTAGACTCCATTCGATAAACTACTTCGACCAGAGTTTCACCCGCTATACTAAATCATTATACTTTTCATTCGACACATGTACTTAAAGTTCCTTAAGCTGACACCTACAAGCGTTAGTAGCGAACACAGAGAAAAGTTGTGCACTGGAGCTAATAAGATTGTCGTCGAGGTGCAGAAGAAGGCATTCTGGACGGACTACTGCCGTGGTAGAACTAGATCAGTGGACGTAATATCAATCTTTTTCGCGCGGTCATCGTTTAAAACGCCTTTTTTATATAAGAAAATTAAAAAATGCCCCAGATAATAAAAATAATTATGCCTCACGTCCTACTTTGACGAAGACGCTTAAGGCATCATCGCACGTTTCCTCCCTGAAATAGGCCTCATACGACCAAGTCTGCAGACAATGAAGACATCAATAAGAGCTAAACAGAAAGAATAGATTCATTGGGGTCGATTGATATGATAATCTGTTTTTAAGTATCAAAACTGATAAGCAGGAAGGGGATGCAATCCCACAAGTAAAGCAACATAAATAGCAACGACAGCACCTATAACAACAACAGCAGTTCAAAATCAGTAGCAATAGTAGAAGCATCATCTACAAAGCAACACCAACAGCACCCGCATCACCTACAACAACAACAGCAGCAGCAACAGCAGTAGTAGCATCAACGATAGATACTTAAACAACAACAGCAACCGCATCACCTACAACAACAGTAGCAGCAGCGGTAACATCAACAGAAGCATCAATAGTAGCAGCAACAGGATCAACAATAGCAACTGAAACAACAGTAGCAAAAGAAATAACATTAATATCAACAACGTCAGCACCGACTAAATGTGTTAATTTTCTCTGTTTACGACGCGTCCGCACTCTAGCTTTGTGCGCGCCGGAGTTCTTGAACTCAGCAGCCAACTCTTCGCTGCTGGATGTAGTAGTACTTGCGTACTGTGAGGATAATTGTGAACTGAGAAATATATTGACGTATTAACCACTACCACTGACATGCATTGTTTCCTCTCTAATGATCTTGCGTCTTCCCATGGACCTGGCATCATCATCGGCTACTACAACAATATATGTGGTTAACATTTACCTGGCGTGATCATAAATCACGTAAAGAGTTATGCGACAGCAACGGTCGATCTGCAACAATTAACGGCCGCTTCCGATGATACAAAGACGCGTTAACGTACTTATATCTCGCGCCCGCGCCCGCAACTGGTAGCTGCAAGCGCAGCGCGCCCGCGGCAGAACCCTCTCCGCGGCTTCCCAAACAGGGCAAGGGTTGGTCACGGCCGTAAAATTGCAAAACGAAAGCGATTAAGGACGATGGATTTTCTGTGTTCCACATAAACATGAGTTTACGAGGACGTGGAGCATTTTTTTTCGTGATTATCTGGGGCATTTTTTTGTTCGCTTTTAAAATTTTACCGTCACATTTTTACCAAATGCCATTCTAGTAAAAACAATTTTGACCTATTTAAATTAAATGGCATCTGCTTTGTTTTATGTTTATGAATGTTTAAGGTATACATTACCTTTGGCGGACGATCTACAAGCTATCTTACTCCACTAAATCAGTAGCTTATAGATTATAGAGAAACTGTATTGCTGGTTTCTGTGCTCACTTCTTTGACGAGAATGCGCAGGTCTCGGAATATATCGCAATCGAATCGAATATTGCATTGCTACCGAAACATATGAAATGAGCATACCGGTTCGATTATTAGGAACTTCTAAATATGATATAGGCAAGTAAGAAATAACTACTAACTGATGTGGATAGTAAATTCCTTTGAATATGTACATTGAAGTAGTAAGTATACATTACTATGGCGAAATGTGTTTTTAAGGGGAACATATGATCTTGGTATTTGTCACAAATTCTTTCATCCTGCGCGAAACTGTCAGAGTTACGCCTACTTGATCATCGTTGCAAATTTTGCAGTGATAAATTATCACTCTTTTTGTAAACATCCTGCCCATTTGGTGGTCGGAACGCACTTCAACTAATGCCATCCACAAACTCTCCGATTCAGTAGGCCAGCTATCTTCATTTGCCGACAATCATTTTCACGTAGTAGAAGCTGCGCGAATACCCCACGTTCATCCTGATAGTATTGTCATCGTTCGATATTGGGCCACATTTATTTTTCATCGTTAGACACGTCTTTCTAATGTACGTTGTATTCAGTAGCGAAATGCGTATGTACGGTTCAAATTAAGGCTGTATTCGGTGACAATCAAACACGGTGAAATGAGCAGACTTTTTACTAAGCTTACGAAGCTTTGATGTTTGAATGTCGTTCGTCATGCAGATGTTTAGGAACACGCAAAGTGGAACGCATGCTCATAGATTGCGCAACGTGAACGGAGTCCGGTCGTCACAATAGAAACTGCTCATAGTGACAATGACGCTACTGCCGATCTGTGGATTGTAGTTTCTGTGCTGGAAAGATACTGCAAAGATGCTTGATAGCTATCAGTTGTGTAGTGCAGAATAAACACAAGCGCAGTTTTCTCATCCCTCTCGGTCCGCATCGAGATCGTAGCACACTATGCTGACCCTTTATGATTTGACAGTCCTAACATGGTCTATCTCAACGCGCTGACACAGAATGTTGGTGCTCGCGCTTTAGATTTGTTATGTGTTCCATCGCAAGTACTCCCGTGTCAACTACTTTCATCGTGACAAATTCAAGTGGTAAAACAGCGCAAAACTGATTGGACGCCACCAAACTGCCGGGCAGGCTCGATCACGTAAAGATTGCCACCTCAGTTGTTTGCATCTCGTCAAATGTATTAATATTTAACGTCAGTTCAATTATGCGTATGCTCGAACGTATAGTATACCTCGACGGTGCATTTTTTATCTTTGTGATGATTCGGTGTATTCTTTTTCACATGCAATGACTCGAATGATCAGTTTGTTGCTGTAATCCACAATTTGTACGATCACAATCCCAGAATGAATCGTGAACGAGCCGATGGGATCAGTAAACCTGACGAAACACGATACTCTGGGGAGGTCGAAGAAGTGGAAGTCTATTGGGGTTTCAGTTAATGTCGTTGACATCGTCAGTTACGTCAGCACGATAGGAGTTGTGGCGGCTTCGCTTTATCTATATCCTAACATCTTGAACGTCGCAACACTGTCTCTTTATTGCGAATCGATAACACTATATTTCGTACATCTGATGCCTAAGGCTATCTTCGTTACAGTCAAGTGGCCACGTGCATACGAGCGACTCACGAATTAGAGACTGACTATCAACCAATCAACAACGTGCGTGCCCGACCTTGGTCATGGCGCCACACCAGCCGCTGTTGCAGCTCCTGCGCGGCCCTCGCGGCAAGCTCTGGGAGGTCTGCATCGGCTTGGAGGTGCATGCGCAGGTGCTCAGTCGATCGAAGCTCATGAGCGGCGCTGCAGCGGCCACGCTATCGTCAGTGCGACCCAATCGCCACGTCGGTTTCCTCGACGCTGCAATGCCCGGTACGTTACCGGTCGTGAACCGCGAGTGCGTCCACCAAGCGATCCGCACGGCTCTGGCTCTGAACGCAACTGTTCATACGCGATCGCTGTTTGAGCGTAAACACTATTTCTACTGCGATCTGCCGCTGGGCTATCAGTTGACGCAGCAAAGAGCGCCCGTGGCGTCTGGAGGCGCGTTGCGCTTTGACGTTGCGCTGTCGAAGGTCGTGAATGAACACGGAGGCGATTGGGGGTCAAACGAGACGACGTTTGATGCGTCCAAGTTCAAGTCGAGGAAGGAGAAGAACGAGGCGCGGACACGTTGGAAGGCCGAGCAGATGAGCAACCAGCAGGTGCAGATGCAATGCAATGGTGTTGGATTAGTTGTGTGCTTTTTTGTGTGTTTGCATTTGTTTCAGTTAGTGTTTTCATGACTTGGTACGACTGCGTCTAACCCGGTGTATCTTTTCTATGTCGTCATGTGCGTGTGGGAATGCAGGACGTGGTTTCGAGGACTGTACGAGTTTGTCGCATCCAGTTAGAACAGGACTCAGGTTTGTCGCTGTTTGGAATGCGGCCAGTGTAGTCATTGTGATGTTGCAGACGATGATGATATTTGCTTGTTTGTTTGCTGTTGTTGTGTGTGAATCTGTCGTTTGTAGGTAAAAGCAACCACGACTTGGAGGAAGAGCACACTGTTGTGGACTTGAATCGTGCTGGTACGGCGCTGCTGGAAATCGTGATGGAACCCGATCTGCGGAGTCCGCTCGAAGCTGGCCAGGTGATGCGCCAGCTGCAGCACTTGCTGCGCCATTTGGATGTGTGCGATGGAAACATGGAGGAAGGATCGATGCGTTGTGATTTGAATGTCAGTGTGCGACCGACTCATCTTGGAGAGGATGCTGATGCAGAGACCCTCCATCGTGCGTTGACATCGACTGCTGCAGCTTCTTTCGGCGAAAGGGTAGAGGTGAAGAACATGAACAGCATTCGCAATATGGTGCGCGCAGCTGAGTACGAGGCAAGACGGCAGATCGCGCTCATCGAGGGAGAAGGTGGAGAGGTGCACCGTGAGACGCGTTCTTTCGACGCCGCGACTGGAAAAACTGTACGTGTAACGGTTGATATGCGTACACCTTTCGTATTGAGCTGACTCGTAGTGATTTGTTGTGTCGGTGTTGCTGTTTGAACCACAGAGACGCATGCGATCAAAAGAGGGAGCGAAGGACTATCGTTTCTTTCCTGATCCGGATCTGCCTCCCCTCGTCTTTACAAAGGACGTTGTTGAGGAAATTAGTCGAAACATGCCGGAACTGCCTGATGCGCTTGAACGTCGACTGCGTGCTCAGTATGGACTCACATCTTACGAAAGCTCGGTGCTGGTGAATGAACCTGGAGCAGCACGCTACTTCGAGTCAATTGCAGCACAAAACTCGAGACCTTCGAAATTGGTTGCAAATTGGGTCCTCAACGATTTGTTTGGGCATTTGAAAGCGTCGAACGGTGACGTTGGCAGTTGCCCGGTGGAAGCTGCGGAACTCGGTGCTCTCATTGACCTTATTCAGGACGGGACCATATCGGGCAAAATTGCCAAGGATGTACTAGAGTTGATGTTTTACGAAAATGAGGCCAGAAAAACTCCGCTGCAAATTGTAGAAGAGAGGGGGTGGAAGCAGATTGAAGATGTCGAAGAGATTCGTGCATACTGCCACGCTGTCCTCGGTGACCCGGTACGTTGTCTAATGAGTCGTGACGCGCCGGTGTGCACGTTATCTGACCAACATTGGCTTATTTTGTAGAACACAAAGAAGAATCTTGAGGCGTACCAAAACGGCAAGACGCAGCTGTTCGGGTTTTTCATCGGTCAGGTAATGAAGCGTTGTGGCGGGCGGGTTCACCCAGAGCTCGCGAATAGCGTTATGCGAGAGACTCTTGACAAGCTCAATCAATAGACGGCATACGCGAAAAGGCTAACGTTGTGAATAGCTTCGTGCTTATGGACGAGCTACATATTGTAAACGCAACCCCAGACAGCGGACTAGTCAAGCTTGACAACGCACGTGTTCTAAACCGTTATGGCAAAGTCTGATTTGCAAAACACCGACACTGGCAACGAAGTCACGCAGCTGACTGCAGTAAACCGTACGTTTGCAGGAGCTTTTTGTAAATCAGGGCAAACAGCGCTACGACGATAGCAATGGTCAAGTAGTGCAACACCGTGTCCACATAGTCCGACTCACGCACTTGGCCAACTTCGGATGCAGCGACCGACGTGTCAACATTTCGTCGCGATTCGGCCGCTCCCAGTTCTTGTGCTTCTATCGGTTCCCCACCAGGCGACGATACCGCAGCTGATGTGCCAGAAGCGTCTCCACCATCGGTACGGTTTGATCCATCCGTAGTCGCCTCGGCCTCTGATGAGACAGCTATCGTATTCAGCAAGGCCTCATCTCCAGTCTCAGCACGGCTTTGTGCTACAACTGAAGGTGCCGTAGCCTCCTCTTGACCATGTTCACTGTTCATCTCTGTTGCACTGGCAGTCTTTTTCTCGTCCAACGTGGCGCTTGCTGGTGCAGCACTTTCCAAACCGTGGATGTGCAGCTGTGCGATCTGTTCTGCATACTTCGAGGGCTTTTTCTCGTCTCCCTTCTCGGCAACTAGCTCCGGCAACAACTCGGCGACCCGCCCACAAGTTTCGCACTTGAAGTCGACCGACTGCAGGCAGCACATACACATGAGTAGACGTCTTGCGACCGACTACGGAATACCACGGGACTGTCGGCACGTTCATCTACACGCACCAGTTTCGCCAGCCGCTTTCTCTCGTCCGGGGAAAAGTCCAGAGCACCAATCGCGCCCTCGCCTTTCGTGGGCATGAAGCTAGTCAGCGCCTCCAAGATGAGCCGGACGCCCCACGCCGGCTGCCACTCTTCCGGGTGAAAGGCTGAAATGCTCAGACAAATTTTCTTCTTCACTTCAAAGCGTCCATTTGGCTGCCGAAGGAACAACAACACAGAAAACAACCATTACATACAAAGTTAGCACAATCACACTCTCCATCCTCCCACAGTGGAAAAACAAAGAACCACGTCTCGTCGTACAGCATCAACTAGTGCTATTCACTAGTATGCTGTCGTACCGTTAGCAGCATAATATTGGGTGGCTTGAACGGATAATCCGACGGCAAAATAATGCGTCCATGGTAAATCCCGCCTTCGAACTCCGTCTCGCGCGGTCCACGCAGTGTAAAGTGCCAGTCAAACATGTTGGTCTGTTTGTGGACCACATCACATACGCATACACAAAACGTGTCATTAATGTTCGATACTTTGTTGGTACAACATCAAGTCCGGCGATGCACCTCGAGCGGCGCCGCCGCGTACTGGTCGCTCGGATTCGTCATCATCTCGCGCACGTCCTGCAGCACCACAAGAGAAGATGTGAGTTGCCGGGGGACGTTCAAGTGAGCTGCTGATATGATCCTGCACCCTACGCCTTGGATGCGCTTGATGGCAGTGTTGCGAACGCTTGCGGCCATGCTGAAGTCAGAGTGTGTCGACAATTTGACAAATGTTGCTCGGATGTCGCGCGTTGCCGACGGTGATGGGGTGGTAATGTTGCGCGCTACCGATCCTGATGGAGGGAGAATGTTGCGCGTAACCGATCCTGATGGAGGGAGAATGTTGCGCGTAACTGAACCTGATGTGTGAAGAATGCTGCCCTTTTTACGTGAGGTGGTCTCCACAAGCCAGTGAGTGGTTTGACTAGCTCACCCTACTGACGGACTTTGGTAATTACGCGTCGAAAACGAACACTTGCGTGGGAGCAGAGATAGAGGCTGAGGGTCGGGTCTACGTGGTGCGCATCAGCCATTGTCGTCGTAAAACGCACACCTAACTCGAGTCTGGCTCAAAATGGGAAAAGGGGCATGTCGCACGTCATTAGTTGTGTCTGTCTGATTGTGTTGACATGAGTGGCACCTCGTCTATCATCCCATGACCTAAATATTTGGCTTTTACCGTATATTGCGATACAAGTTGCTAACGTGCGAAGAAGACTCAACAATATGCGAAACTGCAACGTCTGGAAACAGGGTTTCGAGCTCCCGTTCGCGTCCTGGTGGTGATGACCTAACGGCGTGGACGGAATTGAGCACGGAAGTACACACGCATCGTTTGCCGACGGAGGTTCAAGGGTGCGATATCAGTGCGAACATGAGCAGAAGTTGTAAACAGATAGAGATGGGATCAGCTATCATCACACGCGAGTTGTCACGTCCAAGCAGTCACGATTTGTGGCGGTGCGCAACCTGCTGAACCTTGGACGGAGCAAATGGATGGTGCGACTCGGAAATGATTCGACTGCAGTGACCTGCGACGGCGACTATCAACTTGTCGATACATCGAAAGGGATGTGAGCCCGTCGTTGACTAATTTGACGTCAGAAAGGATAGGTGTCGATTCGACAAACGAGCAGCAGTATTCTGACGCCAGGACGAGGTTGTTATTGCCTAGTCTTGTTTATCAATCGTCCGATCGAGTCTTTGGTCGTCAGTCCACGTGCCAAAATGTCGATTCTCACGCACGTGATAACTGTAGTACCAAGGTGCTCACACGAGCCACGTTACTGGTTGCTGTTCTTTGTAGTATGCCTTCTAGCCTGTCTGTCAACGCTACTCAGCAACATCGAAAAGCACCTTCATGTTGCACCAAGCTTTTTCTTGTGGGGTGGTTGAGCTCGCAAGGCTTACACATCGAGGAGTGGAGGGCACTGATCGAACGAGTTTGACGCGTCAGTATGTCAAGTGCAGGCACCGGCACGAATGCGCGCGAGCCTAATGCGGCTAAGGAAGGACGTGCAAGGTGTTCGGAAAGAAACCACACTGGTAGTGGTTGTTCGATCTGCGCGAGTGAAGATGCTTCTGCTGCTGTGTGGTACAATTGGTGTCAGGGCTGCAAAGAGTTACTGAGCTTACCGCAGAAGAATCGCCACGTCTCTGCGCCAACGTGTCAAGCAGCCTGAGTCGTGCACCGAAGACCTTCTACGGATCGCCAGGTCCCGACGAAAGAACGATTCAGCTGCCATGTAAGGTCCAACGTGATGCCATCGAGACCGCGCATTGACGCCTTCGTGACCGCCGCAACGTGAGTCGTAGGGCTGATGACACAAGGGAAGAGGGAATCGACGTTGTCGTCCTCGCTGTCGAAGTCTAGTCCTTCGACAGTCAGTTTGCGCGGCAGCTGCTTTTTCATTCATTACCAGCAGTAGAAAAAGGTGCGGAACAGCTTCTCTTGCAGCTCAATCGTAAGCGCTGGATCTTTCGATCTCGACAGTCTGAGTGTTCGAGAAGTCAACACGAGTGTCTAAGCTGCAGACGGCAGAGGAAGAGTAAATGTACAGAGGCGGCTTGTGGCCGTCAGACGACTACAGGTGCCATAGCAAGAGCTCAGTCTCAACCGCATCTGGACATAACCGCACATGCCCCGACCGGGCGCATGGACTGCAATCTCAGTCGAACTTTCTGCGTTCCAAGCCGCAACAGGTAAGTTTTATGCATATCCATGTGCACGCGTACTGACGTGAATTCGAATGCAGTCCACGCGAACAACAGACAGGCGAGTACCACCGACTCTTTTCCATCCCCGTGTCCGATGGGCACTGCGAGCTGCAGGACTGTGCCAATTTCTCAGCTGCATCAAACGTAGTCAGTCTAGACTTAACCATCTACCGCAGACATCGCCTCTGCCTGCATATCATCCACCGTCATGTTTGGCCTCCGATTCTCGCGCTGGTACTTGTTCGTTGCTGCGTTTGCAGTGCAGTTCTGTCTCAGTTGCATCTACGCCTGGTCGGTACTCAACCGCCCTATCGATTTCGCCATCTACGGGGATGCCGCAAAAGGTCGAGCGGTCAATACCTTTTACATTTGCGTCGGAGTCTCCGGACTCGCAACGGCCGCTCTCGGCCCAATCGTTGAACGCAATGGACCTCGATGGGCTGTCTCCATTGGTTCGACCCTGTTCCTAGTCGGTCACGTCGTCACGGGGATCGGGTGCCACTATCAATCCATCGCCTGCATCTACGTCGGCTACGGTGTCATCGCCGCCATTGGAATGGCGATGTGCTACGTCTCTCCCGTGTCCACGCTTCAAAAGTGGTTCCCCGACTACCGCGGCACCGCCGCTGGCTTTGCTATTGCTGGATCTGGCGCCGGGGCAGCGGTCTGGAGCAAAGTGTACCTGCCCACAGTCGACGCAGTTGGTCTTCCGTGGATGTTTGTCGTGGTTGGGGCCGTCATGAGTGCCATCATGTACGTGTCTCTTATCGCCCTGCGCGTTCCGCCTCAAGATTACACTGTAAACGGTCTCAATATCCACGGCGACTGTGTCGACGAGATCGAGGCTCTCGACGAAAAAGCCGATATTGACGCATTCGTTGTAGTCCATACACCCACAGTTAGGGAAGCCGCAAATAACAACAATGTCACTGCCACCAAGCTGCCGACCAAGCTGCCGACCAAGCTGCCGACCAAGCTACTCACGCTCAAGCAAGCCGTGCTGACGCCCGATTTCGTTCTCATCAACATCATGTTTCTCGCCAACCAGCTCTTTGGCGTCATCGTATTGGCCCGCCTCTCGAGTATGTGCACCGACCTGTTCAGCCAAAGCGCCGCCACGGCGTCCGACATCGTGTCCATCAACAGCGTGTTCAATTGCTGTGGTCGTCTCGTGTTCTCGGGCGTCTCGGACTTGCTGGTGCGCTGCTTCAATGTCGAGAAGGCATTTGCGCGCAAGGTCATCTACTACATCACGCTGGGCGTACAGATTGTTGTCATCGGGTCGTTGCCTACAGTGATTCGCGACGACAACTTCACGTACTTTGTCGTGGAAATGTTCGTGCTCACGTCAAGCTACGGCGGCGGCATGAGTACAATCCCGGCTCTGCTCACGGACATGTATGGCGCGTTCAACGTTGGCCCGATGCACGGCATCACGTTCTTATCCGCGGCAATTGGTGCTGTTGTTGGAGGCATCGCCTTCAACGCCTCCTACAGTCACAAGGTCGATAGTGGCATGACCATCGGCGAGGCGTATATCGACAACTTACAAGTTATCCTGATTGTCGTCTGCCTTGGGTTCGCAGTGCTTCTGTTCGTGCGAACAGACGAGAACGACCGGCTCGAACCGGGCTATCACTACTCGCTGTGTGGGAGACGTGTCGTAAGCATTTCCGCAAAAAGCAAAAAAGAGTCAACGGCTGAACAGTGCCAAGAGGCTGCTGAAGCCGAAGCCACAGTGGCAGAGAAACTGCCTGCGGGAGCTGTGTAAGTGCAAAAAAGAAAAGAGCGGCAGTGCGTGCTTGTTGTTCTTCGCACACATGGCGAGCCTTTTCGAGTAAACCGTTCAGCACAATCGACACAGAGCAGGTGTGGTGTGTGTGTGTCTCTCTCTCTCTCGCATGTCGATGATAGAGGTTTCACGAATTGATGAAGCGATGTCGTTGGTCAAGTGCTGTTTGCATCTCGTATCGAAAGGATCCGTTTCAGTCACGTCGCTTCAACGCAGTCGCTGCGTTTTCCCGCTTTAATTGCTCTTGGGTTCGCGACGCTCGACGGGACTCGCCCTCTCTGCGCACGAAGATCGCGGCCGGAATAAGCACGACCAGCTGGACGCGCGTTCGTGTCGGTAAATACTGGCTCGGCGTCCCGTTGACTGGCCGTTTCGACTCCCACCGTTTGACCCTCAGCCAATCAGCGCGCCGAAGAATTTCCCCACACCGTTCGTCGGGGCATCGCACTTCAACGTGCGATCTTTCACGTCCATACAAACGTCAAGTCATCTACCCCACGCACTTTTCGCCGCAACAGCTGGCAGCCACACGGTTCTGGCTGCCAATGAGCGATCGCGCGAGTGGTATCGATACCAGCGCGCGGGTTTCGCAACGGCTTCTTTTGCCTCGGCGGTCTTTCCACTGCTTGCAACAACGGCAGCCTCGTCTGACGAGCGAATAACCGATCCAAGGCCAACTCGCTTTTTTCGGGTGCTACTGACTTGCCGCGTGATCCTGAGCTCACATTACAAAAATAACTCGCCACTGCTGAGCTCGACGGGTACAGCTGGTTTTGCATCTCGCCAACGACGTGACGCTCGAGGTTTTCGTTGAGACTCTGCCTTATAAATATCGACTCTATCTTCGCTTCGTGCGCTCATTCTATCGATTTTCATCGAGGTGCGGTAAAAATACCACAGCGAGCGAACATGATGTGGGAGCACGCAGATGGCTCAATTGTTTGTTGAATGTGTCTTGTTGTGTTGAAATGACAGTGAGGAGCTGACTTGATCATGGGCCGCAAGAAGATCCAGATCAAACGCATTGAAGACGATCGCAATCGCCAGGTGACTTTCGCCAAGCGCAAGAACGGTCTGTTCAAAAAAGCCATGGAACTGTCCAAGCTGTGCGACTGCCAGATCGCGCTCATTGTGTTTGATTCCAACAACAAGCTGTATCAGTACTCGAGCATGGGTGTGGACCAAATCCTGCTGAAGTATACCGAGTTCGGCGAGCCGTCAGAGACCAAGAACAATAACGACGTGAGTGCTGCAGTGGAAACAAGAAAGCTTCTGCTGCGGCAACGATTTTTGCGTGAATGGTCGTTTCGCTGACACGTGATTGTTGATGTTGTTGTTGTGTTCGGTGTTGTTGATGTTTTCGTGCCACTTGCAGTACGACATCATGTTTGGTGAAAAGAAGAAACAGTTGCAACAAGCGGCGAAGGAAGCAGCAGCTGCAACAGCAGCGGGTAGCGCATCGATCAACTTCAGCATGCCTTACGAGCCGAATTCGGGTGGAGCGGCGGTGCATACCTTCCAGTCCATGCACGGCGGAATGAACGATGCTCTGGTAGAGCTGAGTAACGACCCCGATCAATACGTGCTGGACTCTTGCAGCCGACCAGTGACACAGAAAAAACGAGCGCATGGCAGTTTCCAGCAGCTTTTGAAGAAGGAGCACGTAAATTACGCACCGCCTGCGCTGCCGTTATACCAGCACGTACGTGGTATAGCTTGTCCTGTATTGCAATGACGCCATTCGGTTGTAAGAAGACAGTCTAACGCGTTGTGGGCTTTTCGCAGACGGGAACGCTTGGTGGACTGCCGAATCAGCACATGCTCGCCGCACTTCCCAACGCGCCGAGTTTCTCGGGTGTTTTACCATCACCAACTAGTAAGTTTGGCAACGCTTGTAATTGATGCGAGATCGATTTTTGTACTAACATGATGAATAACGTTTTGGTAAATCAGCGGCTGGCATGCTACTTCACGACTTCAGCCCCCAATCGAACGCCGGTCTTTTTGGACAGCAATCTATGCTTGTTGGCGGTATGCCGGGAGAGCTGTACGACAGCAGAAGTGGCGTTTTCGGTCTGAACCTTTTGTCGTCCGACTTCAATCACCGTGGAGGCAGCAGTGTAAACCCGCAGCAACTGCAAGCAAGAGACTCATTCTATATTGCGAAGCCGAGCGTTTTGCCCGACACGTCTGCCGGTAAAAGTTCGGGCTCGATGTCTGAATGTGACGAGTCATTTGCAGACAACGAACTTCCCCAATTTGACGAAATGGTTTGCAAAGTTGAAAACTTCTCGAACCTGTCACAGCAAGACGATGCTTTGGGCATCAGTGAAGATTCCAAAGCTGCAAAGACGAATGCGACAACGGATGGTGAGAAGTCAGTCCCGGACTTCCTGCCAACACCGAAGTGTGAGTTGAAGCAGAGCGGTTGCGATGATGCATCAGCTTCAACTTCGGCCACCAAATGCAGCGACATCCAGGTCGCATCCCCAACAAAAGCTGCAGCAGCTTATGAAGCGCGCAGTCCAAGCATTACGTCCGAGTTACCAGGCACTGTCACAGAGAAGCGCTCGCACTCGAATTTGTCGGGAGCCGCTGATGCAAGTTTGCACAAGCGTCAACGTGTGGTTGTTTGACGCATTATCCGGTCATCACTCGCAGTTTTGACGGCAGGTGCGGTCACCCTTGCCGTCCGCTCGGCAAACTATATCCTGTCGTAATTTTAGAGTCAAATAATAGACAACACTTTCTCTTGAGACGTCAGCGCAGATCGTGCTGGTACATGTATTGCACATGCCAGCCCACGTCGTTTGATAACTGATGGTTTTCCACGCAAACCTTGTCATAACGAAGAAACTTGGACCAAACCACTCTACACGACTGACTAAAGGTGCAAGAAGTGCTTTAATTACACATATCGTGACGGTTTTTGCGAAAAATGACATAGATACAAATTATTTGCAAAACATGACATCGTTGTTTCGACCACTCGTATTCCGTGCAATGTAACTGGATGAACTCACTCGCCATCTGACAGTCAGTCAGCTAGCCATCCAATTGCTATGGTCAAGAAGCTGCGCATAGGCAAGGTAAATTAACGGATGGTTGAGCTCCATTCCTTGATCAAGATCTTTGCCACTGCCGTGACTGACAGATCCTGGGACGCAGAATCAAAGCTGCCCATGCTATGCGATACACGCATTATTTATCGATTTTGAAGTGGCAAGATGCAGACTTCGTCCACAATATGAATTGTGGTCGATTGTGGCTGCAGCACTAGCGTGATTATCATATAAGCAGAATTTTGCTGTCTTTCAGGTCCTAGTCGCCATCCCGATATCGAGGTGAGTTTGCAACAAGCGTAGTATCAGTTAGCAAGTAATGGCTGCAGCTGCGTCTGATCGGATCTACAATGAGCGTTTATACCGTCAATAATGGGGACTCGAAGACAACCGGTATCAGGAAATGAACCCGTTGTGCCAAGATGGTAAATTGTAACGCTATATACTGTGAATGCCTTTGGTGGGGGTCACCAATTTACAGCGTCACTCGAAAATGGAGTGGACTCGTCAGGCAACGGAATCTTCAGCCGGTACGGGTGCCTTTTTTGTCGCTTTCTCGAGATTTCAGCAAATTATTTCGACGGAACTGCAGTCAAGAGGAATTTAGACAAGCTGTGAAGGAAGCAAAGGCTGATTGAATTGGAAGACTGCGTGATCGACACCTGCGCAAGATGAAGTGCTTCAGGCCATTCGTAATATCTGTCGAATGCGTCGATATAAACACAACTTGAGCATGTCTAACAATTGCGTGGGATTTGTGCATGTATTGAAAATGACCTTTTCAGATCACGCCAAGTCACATCATTTCTCTAGCATTCATATTGTTTAAGCTACTCAGCGTTGCCTTCATTCAGCATATAAACCTGGCAAGGTAGAATTTTGCCAGAACTCTGCTAATACAAGAAGATAGATCGCGGATGTCGTTGATCGTGAATAGCGCACAAGGGCATTTATTTCTTGTGTTTTGCGCATCATTACCGACTATTTAAGAGTCGATAATGATGCTCAAGGCACTCGGCGATAAGTCACTCCAGTTGACAGCAAGTCAAAGCCAAAATCGACACAATACTATCAGTCATGTATTCGACACCAGGTGGATAAAAAGTTGCAGCTGCGTCACACTTCATAGAAGCCCAAGCACAACACCCATCAGTTGATTGAGATACCTCACTCCTAGAGATGATCGTCACACCTTATAAATGGGTTTCTTGTCTTTGTTTCACGAGTAAAACTAAATGGATTACTGACGTTTAGTCTACTATAACAGCGTCACGTCATTGCCCATGATCGTCTAGTAGAATGCACTTCTTATATCTATGCGGTTAGATGTTGATTACTGCAAGGGTATCAGCGTGGAACAATTGTCGCTCAATTATATTCCAGTAGAAGCACAAATCTGTGCAAAAAACGACGCAGCAGATATGACTAACATTGCTGTGGTTAGACAAAGTGGCTACACAAAAATGACGCTTTATATCAGCGCATCAGCAGCCGATCTATGGCGCTTGAAGACTTACATTGAGATCCAGCTGGTCATAAGAATGGCAATTGGTGAAAATATGGATACCAACGATCTGTGTAAAGGTGGATAACAAGCGGTACAATCACAATGAAATGGTTACGTTTAGGTACACGTACGGCGCATCATACTATTGCGTAAATCAGGAAGTACTAATTACTCAATTGTCGGATATTGACACGTGTTAGCCACCTACGGAGATACATTTTACGTTGTACTGCAATAGATAGTAAGATCTGCTATTGAAGTTTATGAAATTCGGTATTTACCACCGTAAGCCATGAATTTTTATTTGCACCATATCACGTTTATAGCTATAGGAGTTAGGTACGTTCGTTGTTACAGCTTAATGCTGAGACCTCGTTCTGCGACTTTGGTATATTCTTCGCACTGTAAGATAATAAGCGTCTTGGTTCTGCATAATGGAGTTGGTTTGTAATAGTGTACTCCGACGATTTGTTGGCGCTTTAATTCTCTATTAAGGAGTTGGTTCAATCTTGTATACTCGGTGAGTTAATATTTTAGCTCCATCGAGATCACTGGATCTTTGAGCCTATACTTCTTCCTCCATCACAGAACTTTTCAGCTCCGCTACAATCTCAAATTAGGCAACACGTCCATAGAAAGAATATTTCGGAATACTTGTTACAACACCTCGCAAATTATTATCTGTACTGCAATCGCATCGATCTGTGGCTGAGCAGCTACCCTGATCCAAGCGCTTGCTTGAATACGCAAAAACACCAATTTAAATGTACGTATCTGCAAAGGAGGAAAATCGTTACATTTGAAAGAGACGTTTAGTACTCATGATACCGTAGTCGGGTTCACTTTAGCGAAAATATTAGTTTCTAATTTCTGTCTAAAAGTGCTTCACAGATCTAGCTAAATTGTGCTAATTAACGTCTGTAGTGGGCAATATCACGGGGTGACCCTGTTAAAGATCGTTGTACTGATTGACGATATTTACAGCATTACTCTTGCAATTCAATATTGAATGAATACTACCTTGAGAGGTAAAATTCGGCCCCACTTTACACTTCGTTGATATAGGCCCTTATATTATCCAAACAAACACTAATTGCTGCTGGCGCGCGCAGTGGGTGGTGAGCGAGTTTTTACATTGGAAGTCTGTAAGTTAACATATTGTAAGTAAGAGATAGAATGTCTATAAGCGGATATTTAGATGTACTAAATACGTAGAGCTCAAGTATTCTCGCGTTCTAATCTATGATTTCTCGTATACTTCTTTGCATTTACGGTGTATGTGAAGGTTTACAAGCGCATACCGTTGAACGGTATCAGTTCTAAGATTTACCAGAATCTGGTGAGAATTGTACTCCCTGACAGAATCCTTAGAGATTTGAATGTCACCCGATGCGTAAATGAGAGAAATAATTTGAAATTACAGATGGTCTTGGCGCATTCCAAAGGTGATGATTTTGACGTTTTCAATACTTCACTCGTCACCTCATCATGTAATTTAATTCATTTAGCTACCATGTGTTACTTTGCTCCAGAGTATATACGTTTTAAACGGTTCAAAAAAATCTTATTAGGGCTTTGACGTCACGCATGACCATCGGCTAGACGTGCGCTTCTACACTCCCACTTACAGGAATGTTTGATGCCCTTGGCCTTGATCCTACTTGCTTCACCCAAAGGCTTAAACAACTTGGCTCAATCTTCCTTGGATGGTATGTCCGCTTGTCGATCATTCGTATGTACGTATTTAGTCTTAAGTGTTTATCATATCACGTTATGTCAAATGAAGCGATATCTTGTATTCACATGCTCTATTCATGTTTATAATTAGTTTTTCCGAGCAATTTCCACTAAAATTTCTTACTAAAAAGGGCTATTTTCTTTCACTTCATCGAAAACCATCTACTTAAGCATAGCCCAATCTTAAATCCCTTTAAGTTCAGAAGATCAAAGCCCCTGAATCGGCTTCCTTTGAGCTGATATCGACCATCCTTTGAGACGTGGACTCAGAATTTACCAGAGCATTTTAAACCATTACTATTCCTTGAAAGATGGAATGTTAATAATCAATAAAACTGCCCTATTCAACATCCGTGGAAGTATCAGCAGTTAACTATTTTAAACCCCTGGACACATAACGCCGAGCTCACAGGTATTCTCCAAATATAGCAGATCGTCATAGCCGTCTTTACATGCTTTCTCGAGGTTCGCTATTGAACTTACTTATTGCGTTACCACATAAGTAACATCAGATTCTTTCACAAAATGTGATTGAAATCCCAGAACCCGATCAACCAACGATAAGGTCTAGACATCCTTTGACCAGATCCTCTTCTATCGATAATTATAGAAACTTAAGTAGATTGGTGGCAAGAGCGCATGGGTTTATTAACGTCTTTGATTACTGCATTCTGAAGGCGGTGACCAATACTTCATCAATTTTTCGACTTTTGATCAAGAGAGTTGCTGCTTTCTTGTCTTGTAAAATCCCCATAAACGATATAAACATTATCGTGTACAATTCCCAAATCTTAAAGACGTCTTTAGAATCAAATTTAATTTTAAAAACTGCTCCATCAATTTTACAGAATCGTTATGTCCTAGATTATATGCATACGCATTACTAAGTCTCACATATCCCTCAACAAAAACACCTTGTTCTATACCTCAGCTCAAAACACGGCTCTTTGTAAACGAGATGTATCTTGTATCTCTGCAAGCAGTCGTTTTCTGTTTAAAGTTGCAACATTCTTTTAAACCTTTACAGAATGCACTTATCGGTTTTCAAACTTGATAAAAAGTCCATTTACACCAGTTACACCACTGCTAAAGAATGCTCTATCTGCATCCAGCTACTAAACCACGTCAGCGTATGTCACATACCTAGAAAGCACAACTCGTATAGATCCCACGTTCGCTACTGGTAAGTAAGTTTCAAAGGAATTGAAACCAAACTTCAGACCGATTGCATAAACATCCAATTAAAACTCGTAGCAGATCAACCCCACTTTTTGTCACTCTTTCCAGCAAAATTGAATTGGCAATAAATCGCACGGTCAGCCGATATACGTAAACCGAGAGTATACGTCTGATTTCTAGCCTTAAAAAGCAAGCCTCTATTTCTTATCTTTATTTAGTTAAATATACTTATCCATAGCTTTCGAAAAAATTGTTGGCGTGTCGGAAGCGCCATTGATGCTCACCGCGTATTCTAAAACTGTCTCAGCGAAATATTGTTTATCTGAACGCTAGCACGCTTTGGTGGTAGGGTTCCATCAAATCTGTGCGACTGCCGAGGTCATAATATTAATCAAATTATTTTTAACGTAAAAACGAAGATTTCTAGACGCTTTATGAATGTCTTATCTTATGGTAGAACAAGAAGTTATCTAATAAAAAATTTGTGGTGGCGGCTGAAACTCGTTCAACTCCTATCTCTTTGAAAAATGGTGACAAAAAGGCAATTTTGGCTGTCTTTGCACCTGCTTATGTATCACCTCGCCTGTCTCGACATACAACACAAGGTTCACTAGTATTTTGGACTCGTTAATTATACGATTGCTCTATAGTACAGGGTAACTCTGTCAAACACATCGGCCTTGTTTACATGATAGTCGCCGTTCAAAGCTGCGGATAGAGCGTATGGTATATATACCTAACTAAAGCACGTCTGTATTGACATTATGTGACACCTTGATCACGGATGAGGCGGTGTCAAATCGACAATACTACTTCACGAACTTAGCGTATTCCCAAGCATACAGCGGAAACACTTAGGTCCAAGATGCTTACTTTTTTCATCGTCAAAATAAGCGTTCATCTTCCCTTCAAACATGCAAAAAAATTCGCACAGGACCGAATATTGAACACCAACTTTACGGCGCCAAAAGTTTATGCACCGCATAAATGGAGAGGTTGATTAGGTACACTGCCGTGCTCTATGATTCTTCCCACCGTACATTTGGTCCACCCTTGTAGATGTGTATGCTTCGTTCCCTCCTCATTATTGTGCAATTCGATCGTTCCGCCCGTGCAAATTGCTCAGGCTGTGCAAATCGGTCTCGTTGTACAGAATGCCGTTCCAACGGCACATTTTCGATACTGTCTTAATAAAATTACTGCTTTACCGTTAAAAAGCATACTTCGAAGACCACATTCCTTTTGTTTACAATGATCGCCTAAATATCCCATAAATTTGCCGTCCACCTCGCTCTTGTTATTGATGAAGTATGCGACTCCATGAAGTAGTTAGTTATCAAAGAGCGTCAGTACATACTTTGCAACACTGTTTGAGAGCGTTTTCATCAGTCACATCACATCTGTCTGCACTAGTTTCAGCACACGTGAACAGTTGATAAATGCCCGCGAGGGGAAAGAAGTACGATTTTTACTCTCTCCTACACCTTCCGCATAACGTATCGATACCTTGCTTTACCACAAGCATGTCAATTGTGGAGCTGTGTATCTCTAGCATACGATCTTGTATGGTTGTCCCATCCTAGTGTGCAATATCTAACACTCACTAGCTGCTCCTGAGTGCTGCACAAACCCTGCTTCATCTTAATGAATGTTTACTACGAAGCTTTTACTACCTATTTTCCCACCGCAATAGCTTTGCGGTAAACTAAAACTATTGCACAAAAAGTACCTAAGCCCGATGCTCAAGTAGCGCTTCTCAATTTTTCTCACCGTCAAAATATGACTGTCTAGTCGTAAGATGTACAAGACGTCCATAACAACGATGCATCTACTGTCAATATTGGTCACTATACACTATTATTTCGAAGAGTCCCCTACCCAATACAATATTGCCGCCTACAATGGTTACATTAACTCCAACGTGAATATCTCGTAGTCGAATAGGTCGAGGGTGGGAGATTAAATAGCACTGTGGAATCACTGCAGATCATACAGCTTATTAGGATCTCCTCGACTACGGCAAACCTACCATCATTATCATAAACTCCTCTCTAACTCGGACAGTGTTGCCTCTATATAAAACTTCCCCACTCCCGATGCAATTAATTTTTACCCACCACATCTCATAATTAAGGCTTTCCTCTCAAAATCATGTCCCCCCATCGAGAAATATGTCGCTCCCATGGCTATCAACGAAACTCCATCCTTATGTCCTTTTTCCCCATTAGATTTTGCTTCTTGGGCGCCATCTACTTCATTTCAACTATGAACACGTCTTTTGTGTTCTCCATGGTACGATCAATCATGTATTACTTTAGAGGGAGAACGCTACTTAGTATCTCTATATGTCTTTCTTCAAATATGGGGTTTTACCAGAGCCGTAGTTGGACGGCTCACTCGCCAAACCTACAAGATTCTTCATCGTAGTCAATTCATTTCAATTTTCCAACTCGTGGAGACGACTAATCATGGTGACACAGTTGTAGATAGCGGAATGGATGTTGAACCATAGTAGCAACCTCCACGCGTGCATGGCACGCGTTGCAGACCGAAAATTGGTCTTGTATCAAAGTTTTGAGCCAAATAAAAAGATTCTATGTGCCTTTGCATCACTTACGATCACGCCATCATGGCCTCGTTCTCAGGTTTCACGACCGCACTCTACGCCAACAAACCCTCTTTGCTTGTGTTATGCGCTTGATGGACTCATTATGGAAGTCAATTTCACTACCTAGGAGGACTTCGGCGCGATTGTAGGTCATTCTATAGCCTTTCGAATCAAAACCTTTGCGGTTGTTATCATTTAAACCATAATAAATGCTATAAAAGGAGAATCTTAAAAAGCGATACGTTCAATGTCATCGAGGGCCTTTGATGTGATCCTAGCAGGTATTTCTAGCCTTACTGACCGCCACTAATTATATTAAGATCCAACTTTGAGTGTTAGAGCGGTTTAAACTAAGCTTCCATTTTTTATGTTGTGTCATCACAAGTAAACCTGAAGCGTTAAGGTCGTCAATATTAAATTCGTTCACGTTTGATAACGAGCTGTGTTGACGTTGGCGCAGATGCTACAGCTATCTTCATCCGACGTAGGGTCGAAACAAGTACGAAGATCTCTGTATTCCTCGACCCATCGCGGTAGACGACCGGACAGTATACCAAACACATCCATCTGTTCGTTTCGTTTCCGATGCGTCGCTCGTCCGTTCGTCCGTCCATGCCAACAGTCATGATATAAGCGAGCCTGCACTGCACAATGATAGCGTGTAGCCACGCAGCTGCAAGGTATGACAAATGAGGGCGATGGTTGCAGCTGATAAACAGTGAGCGGATCGAGACAATATGCATTCGAAGGGTCGCACACATGGCATCAAATGTTCAGAAACGAGCAGGACAGCATTTGTGCAAGGTACGTCTGTGTCAGTCTGAAGAAGTGGGGATTGGGTCGACTCCATTCAGGACACACGACGCGTCGTCGTTATTCAGCTTGGTATGATCAGCAGACAGGCGATCGACCAATGCAACAGGATCGCATGCAGGCAGGCAGGCACGCATGCATGCAGAAAAGTTACGCCCGCAGTCTTATCTCACTGTCGCCGTAAACTCGGTGCTCCATTGCTTTGCACACATCAGATGCATACTCGACTCAAGACACTCGTCTTTGCGGACAGGTGCTTCCAAAGTCAGTTACTCGACCTCCACTGCACTAGGTGACGGGGCAAACATCCCCAACCGAAAGACTACATGTCCCCATGTCTATCCCCAACTACACAAAGACATATAATCAGTTATTTTTGGGTCGTAATTTGTGCTCGTCTTGACGGATGGAAAATTGACAGAGGTACATAGCCTTGCGTCTTGCGATCAATACAAATGTAGTTATATCTATAAACATAGATCTTTATATGAATAAATTTATTATATATATATATATATATGTAAAGGCTCCCCACACACGCTAGTGCTAAACGTTAAGTCTTAGCGTTTGGAAACAAACACCAAGAAAAACTAGCTCACTTACGGCACTGACGTGAGACGAGTTCGATCCAAGGTGCTGCACTGACGTAAGACAAGTACGAGCCAAGGGGATACACTAACGTAATACAGGTTCGATCCAAGGTGCAGCACTGACGACATACAGGTTTGAGCTAGGTACGTGCTGCAAAGCTTACTGTTTACCTTCATTCGATCCTATCGCGACTTATACATCTACTGGATTCAAATTTCTGGGGATGCCCGTATGTCCCTAAGCTATCTTATTATAAATGTAATCACGCGCTTCGTAGAACAAGAATTAAATAATTATTAATGATAGTTTACATGCACGAGATGCGTTTAAAGTTCTACGACAAGATATGAGCACGTAGATGATCTCGGCATAAGTTTAATTTCATTTTACATCTTACATGCATTAGCATCGACACGCGTGATCCGGATTTCGCGTCATGTTGTTGATGCAGCTCACTGAGTGCGTACCGTAGTGCCTTCGTCTACCAAAGCTCGAGCTATCAGTACCCATATACGCTCGAGGCTGGACAATTCATTCAACGAATAATTGACTCTGTAATATATATTTACATGCGCCGAGTATCCGTTCGATATTAGTAGCAAGCTGCGGTAACAACAGTGGCTTCAGTACCTTATAATCTGCTGGTTGTAGACATATTCGCCAGTCCACTGCATCCCATCGACCCCGGAGCGCTTGAGTATATGAAAATATTTAAAGAACAGGGTCACTTACGTACCTTTTCAACCTAGCACTCTTCATGATGTAGGATTATCAGCAGCTTGAGAGCGACGGCGCATCCACACTGATTATCCAGTCATCCTGTCATTCACAATACAGATATGCCCAACATTGGATCGCAGCTGCATACTGTCATCGTTTGTAGCTACATGCGCGTCGGAAAAGAATCACAAGACTGTCATGCTGAGCAAAAAAGTCTAACACTTCCCATTATTTCTTGTCGTGTGAGCTCCTTATAGATCCTGGCGTTGTCCACTGACCCCTGTACATCAACGACATAGGTGACGCACTAGTATGCAAAATCAATACAATTTACATCTTGTTCTGCCAGAAAGTGCGCTCAGTCGCAGGACAGCTCGTCAACTTTTACATATCTCCCTGAAGTTGCAGAAGAAATGATTGGCTACTTGTCAGAGCCTAAATTTGTATGCCTTAAGCGGATCACGTCCCTACCTTATTCCGATGGTTTCGTTTACGTAGGTCCGCGTACATTCATAGGAATGCAATTGCGGCTAGAGGTGACACATTGCATGTAAGGCTCGTCTTTATGGGATCGTTCGCCTCCTCTTGAAACGGCGGGGACCCGGCAGGGTCGTGGTTTTCCAATAAGCTTGATTGTGTTCATTGAGCTTCTTTTAGCGTAGAACTCGGTGCTATGTACCGCTGTCGTTTTGCCATCTGTCAAGACGAGCACAAATTACGACCCAAAAATAACTGATTAATGTCTTTGTGTAGTTGGGGATAGACTTGAGGACAGTTGCTTCCAAAGTCAGTGACTCGACCTCCACCGCACCAGCCAAATTTCTTGCATACTTTTGTCGCGGTGTGTGCATGTGTGTGGAGCGGGGTCACACCTTCCATTGATTCCAAGAGGGTGTCAGGGCTCTGGCACGCCCGGCTCGATTTGCCAACAAACATACGTCGACTTACTTCAGAAGAACATGTCTAAAGCAATATCGTTGGGATCGAGGCCATGAATATTATTTAACGGAGGATATCACTTTAGGCAGGGACAGAAAATTCAAGGATTTTTTTCAAGTGGGATAAATATTGAAATCGGCTTTGTTTACATTTTTGATGATTTTTTAGCCGCCACCGTCAGTCAACCCCCCACCTATATAAAAAGCAAGCCCCCGCCGTCCCCCCGACTTTTCTCCCTCCAATACGTCTCCGGAAGGCGCACATTACACGACAATGACGGACAAGATCCGCATTGCTTTGTGTAAGCACCATGAAAAGAATCCTCAGCTCAGCCAGAAGGACCTCATCCAGTGGCTAGAACAGAGGCAAAAGGTGAAAGTCAGTCAGCCTACAATCTCAGGCCTTCTCAAGAGGAAAGCGACAATCTTGGCGAAGGCCGACAACAGCAATCTTGACGCAAAACGTCAAATGATTGTCAAGTATCCTTAGATGGAATCTGCTCTCGTTTAGTGGTTCCTTAGCCATCAGGATCGCGTCAACGTGAGCGGGGATCTTATCAAAGAGAAAGCATCCCTATTTCTTGACCACCTCTACTCTGAGCAAGATGTGTTCGAGTTCTCAAATGGCTAGCTGGAATCACTTAAAGACCAGCATGGAATCAAGTCCTTTGCCGTTTTGGAGAGAGTGGTTCTGTTGACATGACACTCATCGAGGAATCACTCCCCGACATCCGGGAGACGCTGAACAAGTACTAGTGGAAATACATCTACAACATGGATGAAACCGGGCTATTCTACCGGCTGCAGGTTTGTTTTAACAAGTGGTCTTGTTTGCAACATTTTGTGACACTTTGTGCTTGCTTAAACTTATCGAAAGGCAGATAATTCGCTGGCAACCAAGCAGCTGGAAGACCGAAAACAAAATAAAGAGCGTATCATCTTGGCAGTGTGCTGCAATGGCAATGGTAGTGACGAGCTGCCGCTCTTTGTCATGGAAAAGTCGAAAAGTCCGCGTTGTTTCAAAAACATCAACCTTGACACCATCGGCTGCAAGTACCGACACAATAGTAAAGCGTGGATGACACAAGCCATCGTCAACGAGTGGCTGAAATCTTTTGATGCTCGCATGACCGAACGCCAAGTTCTTTTAATCATGGATAACTGCAGTGCGCATATACCGCTTGATCAACTTCCTACAGTTATCCGGTTGCGCAATACCACGATTTTTTACCTCCCACCAAATACGGTTTCGAAACTCCAGCCGTGCGACGCAGGCGTGATCAGGAATTTGAAGGCCTATTATCGTAGGCTCTTCATTCGCTTGCTCCTTCAGCGCCTTGAGCAAAATGTGGAAGATCCGGAGAGGATTGATGTTCTTTAGGTCATTCGGATGGCGGTTGCAGCTTGTACCGAAGATGTCGAGGCCGATACAATTTCGAATGGCTTCCTTCATTGCAAGATTCGTTTGGTTTCTTTGGAAACCCCTGAACTTACTGCACAGCAGCTGGTCAACAATGAGGTCATCGACAAATCTTCGATTGCAAATCCGTCAGTTGCGGTACCAGCAACCAATGGACATCAGAGTCCTTCTTAACTACCCTGCTGAGGACTAGGTCTCCTACACACCAGATGAAGATGATATCATTGCTGAGCACCTTAGATCTGATCAAGTGGAGGAACAGAAAGATGACACGGAAGAGCTTCCTCGTGTCATGTCATCTCAGGAACTCGATGCCACGCAGACGCTTGGATATTTTTAGTTGCAGCAGCCAGACCTGAACCAGGACTTCCTTATGAACCTCCAGCAAATAGAGGACAAAATTGGGGAGATCAGGACTAATTGACTGGTGCAGAAGCCAATCTTAGAATTCTTTCCCAAGGCCCGATACTGCTTTGCACTTAATTTCACAGTCCGTTATATAGTGAGTATTACTTTAAAACATTTTGGAAACAGCCTTTGGCTATCAAGTATCAATTTAGTGAGGTTTATTACATTAAATGGGTCCCAAGTCGGAACATAAGAAGAATATTACCTTGGGTATGGTATTACATTAGGCATTATTACTTTGGACAGATTCAACTGTACCATCTTTTTCGTAGCAGCAAGTGATCATAGAATGCAAATCCGCTACAATACACCAGACACATGACGGGTGTGTGCGCTGAAGAAGTTCACATCGTCGGCTACCCATGACACGAGCGATAGCACAGCCTTCGACGTCGCAGATGCCGCCCAAGCACGAATCTAATCCGGAAGTACAGCACTTTTGCTCAGCATATGCACTTGGTAGAGCACAGAGGTTGCGGCATTCGTCTAGCCAGTCCTTCCACCCGCTTGTGATGTGATCGTCTGCCCGAGTGTCTGAAGGCGGAAGCTTCCCAGCCGGAAGTCTGCCGCCATTCGCGCCATTCTCGTCGCGCGCTCGTTATATCCATTACTCAAATCGGCGAGAGGCTTGAGCACTCGACCGCGAGCTTTACATGGTATATGCGTTCGCGCGCTTCTCTACTTTATTGCGAACGCAGCTACGAGAACCAGACCGATCAATTTTCCGCGCCCATCGATTTTAGGCAGAAAGAGCCCAGCCGGTAGGCGCGCTTAAATATTGTGAATGAGGCGAGAACGCTGGTGGTCCGCAAAAGTCTCTCGTTTGGCTGCGACGTGAGTTTTCTTAGCAATGTAGGTGCCCTCATATCTGGACCTTACCCTGAAAGAAACTTCCAGAATCTCGAGCTCCACCGCTGTCTTCAGTCGTTGGAAGCAGTCATACCAATGTCGACACTAGCGCTGCGCACACTGGAAAGGTCAATGGATATTTGTTGTGTAAAATAGGGTCCTGATCTCTCCTCGCCTTGATTAGCATGTTGACCGTATTCCCTTTTCATGAGATCGTACGGTTGTTCTTCTTCCGCGCGGTGTTCAGGCTTCATTGCGTCGAGATCAAGCTGCGAAGGGCCCAGAACACCCGCCTTCCAGCGCTGGGTCAGCTTCTCCTTCACTTGCTCTCGTCTAAATGGGAGCCTCATCGTGGAAAGGTTCCTGCGGCACGCCGCTCGGAGCTTGTGCCACCTTAATGTCCTCGGTCGTCGCATCTTCGATTCCGGCCTGATAGGCACCGAATACAACCTCCCTGCCTGCAGATAACAAGGCACGGAGTGCATGACGTAAGTGCTGCCACTCCTTCGTACACGCTGCTCCCTCCTGCCTCTCACTTTGCGCACTCTCACCACCTAACGCACCGCATACTTGTCCTTGCAGACGGCGATCTTCTCCGCCCCTGTTGTTTACCTCAGCTGTGCAGTACTTACCGACGCAGGTGGTCAAAACGAACCGCGCCGTCTCAGCTGTCAATCAATTACGATCTTGAAACTTTCCGTTTGCTTAGCAAGCGATTCTTGTTACGGGGCAGCCCGTTACATAGAATCGTCACTTTAAGAAAAGTGACAATAAAGAATATTATGTTGAATATTCTTTAAACAATATCACCGAAGCGGTGATATTGAAGGGTCGACCAAAGAGTCTGTTCATTGGTTGATATCTTGATGATATCAACCCACCAATCGCCGCAAAACGCGCGCAATGAGTGGTGACGAGACGTCACCATACACTCAGTCATATTAGCATAATTAAGTTAAGTCAAACGAAGAGACAGTAGTTAAAAGACTTAATTACATTAATATAACAGTTCTGCTTTTACCCTACCTACGCTTCCTACGCTTTCCTTGTGTACGTCTGTCGGGGCACCGATACCCTTGCGTTAAGTTCACGCAAGGGTGTGCCCCGTTACACCTGGTAGCACTTTGTAGTCCTTCCAAGGACCACAGCATCCAACATGAACATGTTGGATGATGAAGAGACCTTTCACGCCACGCGTGAAGGGTTTACCCATTTGAGTGACATCGAATGGGGTGCGGTAGAACGAATGAGTTCTACTGTAGGCGAGTTCGCCATTAGCACCATGTTGGAGTCTCTAGACAGAGACCAACAACATGCCGCCATAGCCAAGTTCATCCAAAATGAACTTGTCGCCGAAAGGGAGAAAGTAGCCTTGCTTCACCAGCAAGGCTCTCAACAGACCGAGCAGTTGAGAAAACTCGGTGCTCAACAGACAGAGCTGTTGAGACAGCAGCAATTCCATGCTGCTGTGGGCGGGACGGCGCATGCGCGTCGTCCCGAAGTCATGAAAGTTGACATCTCCAAATACAGTGGAGTCCCGAAGGACTCCCTGTTACTATGGTTTGTCGAACTCGACAGAGCCTTAAGGGCTCGTCGCGTCGAAGATGAGCAAATGAAACTCACATTTGCTCAGACCCACTTGGCAGGACGTGCCAAAACTTGGTCCCTGGGGCTTGAGAGTAGCGACCCACATGTGTTTAGGTCGCTAGATGACTTCAAGTCCCGGCTCAGACAAACGTTTGAGCCGCCACGGGCTGAGTTCAGGGCTCGTCCAGAGCTCCTGAAACTCAAGCAGGGTAAGCGTGATGTGCACGCTTACGCACAACATATACGACTCCTTGCGAGTAGTATAACTGCCAACCCAGTTCATGAACACATGTTGATTACGGTGTTCATGCAAGGGCTCGCAGAAGGGCCCGTCAGGAGCCACCTGTTCCGCCTTGAGCTGAATACGCTTGAAGAAGCGATATCAGCCGCGGAACAGGAAGACTTTAGCATGAGACAGGCTCATGCTAGCTCAAACTCTTACCGTCCACCGAGACGACAAGAGATCGGAGGTCCAGAACCAATGGACCTCTGCTATGTTGAGAGCGAGAGACCTCGCTCTTCAAACAACAAGCGATTGCAGAGGTGCAATCGCTGTCAGAAGTTAGGGCACTACGCATACGAGTGTAGTGCTCCACGCCCAGTACCAAACAGTACTGAGCGAAATGGACGACCATTTGCCAGAAAGGGCAATGGGCGTGGGTCCAGCGCTGTTGCGAAGCCGCAACAGCGAGACGGACCATCAAAAAATGGTCGGGGTCAGTAGGGGCGGAGCGCCCTACTGATCCAGCAACCTCAAGAGAATTTGCAAATCTCTTGACGAAAGTTGCTACAGATACACAATCATTGTGTGTCTCTGCACCTGGTGATGACGTTTCGCTCATCACCTTGAAGATGGAAGCGACAAATGATTTGTCGCTTCGTGCCCTAGTAGACTGTGGGGCGTCGAACAACTTTGTTCGACGCCAGTCACTAGAGGGTCGTAGGCTCAAGTTCGTTGAGTGCGATATTCCCGTAACTAGAATGACGGTGCGCCTTGCAACAGGCGCATCGATTACCGTTGAGAAACGTGTAGTAGGAATCCACTACACGTTGGAGGGCGAACAGTACGATGATGACTTCATCGTACTAGATCTGGATGACAAATTTGATGTCATCCTGGGATTACCTTGGCTCAGAAAGTACGAGCCAAGGGTGAGCCGGCAGCATCGATCCGTGAAGATGCCTGCTGCTTGTTCATCAGATGGCCATCGGATGAACATCTTGGAGCGTCCACAAGCGTGTGGATGTTCTGCGAGTGAGTGCGATGGCCTCACTTGCGGTACGGTCGTTAGCACGACTGCACAAGATCACAGTGTAGTTGATCACTACACTGTGGAGCAAGCTCCCGGTAACTGTACAGAAGTACAGGCTGCGCCGAAGGTCCACCACTCGAATAAGTCGAGTGGACCGGGACATGGATGCATGCCTAGCGGGCAGCATCTTAGAAGAAAGAAGTCTGTTGCCCCCAAGGGGCAACATGAAAATCCTAGGTCGACTGGAGAGTCGACCGTAGAGGATCGGTTCCTGACTGTGGTTGCACAGCCACAGTCGGAAGACGTCGAGGGAATAAGTCCCCACGTACTTGAGGAAGGAATTCCTCAAGAGTCGCTTGCTGAGGGATTAGGCCCTCAGCAACCTGTGGAAGCAAGTTCCCAGGAAGAAACCGAGACGTTGAACGTCTTGGTTAATGACGGATCAAGCGTAGGCGCTTATACGCTTGATCTGATTGTGCCTCCGAAGTTAACTTCGGAGATAACTCAGTTGCCAACGCTAGAACCGAAACGGTTCTTGCGTGATCTGCGTAGTGGCAAAGTCAAGCAGATCTGCATACTCGTCACAGAGGACGAGTATGTGACCGACATTCGGTCGGCAACAGTATTTGCTGAGAACGAACGGGTTCTCAGCAGCTCATCGATGGACGAAAGTGTCCTCGATGAGAAGACTCGGATTGAGCGATACGCGTCCCAATCCTGGGAGTCACTTCAGGCAAATCCTTTGTATAAGGATTTGATCGAATTCAGGGATGTGTTCCCTGAATCCGTACCTTGCGAGTTGCCTAAGGACAAAGGCACTCGACACGAGATCGAGCTCAAACCGGGCTCGAAATACTGTGTCATGAAGCAGTGGCCACTGCCTCGTGAACAAGTGATAGCGATCGACAAGTTCTTTGCCGATCGCTTAGCAGCGGGCCATGTGAGAGAATCAACATCCCCTCACAGCTCTCCGACCTTCTGTGTGCGAAAGGCCACAGGAGGGTGGCGGATAGTGCACGCATTCAACAAGTTGAATGCTGCAACGGTACCGGCTCAGACGCCGATACCGAGGAAGGACGTAATCATAGATGGTATGTCAAAGAGTACCATCTTTTCGTCCATGGATCTGATGGATGGGTTCTATCAGATCCTGATGCGTGAACGGGGCATCCCGTTCACGGCAGTGAGTACCCCCAGCGGGATGCTGTGGGAGTGGCTAGTGATACCACAGGGGCTGAGTAATGCCCCTGCAACATTCAACAGATGTGTAACAAATCTGTTGAGACCGGTGCGAGACTTCGCACCGAGTTACTTCGACGATGTGTTCGTCCATAGCCGGGCTATGGACGGAAAGACGGACGTTGAAGTTCACAGAGCTCACGTTCGTCAGGTTCTTCAACTTATGCGCAAGCATAAGTTGTACGCCAACCTCAAGAAGTGAATATTCGCGGCTAGCGAAATACCACTTCTTGGGTGCATCGTGGGTAAACACGGCGTACGCCCTGATCCCGAAAAGATCAAGGCGATCACCGACTGGCCAGTGCCAGTCGATGTCAAGGGACTAAGGAAGTTCCTTGGTCTTGCGGCGTACTTGCACAAGTACTCGCGCGAATACGCCGAGATGACTGTTCATCTTTCTTGCTTGCTCAAGAAAAATGTCAAGTGGTCATGGAACGCTGAGTGACAGCGTTCCTTTGAAGGTATCAAGCGGAGCTTGATGCAATCGCCGGTCTTGGCGATTGCAGATCAGGACAGACCATTTCATGTGGTCTGTGACGCCAGCGATTTCGCAATCGGCTGTGCGTTAATGCAGTTCGATGCAGATGGCGCGGAGCGCGTCATCTGTTATCAGTCGCGTCAGCTGCAAGCAGCTGAGCGTAATTACCCAGTGCATGACAAGGAACTCCTTGCCATGAAGTACGCACTGGCTAAGTTACGCGTCTATCTCCTCGGAGATAGACCGTTTGTTGTCTATACGGACCATGCGTCATTACGCACGGCCGTAAACAGCCCACACCTTTAGCAAAGGATGGCAAGGTGGCTGTCTTTCTTCGCGGAGTATAACTTCTCCGTGGAGTATAAACCAGGACGACTCAATGTCGTCGCTGATGCTCTTTCGCGCCGGCCCGATTTCGAGCCGGACGCACAAATCCAACAGTGAGGATAAGCCCACTGTTGCGACACTGTCAGTCAGTGTCCCGTCGTCCAGTTTACTTGACGTCGTACGAAAGGCATACGCGGAAGATAAAGATCTTCTGCGATTGATGGATCATCTGGTGAATCCATCCAGTAAATCATTGAAGGATTTACCGGCTTTGTACTGATCCTCATCGGATCGGTATAGTACACGCAACGGATTGCTGTACTATACAGCTGTTGCCGACGACACGCCTTGTGTCGTCGTACCCGCTCATCATGATTTGCGGTTGCGCATCATGTACGAGTGTCACGATGCCCCAACAGGCGGCCATCGTGGTAGGGAAAAGATTTACTTCACGGTAAGTCGTGACTTTCACTGGCCACGCCAGTATCAGTTTGTCCGCAAGTACATACGTGCTTGCGAAGTTTTGTCAACGGGTGAAGCCTAGTCCTTCATCCCGTGCGCCATTGCAGCCTCTGCCTGTTCCCGACAGAGTGCTGGCAGTCCGTTTCAATGGACTTCGTCTTCGGTTCTCCCGAATACGCTCACAAGAATAATGGTATCCTTGTGTTTGTTGACCGGTTCAGCAAGATGGTCCTTCTTGCAGCTGTCTCTGAGTCGATCAAGGCTCAAGGTTGTGCTCGTGTCTTTCTAGACACTGTCTTTAGACTCCACGGGTTACCCCGTGAACTCGTATCCGACCGTGACCCTCGGTTCACGGCGGCATTCTGGCAAACCGTGTTCCGTACTCTCGTAACACGATTGAAGATGTCCACTTCTGACCATCCAGAAACAGATGGTCCAGACGGAACGTGCGAACCGTGTCCTCGAAGAGATCCTTCGAGGATATGTCCACTCGTTTTCGAGTTGGAGCGAATTCCTACCCATGGTGGAATTCGCCATCAATAATTCGATGCATGCTTCAACACAGCACACACCGTTTTACGTGAATGGCCTACGCCATCCACGAGTGCCCACCCTTCTAGAGTGTGACTCTTGGATAAGGGGGGGAGGGACTCGCTCGAGCAAAAACCGTTTTGGCTCTTGCTCATCACGTGTCGACGCTAACGTCGTCACGTATGATGCCGATGTCGATCAAGTCGACATCGATGAAGAAGATCACCTCAATAATAGCGACGACGCTATTATCTGACTCGGATGATGATGACGATGCTGGTATATTCAGCATCGTCAACGATTATGCCAGCGAGGAAGAAGACAACCTCGCTTGAAGAAGAGAACAATCTCTTAGCAGTGCGCACGAAGCGCACTGACAGACAAAACAAAGAGTCAGCAGAGAACTTCCTGCTGACTCGAGAAGAGGTAGTCCGTTTCGTTCAGGACTCCATCGCAAATGCGGTGGACCGTCAGAAACGGAACGCAGACAAGAATGGAAGAGCAAATGTTCTTTCATTTAAGGTTAACGACCTAGTACTACTGTCTACGGTAAACTTACCTGGACATGCAGTCATTAGTGTCGGCAATAGCAAACTACTGCCGAAATACATTGGGCCATTTCGAGTGTTGCATCGCAAGGGCAATGCATACACACTCGAATTGCCACGTAGGATGCGCACGCATCCTACGTTTTACGTGGGGAGGCTTAGGTCGTACTGTCAGTACGAGCCTTCTTCTTCCGATGAAGATAGCCCCCACGTTCAAGAACATCCATCAAGTTCTTGCGCTTCGCGCTCCAGACGATCCGTCTGGTCGCGCAGATATGATACCTCGGAACTCAACCGAGATGTCTACCCGCGAGCTGTCGCCAGCTCGCCGAAAAGGGAGCGGACATCCCGCTCGACCTGAAGCTGCGCTGTGGCGTAATCGGCGCGGTCTCTCGCCCGATCAGCCTCACGATCCTTGCAGTTCTTCCGCACGGTATCAGTCAAAGCGTAGCGCCGGTCGCGCTCGTGCTTCAAGTCATCGCGCAATTCATCGATTGCGCGATCCATCTCGTAAGGGTCGGGATGGTGAGCCTGGGGTTCTGGAGGATGTCTTTCCTCCTCCACCAAATCCTTTGGTGGATGCTCACGGTGATCAACGCTTTCTAGTGGAGCGCATCTTGAATCACCGTGACGATTCAGGATCAAGGACGAGCTACCTCGTCCAGTGGCGGGGGTATCCACCCTCTTGGAACAGCTGGAAGCCCCGCTCTCAGCTGTTGATGGATGTTGAAGGTATCGTCCGCCAGTATGACGAGACCCATCCGATGAGTCCTGTGGCCCATCGGTAAACACGCGCCCTAGGCGCTTGTAGACGGATTGCAAGTTTGCAATCGCGTCAGGCATCTCATCCGAGATGTGTGCCCTTCCCCAGGGCGAATTTAGGGAATACACGTCCCTATGTGCACGCTGCGAGTTGTCAACACAACTCGCACAAGGGTCTCCCCATGTGAGGCAAGGAATGCCTGCCTCACTCGACAAACAGTACAACCGGTATCTAGCACCGGTTGGCGTTCGCTTTTCGAACCTGAGGCGTGTCGCCTCAAGTTTCTTGAGCCACCCTTCTCGTCCAAAATTCTTTACGTTTTGGACGAACGCGTTCCACGCAGCCAAAAGCGAGGCTTTGTCACGATTTTGGTTGCAGTTGTACCATCGATGTCTAAGGAAGACATCGAGATAAAAATCTTCTTCAGCGCGAAAGTTCTTCGCGCTGGGACTCAAGCCGTGAAGCTCAGTCGCATCGAATAAGGGTATTCGATGGTGTTGGCCTGTCTCGTGAGACAAGCTATTGATGAGCCGTTCGGGCAAACGCCACGGCTTCGAGCTCATCACGCTTCACAGTGGTACCCTTGTTGGTACCACGGCTGTCATACATTCAGATAGATTAGTATAATTAAGTTAAGTCAAACAGAGAGACAGTGGTTAAAGATTTAATTATATTGATATAACAGTTCTACTTTTCCCTAAGACAGTGTTGCCTCTGTCTTACCTACCACTTCCTCGCTTGCCTCGTGTACGCTTGTCGGTGCACGATACCCTTGCGTTAAGTTCACGCAAGGGTGTACCCCGTTACACGCTGGGCTCGATATCGCTGGTAACATAGTCAGCACTTACGCTCTTGCATTAGTAGCGTCCACGACATCTTTCGTAGGCATGACCTCACTTCACTGCAAGCTTCTCATCGGTCATGGTGCTGTTGATCATGACGACGATACCCACCGCATCCTTGCACTGTCTTTTATCTATTCGCTGCAGATTTAAATAGTACGAGCGTGGGTTGGGATCCCGTCAGCTCTGCTGTCCTTTTTGAGCATTGGTACGAGTTTGGCGGTCGTCTTTTCCTGCTATGATGTTTGCATCGGTCAAAGTCAGCAACATAGGTAGAGTACAACAATGCTCTTCTCCCCGCTTCTTGTTTGCAGGAACAAACGAACGAGCTACAGCGAATCGTCCCTCAACCTCACCCGTGAGTGCGTTGTCGAAATGCCCGTGAATCGGTTGCGTACGAACAAGCTCTTGTGGACCTTGGCGTTCGAGGCACTCCCATGAATGCCCTGTCACGAGATAGTGAGCAGATAAGGCAGATGGTCGATCACGTCCATCTCGACGACATTGTTGACAACGGACGCGAGACCCCGTTTTTCGGCAACAAGAAGAAGAAGAAACACAGTCCAGTCGAAAAGTAAATACACACATATCATCAGCACATAAAGCGTGCGTGCACGTGACTCTCCCGAACACCGCGATCCGTTCGTATCAGTTCGACCATCCTATTACCGACTCGTACTTCTTGGACCTGATTCAAAGTCTCGCGCCTGTTGCTTGTGAGAAGCATACGGGGAAGATAGACTTGTCGTACGTCGTACTGAATGGGCGACGCGGCAACCGCTCCTTGAACGCTAAAGAGTGTCTCGTCGTATAACGGGCTGCTATTGTGCGACACCCATATTTACATCCGTGACAAATCACGCCGATGCACACAACGCTCGTATGATACTTGAGGATCTGTCAGTGTCAAAGCTAATGTGCGGAAAGTATACCGCAATTCCTGGCGCTATCTGCACTGGTCTCTTGTGCCGCCATCGCGCCCACCGATCTCATCGTCGGGGCTTCGACAGGTACTCGAGAACTGGGAGGAGGAGAAGAGTGGGGCTCCAAAATGCGTGCACGCAAGCATTTAGAAGATCGCGGCGAACAGCGTGGGTCGCGTCTGGCTTAGGCATAGACTGTGCTTTGCGATTGCTGACTGTGAGCATGAAGATGGAGTTAATGAGTCAGAGGGTTACATGAGTTAGAGGGGAACAGAAATGGGAGAATACAGGTGTCAGAAGGAAAGGAGAGCGTAGAGAAGTTAGCATTGGTTTTGAAAGCGAAGTACATTGATGTCGCATTAGCCTTTCCCTCGTCTACGTGTCCACACCGCAAGCTGGAACTGCCGTTTGCACAGAGAAAGTTGCTGCGTGGAACCGGCCGAAGGTAAGCTTGTCTCTCCAACTACACTCCGTTCAGAGTAATCTCGATCCCACAGATCCTGGCGCAAGACATATTGACCCCACGCGCGGATGTGCGCGTAGCATGCTGTCGGAACGGTTGGGACTTTAACCACGCCTGGCAGCCGCATTAGCGGCATCATCGACACCCAAATTGGCGCTCGCAGAAGGACCAGGAGCACGGTTATGACGACGGGTAGCTCCACCTCGGCGATGATGATAGGCAACCCCGCTGGTAAATGTAGTTGCGACAGCGACGAGCACGAGGCACATGAAGACCTTCATCGTGGTTGCGAAAGGTTATGTGGGGTGGTGTCGAGACTGGTAAGACCTTGGCAAGTTGCGGAATGACGAAGCAAGACAAGTACGCTGCTCGATCTGCCCTCGAATGAATTGACCGGATCATACGTGGATCTCTTGCTCTCCACGGAAGACTCTATCGTACGCGGGATCGCTACTGAAACAAAAGGCATGCCTGTTGAAGACGGCTGACGCGTCGGATACGACCGCGACAGGCGAAGCGGTGCGACTCTTGCGGGTCCGAGATTTCGGTGCAACATGCGACGTCTCGGTGCACGGCAGCTGATTCGAATGTATCATGAAATACCACTGACATCGATCGTGCCCTTCGCTATCTTCAAGTAGTCATCCAGCCGACTGTCGACTCTTGGATCGCCTTGTATCCTTTGTTCCGTGGTACTGCTGATACGTTCATCAGCACAGACATCGCCCTGCCGCGGGACTCGCGCGATGAGGTATTTGTAGTCAGCGAGGGAAGTAGGTCGCAGAATAAAGCGCGATCGACTAGCGTTCTGCATGTGACATACGCTTAGCGCCACGGACGCTTCGTCCACATTCATTCTAATACCGAACCGTTTTCATATTGACGCAGATTATACATCAACCGACATATGGTCAAACAAGCACGAAGATCTATGTATTCCTCGACCCATCACGGTAGACGACCGGTCAGTATACCAAATCATAGACATCGAGACGTTCGCTGCGCTTCGTTTCCGATGCGTCGTTCGTCCGTCGTCCGTACGTCCGGGCCAACAGTCATGATATCAACGAAACCGCGCTGCACAATGATAGCGTGTAGCCACGCATCTGCAAGACATGACAAACGAGGGGCGATGATTGCAGCTGCTAAACAGTAAGCGTATCGAGACAATGCGGATCGGAAGGGTTGTGGACATGGTATCAGATGATCGGACACAATTAATTTGGAAAGTTGGAGCAGTTTTTTATCTTCGAACCGGAGGAAGTCTACAGCTTGATGGGGAACTGAGTCCGTGAAATTAATTTTAACAAAAAAAAGAGGTTTTTTATTTGCTACTTATATTTTAAGTATTACTTAGATCACTTATATATATATATATGATCTGACAGTATTACTATGTCCTGGTTCATCGGACGGAAGGACTCTTTCAATTTGCAGAACACAATGATCAAGAATACATATTTCAGTATGGTCTTGATATGTTTAAATTATAGGTCGTCTAAATGAGGCAAGTGTCTTGTATAGATAAATTTCAAGATTATGTTTCTTATTTGAAACACTAGAATGTTAATCGAACGTATCCTTTTGTAAAGTCATACGACAGCAGGAGACATCATAAAATGTCTATTTAAATGTGCAAAAAAATTATTTTCCCCCACTCTAGCAAGCACTTACAACGATATATATATATATCGATATATGTATATATATATCTTAAGTACAACACTGCAATAAACACATAATTAATCATGGTGATTGGTATTTTCCTAGATTAGTGTCGCCGTGAAATTTCTCCAGTGCTGTTATTGTTGGGTTAGTTATGACTTCGGACACAGTTTATGGGGTTTATAAGGGAAAAATTGGGAGCCAGGATCCGGTCAGCAGCTGGTCACCGTTTACACCGCATACCATGGTTGGTCGTCCGTATGATAGCAACGATTTTAACGTATAACATGGCTGTTTCACCAAGGTGAACCACCGTTTCACCTCCCCCTACTCTAATATTAAGGCCACAAACCAATACTCGTAGATTTCTTAATAGACTTTGTCTATGGCAGAATAGATAGCTCACAGTAGTGCTCACATTACAAGCTAGTGTGACGCCATCAGGCGACGAGTCACAGACTTTGCGCAGCAATCTTGAAGAAGACATTGTAGAATGCGAGAGCTATAATTTGTTGAAAATGATGAGGAGTCTACAGGCACCTGTAGTCAAATGAGGGGGAATAACTAAGAAGCGAAAATCTCCCACGACGAGGTTCCCCGATGCGCAAACCAAGCAGAGAAATCCACTTTTTTATAAGCCAAACATAATACCGACAGTCTGTACAACCAACCGTTTTATTTAGGTTCGATTGCCTGTTCACGGTAGGATATTGCATATGTGCATTCTAGCAAATATTCGTCTTTTTGACATTCTTACATCGATAAGCGGGATCATTAATTCGCGGGCCAAAATTTGGTGAGATAGGGTACCAAATTTGAGCAAATGTCATCGCGTGCCCTGGCTGAATTCCAGATATACGCAATCGCTGTCTGAAACTTAAAAAATATGTCGAATGATGTACAAACTCACGTTCAAATGTCAGGCAAAGCTGCACCAACATCCTCAAACATGACCGATCCCATGATCATTCACCCGTTAAAAACGGACATTAAAGTAAGCCATATATTACCGATTGATGTAGAATGTACGGTTATTGCACAATATATGCAATTATAAACTTGTGCAGGTTTATCAGATGTTCGTTTTATCCGACAACTGCGTGATTAAGTTGCATTCTCATAGGTTACATGCAGTTTGTGATCATTATAATTTTTTATTAGAATAACCACATCCGCTAGTGTAAACAATAGCTTTGCCTGTTCCGGCCACGGGTTTATGGCGCAACAAAAATAGAGTCCACCTTCACCAAGACCTGCTAGTTTTAGAGTGTTTGGGTTGTCGGTGGTCTTGCACGAGGTAGGAAAAAAATTATAACGGCATAGGGTCAATCTTGCCGCAACAATATCTCACTTTCCCGCGATTTCCCTGATGAAGGATGCTTTCTCCACATAACATAGTGTTCGTATCAGGCATTAAGACGGCATTAATTTGTTGATTTATCTACTCATAAGTAACGTTTTCCTTTCTTTTATAGAGTACAAGCGTCGGACGACGCGCCAGAGGCAGCCCATGATGATTTTAATCAATTTGATTGTTGTTGGGACACACTAGGTCAACGTCTTCTGTATCGTCTTAGACGCTTGATACCAATAGTAACCCTAATCTTACCTGGAAAAAAGGTCAACCCTGTTTGGATGGACTGCTGTGCAGCCTGATGCGAAGTCGTTGATTCGTGGCATATTACTTTTCTCGGCTTAAAAGCATCCAGGTTTTACAAGAGAAGGGTCACGGTAGTTATCAGTTAGGCTTATTTAACAATTGTATTTGTGCACTATTTGCGAGGAAGATAAAGCGTATATACGCAATGTCCTTTCTACCTAGCTAAATAGTTGCTCATTATAGCGTAAACTTAATTTTTACTGATAGACAGACCTCATATATCTTAATAGATTCCTATGATTCAGTAATAATCGCTTGTCGACCCCGTAATTTTTAAAACAACCTCTGCCGATTTTAAATTCTCGTTGTTCGATTTAGAGGTCAGCTTCTATTTCACGTACATTTCTAAGATACATAATCGCGTTGCAAATAATAGCTTACCTATTCGTATACCGTAAAGAGCTAGTATAAAGCAGACGATGAAACATAACTTCCCCTAAACGATCAAAAATGCGTAAAAAAACTGTAACAATTACGAGTGTGGAAATTATTCACATAAAGACAACTTGAGTTATCAAAGACGTGTACGCCGCTAACTCACACCACAATTTACGATAGTAGCATGATCCCCAGCGCTTTGACGTATCGGCTCATGTGTATGGGTCAATATAAACGATCATACAATCAGTGCGCATAATTTAACCAATTCGGCTTTGGATGACCCGATATAAACATATTTTTTATGGAAGAGTGCATTAAAAGACGGACTTCCACAACATCCAATATAGAGATATAGAGAGGATATTGGTATTCGATAATTGTCTCATTTTACAAGTATTGGCAATGTACTTGATCGTTAAAAATTTAAGGTTATCTGTACCTTCGGCATCTATGGAACCCGTCACAGCCACTCGGTGAGTCATCTTGACCAAATACTCAAAGGATACCACACCGCCTGTGTTTCAATTTAAATAATTCGTTAAAAAATAACAAATCTGATACCGATTGGTTCCTTCACCTAGAACGTAAAGACAATAAGCAAGCAGCGTATCCATGTGGGCTCGAGGTTTTTCCGTTGCATATTGCACAGAAGCTCTCGTCTGCCATTCCACTTATACATCTTAAGCAAACAATAAAATAAGCTTGTGGAGCCATGGGGTATTTACGACCATAATGGCTATTTTACGCACTATTTCGTTAATTGTCACGGACTAAATACTTTATATTTTCATTGAGAACAAAAATGCTAGGCCTTTTTCGATATCTGTGCAGCAAGATTACAGGTTTTGAGAAATCAAAAAATCAACATGACCTTGCGCGCAATCGTGCTTACGAATGTATGTAGGAGTCGTTACCTTTATCTTCATAAGGCAAGTAGCAAAGATACACAATAATCACATTGGGCGATCCAAACAGATCAATTCCGTTATGAAAAACGACAATGTCGTTACATGAACATACTCATTTTCAGGGATGCTAAATAACACATAGGCCAATGCATATTGCTTACCCAAATTATACGCTATAATTCACTTCAATTTTGGTAGAAATTCAATTTTAACGACTCTTTCGTTGAAACAGCAATTCGTTAAATGTGTCGCGTTATGTAGTAAAATAGGGTATGTATATATCACAATTGTTTAGAGATATGCAAATAAGTTTATAATTGGCTTGATCGTACTTCATCGAAAATTAAGTATGTAGGAAGGTGTACAGTTCGTCGCTAAATGAGCTGTCACAATTCATACGCGACAACGTGCTCATGATCATCAGTGTCTAATTGCAGTAAACCATAGCTTATTAAAACGTCTGGAGAGTCAAATACGAATTCCAAGGTCCGATCAGGATCTTTAAATGCCACAATTGGGGCCTGGAAGAGGCTCTCATTGTCTGCGTTAAAACATTTAGCCATATGAGCTATTCTCTTACCGTTATATGATTAAGAATGATATTATTGTACAACAACCTAGTACATCATCCGTAATTCTTACTTTACCCATTTGACCATATTATTTTAATTTTTATTCACCCAGATTATTCGTTCCTGTGCACGCAAAAATTAATCGTCAATGATCAATGTAAGGTTCACGTCGGGCAGGTTATTAACTGCATCAAAGTTTATTGTTTTTATTGCTTTTATAGGTCTCATTAATTGGTATTAAAACTTTTAGATGTTCATGACGTAGACGATAACGCTTTTACATCACTAGCCGTACACGAAGCATATCGATTATAGTGATAATTTATCTCAGCAGCGAAATAATGGATTGCATGAGCGATAAGTAACAGCCGTCGACCCATTTTTTCCTACAAAATATTGCATATGTACATTGCATAATGAAGCGCGCTAATTTTTGGTATTTAAAATCTCGGCTCAACAGAGGGCTCATTTAGCCAATGATATTTATAAATTTGATACGTTCCATTTGACCATATAAATTATACTGTAAAAAGAATAATATAATGATAATTACCTTTACGCAACTTCCTGTCGAGCGTTTTGCGCGATATCACTCGTATAGGACGTCATCCGATAGTACTAACATATGAAACCGCTAATAAACGCAATAATAATTTTCGGAAAATAGGTCAATATTTCACGGCAAACACCTTTCTCGGCAGATAACACAAACGGTCAATTTTGTACCACGACTTAAACAATTTTTCGAAGAATGTCGATGTCGGATATTCCAATAAAAATCTTAAATTACAACAATATGCAATAAATGCCAGCCTTATGTCCTAAACGACTAACTCTTTCATAAATAAGGATGTGTTAGGATATAAAGAAGCAAAATGACCGATGGATCAAGCACGTCACCAGACTTTACGGCTCGATAAAACCTCAAACTAGACTTTTTAAATAGCTTGTAAACAGAATTTAAATAGAAACAGTCTCGCGCTACCATTTACAAGTGTGTATTGTGTATCACTATTACCACTTTGTCGTAGAATAGACGCTTTGCTTCTTGTAGCTGCAAATTGAAAACGATGCTGTCTCTTTGATGAGACAATATACATCTTTAAAATTAGGATAACGAATTCCGAATGATATCACTAGCTTTTTTGTTATCTGTAATATATGCAGTATCTTGATCGAAGTAGTATGAGTAGCTGTCACAGCTGTAATATTTTAGTGGATATGTACGTGCCACCGTACGCTTATCTTTCGAGCTCTGCATGAAAACGTTTTAGACTTAATTCATTAACGTGTTAGCAATTATAGATCTGTGACACAACCAGTGATTGCTTTATTATAATCGTACCATATTACGAACAATCGGCTAACTTGCTCGGGACTTCTGTATATATTTATTTACTATCATTTATCTCAGACAATTTCATGTCCAGAAAACAGGAGAATAAAGCAATTGATCTTATCAATAGCGCATTTCGTTAAACGTAGGTGGGTAAATGGTCAACCAAGTCTCCATATGAAGCAATGCGCGTTGCGCTTCAGGTCTTCGACCTCAAGCTACTTTATTTTCCTAGTTGTACAATGCTAGGCGGAGAATAAGAACATATCTTTGGTCGCGTAAACAAATTGCAGCTTACTACGCCATAAATGTCCAATTCCGTTACGTTTAGGGTTTGAAGCCCTTCTGTACAGTTAAACGCGTTCTTGTATTTTATGAAAAAGTAATGTCTTACTATCTCGGGATATTATCTTTTCAGTTTCATTTTTAATCCTCTCCAAATGACGCTTTGAGCATATTGATTCACTTATCAAAAAATCAAGAATGTTGAAGGCTTTGCAAATCCGATAACAAGATCTTTTGCGACCAGCCCGCCCGTAGCGCACTCTTTCTTTTGTATCGAGCGTTTAGATCTACAAACATTAGACTGTCTTACCAAGATTTTTGCGAAGTACAACTGAGTCTAGTACTCCTCTTGATGCGCTCCCATCTACTAAAAGTTGACTTTTTCCTGCGCTGAACCAAGTCTTTAATTTGTGGCGAATTTTTTTGGCTCATTAGGTTATGGCACGGTATAGCAACGGACGTCCTTGAAAACATTACTTAGGTCTATCGCACGTATGACATCGAGAAATGTGGCGTTGTTTCACATCAATGTAGAGCTCAGCTAACTTTTATCTTTGGTATGGCAAAGAGTCATACGTTTTGGCTTAAATTACGCCGAGGCGCTCATATAAACAGAGATCGAGTCAAAGCGATAATACCTAGCTATATCCGACTTATAGCTCAGCTCATCGTTTAGTGCTATGTATACCTTCCTTTTAAGCTAGATAGATAAACACGAAAGTTTTTGATATTTGTAACGACTTTGATGCACCTCTTATGAACAAGGTCACATGGGCCCCCGTAAAGATAGGTTCAATCTGTACTGCACCTATAAGACTATCGAGTCTTGACATATATAATTACTTCGTTATCACCCCAACTGATGGACAAAAAGCGTAAACATTTGTAAAAAGCTTGGTTCCGAGACAAAAATGATGTGCGTAAGTTGTGAAATTAATGAGTTCCTTGCGGATATGCATCGCAAAAGACGCTCAACGCATGTGTGTCCATTTATTTACTATGCCTTTAAGATCTCACAATGCAAACGATATTGATATATTCTCGAAGACAATAATATCAGGTTGAGATCATCATTATAGTTTGAAACCACATATAGAGGTTATACAATTTTTAACTTAATTGATAGAATGAGTAGCAATGTCGGTCACATCTTGTTCATTCGTCTCGTAGAGACGCAAAAAATTATTTTCGTTGCCGACGCCACTCGTTCCATGACCATGCTTAAGTGATGTCTAATATTTTGCCGTAGCCGTCGATACGTGTGATTAGCACGACCAGACCTTGTATCAGAAAATATTTTTATACGCTGAGCCAAATATTTAGTCATTTTTTAAAGCGCGACCAATTTGGCATCTGATAAATAAACTTAATCCACCCTCACAATGGATCAGTAATTACATTATTAGCCGTAAATTGTATACAATTATACTATATGATGCGCGATTTTGCCAGCTCCTATCCATAGAAAGGCTCCCTATCATTAGGCCAATTATTTTGTATAATTGACAACGACATTTATATCTAATTAAAAATATATAAAAATGACCTCATTGAGAATTAACAATGCCAAGAACTTCATGTTAAAGACTGATGTAGTGATTAGCATATAATAAACTTATTTATAATCAATATACTCACAAATAACAAGATCACTTGGTCACCGGATTAAGGCGTATACACTGTGAAAAGGCATATCGACTATATTAATTAAAGAGCCCATAACAAGGCGTGTCCTCTTTAGCTAAACCAAAGCAATCTTTTTTATGATTATAAAAACTTAAAAAATGTATAAATACATCAATTTTAAGGCTTCCTACACAAGATATATATTGTGAAACGAACCTTTTAGTTACAAAATGGATCTAAGCCGTCCAGCACACGTACTTCATAATATACAGTTTTCGGTCAGCATTACACCGATGGTTACACGTACAAATGCCGTCATTAATCTCAATTTGCCTTCTTCGTACCAAGTATTCCGGATAACGCCATCAGCGACACCAGTCAAGCGTCTTTAGCCCATTGTTTTCTGACGTTCGTCTTTTCTCCCGCTGCTATGGCTTAATATTTTTCTTGTTGCGTTTCCAATGCCGCTCCCGCTTCTTCCTTTTCTGTAGCTGCGTAAACTATCGATCGAACTTCTACTGAAGAAGATTACTATAAACGATAATTAGGAAGCTTAAGATATTGGACAACGAAGTAGTTAACCAAAACCCGATATATTTATTTATGTGTATTATTTTCCTTTTGTGAAATAATTCACTTTACTGTCCACTAATTCTGTTCTGACCACTATTTGATTATTGGATGTCTTTTTCTATCTCTGGTGGTGTCATCATACGGAGAGTAAAGAACGTCACGGCTGGTAGGCAGTGCTAGTGACCCCAAAACAACAAAACCTGAAGGCTATCTTATCCTCTATGGTCAAAATAATTACCGAATTTATTATCTCTCGGATAGTGCTTCCACACTAAATCGGTTTGACTACAAGTGTTTATGACATGTGAGAGCACAAAACCCCTATAAGTCGGCGTACACAATATGTGCACAAACTTGCACATAATAAAGCTCTGGATATTACCCTTATTTTTTATGCACACGCACAACTCTTCACCAAGCTTCAGTATTTACAATGTACATCGAATTGAGCTAGAGGATTGCAGGTTCATTGCCTCTTGTTTTAAGGTACACTATACGCTTCGCGAAGTGGGTATTAGTTTCTTTGCTTCGCGCGGTTATGTCCCCAATTGAAACTTTTCCCTTCTAGTTGCAGATAGGGATCCGCAGAAGCGTCTCTTTTTTGTATCGTTTGTATACTATAGCACTTCTTAATGCTTTGTCGCACTGATGTCCTTTGTCATCTACTGAGTAACTCTTTGCTTTGGATAGATGATCGGATTTTGCTCTTTCAACGTATAAAGTATACTTAGTTTTGCATTTAATATTGTACCGACACCAAATTATTCGGCAGAACTACGTCGTAGAAGGATTCTTATTCCGCATAAATAAAATCTCAAGCACCTGGATAAGGTGCTTAATGGACCCGCGAAGGACGACCGAGCACATTATTGGAATGAACCTCACCCAGATCGCTTTATAAAACTATTGGCTGATTTCTAGCGTGAGGTTATGTTATACGGGGACGGTCTGAGACACTGCTTCAGACCTCAATTTGCTTATTCTAAACGCTTTGACATTGCAACATAAATCACACGCTTTTCGAAGTAAGGTTCGCGTTACTTCGTAAATCTGGCGTCTATCCTTGACAAAGCGACAAGTTGCGTTGTCTTAATTTGTTTTGCGGAGCGTTTAGCACCTCCAGCGCTCTTTGAACCTATTTTCATTTAAATAGCTCGTGCTCGCGGTACAGATTTTTAGATTAGGTCAAAAGCAGACTCTCCAGCTGTCTTGTCCCATCTTAATAGATTGACCCCTGTGGCCGAGTGGAACTGCACTGGAACCGAGACCTAGAGATACGTGGATATATATTCTACCAGGGAAGGTACATTTACACATCGCCGGTAAATAATGAACAAGGTTAAATATGTTGGGTCGTATACGTAACCGAATATACCTAAAACCTCCTCTGATCCATCTCAATAGAGGTCGCTGTGTAAAATTAAAGCCCCCTCTTTGGATTCTATTTAAATCCTATTTGGGACTGTGTCGTTAGTCACAAATACAACGATACAACAAGATTTTACCCTCTTCATTTTTATTCATCGAGCTGAGAACTCTGATCGTAATTCGGCTAAATATGCAGCGACATCAAATTCCAATAGACTCCATTGACTTGTGCAACTGTCCATTCCCACTCGACAAGATTTTTATTATCTCTTTATGAGGTGATATGTTGGCCGTCCATTTTCACACTGCTGGACAATCGAAACGATTTCTCTTTATTCGTTGGTTTATCTAGCTAGCTCATCATAAACGGACCTATTATAACACACATGTTTTTATGATCAATGATAAGACTTCTTCAGCAACGGGTGATAGACTCTACACACCATACAATAATTTTAAAGGAAATACAAACATGCTTGATATAAATTCCTAATTCTCACAAATATCGACTTAGTTTATCGCTATTGGAGAAGGAGAATGCTAGTCGTTGTATGCTTTACCGATACTATAAAGCTGAAGTAGCAAAAGCAAAGTGGTCACGTATAAATTTTACGTCGTGTCTGGTCCATCTTACGAGAACAGCCAATATAGGCCAATCACCACAACTTGCTCTATTTTAATGATGCTGATGAGGCTCTTTCTTGATGGCAATACAACCTTGAGGGTTACCGTGAGGTCAAGGAAGAAATTTGTACGGATGCGCCTAAGCTGATTGTCGCGTTAGCTAATGTCTTATAGGTTAATTTGTTTACGATGAGGCACGAAGTTTGTAAGCGGATGGCGCGTCTTAGTTCTTTAAGATTCGTTGACCTTTTGTTAAGTACACTCAAGTGCTCTTGTAGTAGAGTGGGTTCACAACGTCTGAGTAATGATACCTCACTGTGCCGAACTGTCACTTATGGAGGTTTACGCTGACGCCACGTATGGACCTAGACTCATCTTGTAAAATAGTCGTCTGAAATTTGCACTCTTCGTTAGTCTTAGGTGTAGATGTGAATCTTAATTTTATGAGTGTTAGACCTGCAATTTCTTGATTGAATATGCTTCACTCAGTAGACCACAAGATGGTCACTCAATTGAATAGTTCGAGTAGACTTATAGCCATCTTTTTTGGGAAGGTCGTCGCTCCTGGCTATTCTATTTGCCTCAGCAGTAATAACCATCTGGCTTTTGCCTTACTCCCTAAACGCTGGGTTGAGAGGTCGCTTTCGATAGCGGAGTTTGGGAATTGCTACTAGATAAATCCGCCGGCCAAATACTTCCTAGGGTTCTACGTGCACACGGTCTTGCCACACAATTGTCTTTAACGAGGGAGGGGCAAAAAATGTCCCTTCACCGGAACAGGCAGCCAGAATTATCGTGTCCTTTAATGCACGACAAAGACGTACCACTTAGCATGCTCATTGAGTAGTGTTCAATATATTCCTACACTTAGCTACTTTACTCTTTCCTTTCCATATGACCTGGATATTTATTTAATTGTTTAGTTAAAGCCATTCCTCAAGCGATAGGGTCTACCTGGGAGGCACCGGGGTCTATCCTTAAAGACAATGGTCTACACTACCCCAAAGTACCGTGTTTGCCGATGAGGGGCCGAACTACAACCCGATAGACCGCGGTCAAATGATGTAGATCAAGGTCGGCCAATGAAGATTGTGTCAATTAATGAGAGCTAAGTATACTTCTAGGGACCGAGTCTTTAGGTAAAAGCCCGTGCTCTACTCCTTAAGATACCATTTAACCGGTACTCTGGATACTTACTCTCTTGATTGATTATGCACATCATTTCCTTCCGAGAATCTCGTTGACTTCGTGACCCAATTATTCTTTGGAACCCTATTTCTGAGAGGTGGCCCCTTTTTCTTATAATCAGTTTAACTCCAGATCCACCATTTTTAAGAGCGCCCCGCCACTTTCCTTTCCTTTTGAATCCGTTGGAACCATTTAATACAACCCTGATAATATGATTTTAGCACTAATTAACAAAGATTGTCCCGAATGACCGGCTTAATTACCTCGCGTTTGTCATTTTGACAAACTCTTATTCTGAATCTAGGTTGTCTCAGGCTATGCAAGAAAATTTTAGTTAGCTGTAAATACTAATATTGTGCATCGTCAGCTACTAAAACATACAGACTATCTTTTTCATGACGCCATACATGCACTTGTTCTTCTATTGAGATTATATATTTTAATAATGTATTACCACATCAATTTGTAGTCAAAAAAGCTGTAACAGATCATTGTACGGTAAACCCATGATCCATTAGAGATTTTTGTGACCACGAGTTTAATTCCGCATATATTTGTTATATGACAGAATGCTACTTTTGTACAACACGCATTGGCTTTTCGTTTTCAGATCAGTGTTAAGTTTCCGTCTGCCGAACAGGAACATTATCAAGACACAAGTGATATTAGCTAAGGATACCCATTGTAATACTATGATAAAAAATTTTTGACTTTAATTGTTTTCACAAAAGGCGGCAAAGGATCTTAAAGCGGGTTCTTAATGTGTGAAAAGCGCCGCCCATACCCCAATAAAGGTATATTTTTTAGGCTATATATTTATCGAGTTCAAAGAAAATGATCGTTTCAGTCAACAATTGCATCGAAAATAATTACGTCGTCATACTGCGGATGTTCACAACTGTTGATTTTGGCTTTATTCCAACATTTATGAGCTTGGGCCCAACAATATTGTTGCTATTCTTTAAAATGAAGCACACCTTTTTTAAATCTTTAATTGAGACCTCGTTTCATATTAGCGCTGCGGCATATTGTATTCTCCATGTATTCATATAAGGCTTTTTGGATAAATATTGTGTATACTTCACGTGATTTATGGGCTCGTTTAAATAGAAGAACGAGCGATCAACTCCGGCTAATTAAAGTTGCTTCGCTTCGATCCACATGATCATGAATGCATTTAACATGACTTTGGAAACATTTTTGGATTGACGTTCTCCAGGCTCCATTATCCACGACGCTAGCCGTGCTGACCTTTATAATTGATATGATCGGCTTGAATTAATTACGCTTTTGTATCAGCATAAGACCCGGATACACTCAAACAATTTGATCCTTTTTGCTAGAATCTCGTCTATCACTGCCTCGACAGTATATTTAGACATCACACACTCGTATGCTGTTCCAGTCATTTAGTGGTAACCAAATTTGACGGCGCGAATAGCCTATCCTGATAAATTGTCTACATTGTCATAGACATCTCCGCTTGCTTAAATGCTTCCGTTTAAGATCTTGACTTAATTTTTGAGTGGATTCATGCTAAAGATCAACTCCTACGTTACCTCACACCCTTGGCTACGTATCCCGATACTAGCAGTAATCTTGTGTGTTTCTTCGATGAGCATAAGCGAATCGATCGAATCATCAGTATTGCTGTGTATTTTTGGCATACGAATGCCACTTTCAGTAGACTTTATCAACCTCTTTCGTCACCTCGTAACTGCATACCACATTTGTTTTTTGATATTAAGCAAATATCTTGCTTTAGCGAGATCATTTCGACCATCTCATTAACACTTTGATATGGCCCTTTGCGAGCGCAACTTCGCCAGATAATTTTAATTTCATAGGTTGTTTGAGTAAGGAATCCACAAAACGAATTCCGTTTCCCCGCGGTGGTAACAACAAAAAATTTAAAATCCGTTTATAGACACGTCTTCCGGATGTCAACAAAATGCAATAATTTGAATACACCATCGTAAGTATATAAGGACTATCGTTCAGTCAAATGTACAAATTTGATTAGTTAAACCCCAGCATTTCGACTCAAACATATATCAATCACGCTTTGCACAATACTTTTAAATATCTTGTCAATACATGCCGCCTATGCTCGGCGCGACCAGTTAAGTAATTCATTTGTAGCATCTTAATATGCACAACGCTTATCGAGATATGCCGGGTCTAGACATATTACCAGCGAACAGCTATTCGTGCCAATGGTGTGCTTTATCGGTATACACCGTCGAATTTTATAAATCTGTAATAAATTACTCACGTGTAAGTTTATCATTGGTTCTATATATCTCCATTATATGGTTGGGACTTTGTTAAGACCCCAAAACTTTCGCTCATGGGATGTTGATCGCGTCAAATATCAAACATATTGTGTAACGGTGGGTAAAAAAACAATCATATTTAGGTGTTGTACAGTGTCTATCGAGGTACACTCGTTCAATCATTGGACAGTTCTTCATGGTCGATCTTCTGTAGATTAGAAACTGGCCTTCGTCAAAGGCTTTCACAATTGCCCAATATTTTGTACATTTGTTGTGCTAACTGCGCAACAACCGACCTCTCTGCCATCAAAATTCACCATATTTTGTTTTAGCTCTCATGGTTTCTGATGATTTTGCGGATCCATAGATACCATTTATGATGCCCCATAATTCTACATCACGTCCGAAAAACCTGTGTCACCACTAGTGTGCGACTCGATATGAACAATGCGATGCCATTTTTTCTAATCGACCACTCTTTTTCCAATTATTTTCATTATATCCACTTTGGATCTTGGGTACCTTAAAATTGCAAAAAATAGGCGCAAAAATATCTGATGAACGCGTTCGAACAATCTGTCACACCATAATTAAATCTACCTTAGCTTCTTGTCCGGGTATAGAAATAATATATTTTATAGTGATAAGTGCTCGTTTTCTACGGGGTCGGTAATCTATTGTCAAGACTGTTTTTTATAGCTTTGGCACTATTTAGGAAATGTTGCCGTAATGAAAAAAGATCTGCCTTTTTTCACCTGCTTACAAATTATCATTTGCATTTCTTCAGGATTGGTGCACGACCCAACCTCAGGAAGCCGGTGCATAAGCGTATCATATTAAGTTAAAATGATATGTAGGGTGCTGTCGAGCTACTACCCGTTTCAGCTACCGTATTTCTCCAACAAGTGGATTAAATATATCAGCTACTTCGTGGAGGCCGTCATATCACTTCCTCCTCCAAATGGGCTATCTCTGCCCAAGCTGCAATATAATACAGCCTTCTTAATAACGGAATAGCTTATATTCTTTTATATCTCGATGACTTCATTGGCTCAAGTTTATTACTGGAAAGTCGTTTCCTCATTTTTTACGCCGCTATTGTTACTTAAGGTACCAAGGTCATAAATAGGCGTCAATTTGCTGATTCAGTTTTGTCCAAAATTACTACGCTTCATATAAGCTACCAATATTATCAATTAGCTCAAAGGACAAAATCACAACATTATTAATTTATGAAGAAGGCCTGTAACTTCGTCAGTCATCAAGATAGGATGAGGCTTTATACATATTTTCTCTATATTCATCTGTTTCCTGATGAAGCTACAATATGAAAATCGTAAGTCCTCCTCGATCAAGCCAAGCCCATCTTTGACATCACATGTTTATATTCTTTCTCCTAGACTTGCTTTACCTGACCACCATCAGGACTCTACGATTATCCGCTACCGCCTGAAGGATTCATCGTCGACACTCTCCCTGTATGGACTGTTGATGGTTCGAAATTGCCGACACGATCAGCCATTTCGTCAAACGTATTTGACATGACCAAGATTATAGAACCCTATTGCCTCTTCATTTGATATTTACAGTCGTACATGTTGACGCTTCACATTTGGCACATAAATGGTCCTTCAACATAATGTTTTGCCAGTTCTGACTTCTTCGATCAAACTCAGCATGATGTACTTGGGTTTTGGGTACGAGTATCGATAGCATACAAGAGACGCCTGTTGTGTATAAATTTTTCAGGTCTGAAATTTTTCTATCGTTTGCTAAGGAAATGATACATCGCAAAGCGCTTTTGCCATGGTTGCCTTCCCCGTTGACTCGATTTATTCACTCTACGATCGTCCGGCTATCATTTCTCTTTTCCGATCGGTTAGATTTTCCATTGCATACCGATATGCTTTCGCTCGATCACATTACTTCGTTTTTTAATGCCGTCCGCAATTTTACCTTACGGGCACTCGACTAAATTTCAACAAGACATTTTTTGACCCTTACCTGCTCGACAATTTATGAGCGTGTTCCGTCACCATTGAATGCGATGCGCCTTCATCTCCAGCTTTTGTACAAAAAGATGACTCATCAGATATTCATATACAACGAATTCCCAATTTCCAACTATTCACTTCAGTGACAAATAATATTACGACCAAGCCGAAGATCTATGTTATCTTTTAGTGAGTTAATAAAAAGCTTATTATGTATTTCCGCTCCTTTTTCAAATTCAAGTTGCTATTTTTTTTGCTATGAACTATCTGGACGCTTCGCGTAAGTGCGAAAGATTATAGTAATATATAGCCGCCACATTCGGTTTCCGTTACGGTTATGCCGTCTGAAATGTAGGTATGCCTTACTGCTATTGTCTTTTAAGCTGTCCTTTTTCAGGGTTCGACACTATTTTTGGGAAGATTGACCTTATTTCGTCCTATTTTTTTCTGAAATTAACCAAACGTGATCGCAGCACCAAAATTCACCACCGTTTAACAATCTTATTCACACCCGTGACGGCTCACGCAGATGAACATAGTGATCCGGATCATGTGTAAGGGTCAGTGAGTGCCAAAGCTAGTTCGCGGGCGGTATCCCGCAATACTTGGCGCACGTCTGGCACAAGTGTCAGATTGCCGCCGGCACATTTAGCGATCTCGTTGCCGGGACTCTTATGGCTCCTACAATGCAGGGAGGGAAGACTTCAGCACACATACTTGTGAGGATACGGATGGTTTGATCGAACGTCGTGGGCCGGGTCTAGCACCCGACCCGGACAGACTCCGTGGTGCATTTGCTGATTGTAGGCATGGGTGAAGAGAGTTATAGGGGTACAGAAGTTATGGGGTACAGAAGTCAGATTCAGGTACGCAGAGCAGAAGAGTAGAAGAGCACCATTGGATTTGAAGCGAGATATATTGGTGTCGCCTCGCTCGTTCTCTCGCCTACGCGTCCACGCCATGGGCTTAAGCTTTTTGAAGCACATAAAAGTCGCTTTATGAAACAGGGTGGGAACAAGCGTGTCGTCCAACACCGACCCCGTTTACGTGAGCTCGGTCCCATCGATCCTGGCCGAAGTGCTAATGCCCGCGTAGGTGGTTGTATGCGTCGCCGGCTTCGATGCTCTTGGTATTGATGAGACGTTAATAATGATTCCGACCAACGTCTCCGAGAATGTCATCGGCACTCCGTACGGTATTACCAACAGCGTCATCTGCGCCATCATGATGCTGATGACGATGATGATGAACAATTCCGTACGTGGTTGTTGCTGCGACTGCAGTGAGCACGAGGCAAAGGAGAAGCTTCATCGTGGAATGCAAGCTGGTGTGGAGAGACTGGGGGACACTTGGGAGGTCTCGGCAAGATGCAAAATGATACAATAAATAGGCCTGCGATTCGAACCGACCTCGAGTCGAACGGCTCGAATCAAAGCTGCTTTCTGGTTGTCCAGGAAATAATGACATTCGTACTGAAGAACGTATGCTGCCGACACCAAATGGTTTGATGCATACGACCGAGACAGGCGAAGCGATGCGACTCTTGCTGGTCCGAGATTTCAGTGCAACATGCGATCCCTCTCAATCCATACATGGCAGCCCATTCTGACGTATCACGAAACACCACAGTCATTGTACCGTTCATTACTTCTAGCAGTCGTCTCACTGACTATCGAAGCTTGTATCGTTTGTATCCTTTGTCCCGTGGGACTACTGATACGTCCATCATACGGGGGCCACCGCGCCCTCTGGGGTGCTTAGCCAGCAAAATTGCTCGCCAAAAAAATGTGCGGTTTTCCAGTGATCAGCATGTGAAATGTACCCTGCGCCACGAATTCGAAGTCACCTTCGCTGACAACGTATTGCTTGATATGGTCGCAGATTCTACAACGATCTTCTCCGAGGGGTATGTATGGTCGACCATGACAAGGACATCTAGATCCTTTGATCAGTCGCGGTGGACGACCGGCCAACGATATCGCATGCATCCAGCTGTTCGAGTGCGCCTGTCCTTCCGCCCGGACAGCAAGGATCGAAAACGCGAAACCGCTGCAACCGATGGTGTGGAACCACATCGCTACGAGGGATGAAAGAAAGAGGGAGAGTTTGCAGCTGCTGAACGGTCCGAGTACCAATACAATACGCACCTCAGCGACCGCATACATCGCAGCAGATGCTCGGAGACGAGCACATCAGCGCTTATGCAAGACACGCCTTTGCCCCCTCGAAGAAGAAAAGAAGAGGTCGATCGAATGCAGGACACCCGACGCGACGTCATTCCGCTTGGTAAGCGCGGCGGATAGACGGCCATAAGCGAAGTAAATCACAAATATAGTAGGTCGTACGCGTACCTAAATTTACCTCACCTTCTCACTCACTCCCGGTCGTATATGGTTATTGATTGGTCTGTGGTTGTCAATGTCGGTTCCTACTATGCAATTGCAATTCATTCGGTATAGCTTCGCTAGCAGAGTACCCCTCGTTTCTTCTTTGCCGAAACAAACATACGAGCTACAAGCGAGACGTTTCCTAGACTCATAGACGCGTTTGTGAATGTCTGCGGTCGGGTGTGAACAAGCTCATTTGGGTTCCAAGCGTCCATGCACTCTCTAGAACGTCGAGAAAATGGTCGTCAGCAGGTTGAAGAGGAAGAACTAGCCATGTCGGTCTCGGTTTCACGGCCGATGATATAGCGTGCGCTTCGGGTTTTGAAGGAGGATATGCTCTTTTGGTCACGAGATTGATTTCAAACGTGAGGTGCTGTCTGAGTGCCTGGCCAGTCATATTGAGACCGCCTTGCTAGTCACTTAGGCTAATGCGATTTGCCCTTAACTAATTGGATGAATGCGAATGTACTGGATCATTGTTGTTCTAAATTCATACAAGTAGTCGATTATTGAAATCGCTCCTACCTATATGCGGGCTGCTCCATCTTTTTGGCTCTCTGCAATTCTTTCGGTACAGTGCCATACTCGTCTTGTTGTCACTTTTGTTTTGTGCATATTCAGCCAGCGTTATGTGTAAACAAGCTCTTCGGTGGTCGAGACGCAGACATTGGCAGAGACATTGTAACAGTGTTGTTCATAGAAGGAAGAGGTCGTTCATGATAAAATCTTTTACTCGATGTTCGGATGGATGGGAGAGGCTAACGAACTGTTGAAGATGACGATTTGTACGGGTCGCGCCAGAAATGGATGCATTGCTCGTGGCTGATTGACTGGACACGGGCTGGGCTAGGAACAAAAAGGGTGAGCATAGGGAGAGCTGCATTCTACGTGACGCACGTTACGACAGGGCTGACACATAGCAAAAGAGTAAGGTTATAGTGATGTATGCAGTTCTCGAATTAGATGCGCTGTGCGCGTGGTAAAGAAGCATAGGAAGTTCCAGGCACGCCATGAGATCTCGGAAGTAATGGCTGTTGCAATGCTGTTTGTCTGCAACCGCTCGGTGATCATGTGACGCGCAGCTCATCGAAAAGCTGATGTGCCAAGCTATGCGATCCAATACTAGCAAAACACCCACTGACGGTCCTGCAAGTAACTCGCAAGTCCTTCAACTAGACTCACACAGATAGACAAGTCAGCTGCTCAGACCTGACAAATGCTGTTACATGCCATCTGTCTAACATCCGAGATCAGCGAGACTCGTGCGGTGGAGGTTTGCAGATTGGCCTTTCAGTTTGTCGACGCGTGCCAACATTCCAATAGCAGACGATGACTTACGCGTCCGGGCAAAGTGCATTGCGATGGCCACTTCTATATGCTGGAACAAGATTCGTTAGCACAGCCAATACAGCACGAACCGAAGCTAGCACGAAAACGGGGAAAGAAAAACGCGTATTCGTTGTCAGTTCGTTCGTCGCCACTTGCGTCTATCCGTCGAAAGCCACGGACCTCCGAACCCATGCGACACGGAGCAAACAAACGCAAAAACACGGCTTAGCAGTTCTGGTGAGGCTGTTCGTCCGCGCAGGCGCCGTCGGACACTTTCGTGAGGTGTAGATCCGGATTTTTACAGCTCGCGATTCCCAGCTCACAGGCGTTGCCGTATGTCATGCCGTTGGAGCCACACACTGGTGTGTACACGGCGGGACACACGTCTGGACAGGATGCCACGTCTTTGCCCGTACCCGTCATCGTCTCGTTCGCCTCTAAGCTGCCGCCTTTGGCAGTCTTACACTCCCCCTCGTAAGCCAAAGTGATGCTGGGAACGTAGCACGCGATGGCTCGCAGCATACAAATGTTGTTGTGCGTGATGCCGTCCGAGCCACACACGGGCTCGTACGTCTCGGCGCACAAGTCCGGGCAGTTGCTGAAGTTGTCGCTGGGTCCAGCAGAAGAAGGATCAGGGCACTGTCCCTCCGACGCCCGCGTGATAGTGCCCCCGCTCTCACATTGAGCAATTGCAAGCTGGCAGCCGTTCTCGTAGGTGACGCCGTCTGATCCGCACATAGGAGCAAAGATTTTGGGGCACGGTGTGACGCAGGCGGCGGCTGGCTTGGCGCTTTTGCACGCGCCTTTGGACGCAAGGGTGACTTCCTCGACACTGTCGCAGTTTGCGAGTATCAGTAGGCACTGGTTCGTGTACGTCACTCCGTCGGAACCGCAGACCGGATCGCTTTCGAAACTGCACCTGATAGCACATCGGCTGTCAACTTCTTGACCGTGACTAGGCGCAATGGCGGCTGCAGTGACGGCGAGCACGAGGCAGATGGAGAGCTTCATTGTGTAGGCGGCGTTGACGGGTGGCGAGTTCGGTGCAAGTTGTGGAATGGCAAAGACAGCAGTGAGCCAAATAGGGCGCGAGAGCGCGATCGGTCAGAAGGGGGACACTCCACCGCGACGGACTGTCCACGGCCGTCCGTACAGCCGCTACCGGTATCCACTGAACAGGTGATGCCGCCCATGTGTTCGTCTTCGTGGTAAACGTAGTGACACGCGTGGAAGCAGAGGTCAGTTGGGGACCAGGCAACGGTTGAACGCAGGCATTGTCCCGGATGCCCTGAGGTTCTACTCGAGCTCAATGAATCTGCACAGAAGATAGAGATGGGCCCACGCGCTCGCTTTCGATCGCAGATAATGGACGGACAGTGCCTGCGTAGCCTCCGACAGACGAGCGCGTTGCGAGAAAAAGGATTCACCTCGTCGCCGAAAGCCTCGTGCGCGAAACCGGATGTCGGTTCCAGGGATAGCCTTTTCGTGGCGCACGTGAAAACGTCTCGTGGCATCTGGTCAGTGTTTGCACATTGCGTGTCGATAGTAGTAGCAACAACGTGAAGCAGAGGTGGACGATAGAGGTCAGTAGGAAGAAGACCCGACAGGTCGAGAGAGTTGGGCGGAACGGGCGATCTCTGAAGTGCGACCGTCAAAGTGCAGCAGCTCGAGCGATGTGCACGCGCTTCGTGCGCTTTGACATGGGTTACATACGGTGCTATAGGGAGTGGATCTCGTCTTCTTGCCCATAGAGGCCGCAACTCGGTGCACGCATCTCTGCCACTCTCTACTGTCGTCGGTATGGATTCATCCGACGACAGATGGACTCATCCGACGATGTGCTTCCGTCGTATCAGCGCAGCGCTGTCTGCGACTTGTTCGCTACCGCAGGTCCAGTTGTTCATCCGACGGTTTGTGCTGGAGCTGCTGTCGTTTGGCTGCAAGTGTCTCTGCACTGACCCATCTCTTCTCCGACGCGAGCATGTAACAAACACTCCGGTACATTCGACTGCTGTCTGGAATATAGCGAAAAGTATGGGAGAAAAGCGACAAGATGGCCGCCTTCCGACCAACTCATGCGACAAAAACATGATCGAGTACCTAAGGAAAGATCACCGGCCACGCAGAAGCTTTTGCTCGTCTAGCAGAACGTACGCGTTTGTTTCACTCGGGCAGAGCCACGCGGTGTATCGTTGACCAACTTCAACACTGAAGCACCACTAGTTTCGTCGACTCTTGGACATCGAAGCAAACAAACGGTCGTTTTTGCTCCCACACGCGTCGCAGGGATTGTGTTGCCCACACTATCCTCGCAGCCACTCATTTTGAAAAGCTCCGAGCCAAGGAATGAGCTCGTCAGTCATCATCCATTCATTGCCTTCATCATTCATTGCGCGATCGCGATGGTGGCGTTCTGGGGCTGTGGCGTGACAGAGACCAAAGCAGTGGCCGTGGACGTCCCCGAGGGCTTTGTGCTGAATGTGTGCAACGCAACATGCGACACCTCCAGCACCGAAACGCAATTAGTGGTGGGTCTCGAGACCCAGCAGCTGGATGGCAAAGTCTGGAAGGGTGCCGTCGCGCACTTGGGCGCCCCACAGCCCCTACAGATCAAGCTGGATCTGGTCTTTGGCCACAGGGTCAAGTTCTACTTGGCCAAAGGCATGGGCGCTGTCAACCTGACTGGATACTTCCAGCCGGGTCCCTCTTCTGCCTACTTGGCTGAGAACGAAGACGAGGACCCGTCTCAGATCGAGGCGACCAGCGCACGAAAAGGCAAAAAACGTGCTCGTGAGGAAAAACAAATAGAGCCAACGGGACGCGATGAGGTGCGTGTGCGTGTCGAACGAGCGAGTAGCGATGTGTCTATAGATGACGTTCCATTTGTAATTTACGTCCGTGGTCCTATTATCGATACCACGGAAGTCCAGACCAGATGGGATAGCAATGTGTATGCTATCGTGACGAGAGTTCTTCTCGTCCAGTACTCGCGCATGGTCCTTAAGGCTGTCTCCGTGCCGACGCAGGGCGGGTGTTGTGGCTGTCTCACTTGTGCCAGCTGCACTGCGATCCAATACGTGTTGCTCTCCGTGCCATTCCACTTTGCACCTAACTGCTTGTCGGAAACGATGGCGGGAGGAGCGGGTGGGGTGGTGCATGCCGGAGAGTGACGGTATCGGGGAATGTTTGCTCTGGCGAGACGGCACTTTGAGCAACGTCTGCCTATTGCGTCTGTAAAAGGCTCTTGCGGTCTTTCCTGTCGGAATCATACGAGTCATAACTGTGCAACATCCAGATCCATGCGTGTCTTGCGTTTATCGCCAGGTGTCTTTACAAGAGTGCTAATGGGTTGGTGCATGTATGTCGTAGGTGTCAGCATTATCGAGTCACTCGAAGAACGTGTCGGAGAAAAGCGCAAAGCCGGCCGCTGCGCCATCTTCTGTGGAGAAGCCGAAGCAGAAGAAGGCAGACGAGTCCCCTGTCGTCCCTGCGCCGTCGAACCCCGTTACATCGACAACGGGTTCGGCACACAAGAAGAAGCGCAAGAAAAAGCACAAGAGCTCTGCTGCAAGTGAGAGCACTCCTCCGTAATCAGCGTATAAAATCAGCAGATGTTCGCTCCCTCTTGTCTTCGTCGCTGCAAACTCCGCTGACACGGGCTTTGTCGTGATACCTTGCTCCTGCTAGGACGCTTGCCAGCGTCTACGCTCGAGTGTGTTCCTCATCGGTGCTCGAGATGGCAATGCAAAGCACGAAAACGACGTAGATGACCCAGGAGACATTGAACATCCGGAACGCGTGCTGGTTGCCTCGGCCAATGCACTTACCCATCCACGGACAGTGGTGGTCATAGCCAGCGATGCAGGCGCCGCAGTCGTCACAGTGCTGCGTCGAGCGGTCCTGGTGGATGCCGCAGATGTCACAAAAGCGACGTCGTCTCGCACACGACCGGCCATCATCACCTGCACCACCGTCTCCAGCTTCCAACTCTGCTGCCTCGAGCTCGTCTAAAGTCCGTGACAGGCCGTCTGTCGTGCGCAGCGGCTGCACAATGCCGGGGTCCGCGCAAGCCGTGCGCAGCAGATAGTAGAGCGTCACCGCGCACAATATCCACGTCAGGAGTGTGGCGTAGAATGGCATTGTGGCCATGCGCTCGAAGAGGAACATGCCCGTGCACAGCAGAATGATACCCGATGTGATCAAGACCCCAATCCAGTGCGGCCCGACGACTACGAGCGTATATGTCTTTGCATCGCCACGTCGCTCGTACAGGATCTGCCGTCAGTATAGTCACAACACGCCAAGACGCGACGTGAGACTTGCAGCGATCCGACACGAGCGGATCTATTGGTACCACAACTGTAGCCATTGTCACCCGTACCACCACTTACGTAGCCATGTCCGAGTCGCTTGAACTTGCAGCAGCAGAGACGAGCGAGCGGGTCCGAGCTGTTCAGTGGCGGCGCGAGACCTATGAGCAACGCGTTTTGGTCGCCTTCGCCAGTCTGCACCTGTTGGACGCCGTCTTGCAAAGTCGGCCCTTTCGCGTCGCGCTGGGAACGGACAGCAGACGTTCCAGTTGCTCGAACACAGCGCTTACTGTCGTTGCGCTCGATGCTCATGGGAACGAGCAATTGATTGGCTTGGCACGCAATCGGCAGCGAAGGGACGAGAAAGTGGCGTCTAAACGGCTATTTTGCCTCACAAAGGGATCTATTGCTCCATTCTACAGCGACGTTTTGCACGTTCGCGTCCACGAGAGACGACTCGTGTTCCTCTTCTAGCTACGATTTGCACCTCTATGAAATGGTGCAGCGACTCCACGTCGACGCTTCCGCTTCGTCTTCGACAGCAGCTGTCGTCTCTGCGTCCGTGCTACTTGAAGACAGGGCGCAGGCAGCCGTGATGCGCTCGAACAGTTGGCGGTCGGCCTCGGCTTGTTCGACTTTGGCCTTGGCGGCTTCAGCTGCCACGTGCTCATCGTACGTGGTGACGGCCACGCCAAGCTCGGCCTTGACGGCGTCATCCATTGCTTCCACCGGCTCGGTCAGTATCACAAACGCATTCTGGTCGCTCTCCCGCACGATGCGCTGCACCTTGGACGACTTGAACACGTCTTCCATGCGCACGTGCTGGATCCGGCGTTTCGTGGTGCTAGTGACACGGTACACACGAGCGCGGTCGATCATCTGCGAAACGTTGTCCAGGTCCAAGAAACTGCCGTCCGAGATCATGAGGTTCAGCTGGTTCTTGTAGCTCTTCAGTTCCTCGAGGCGCACATTGAGGCGAGTAGAGCCGCCTTCTTTGGGCACCGACTGGTCAAGCAGCTCACCTTTGGCGTCATGCGCCAGCAACCCCAGGAAGCAGAAAGCTGTCATGAACGCATCGAATCCAGCCTCGTGACACAATGTCCTTTCACTGCCGTCGGTCTCAGTCTTGAGTGCCTCACGATACGTGTCAAAACGCTCGCCACAAGGGATCAAGCTTTGAGGATCCGGCTTGACGTTCTCGCGCATGTACTCGAACAGCGACGACAAACTGGTAGATTTGAGCTTCTCACCAAGTGTAGAACGCAGCGCGACATGCTTGGTGTCGTAAATAGTCGGAAACAGCTCGAGCAACTGCATCTTGAACCCGGCCAGCGTCTCAGGGAGCGGCTTGTAAAACTGGTGGAAGACGTAGACGAAATCCAGCAGTGCATTGTGCCCGACGACAGGCAACTTGCTCTCACTCAGAGCTTCAATGACCTTGGAAAACCCAATGGTCTCATCCATCTCGCGCCGCATCTCCTCCACCTTGGCAGCAATCCGTTCGTCTTTTAGCTTCTTCGACAAGAACGACACTTCGACGCCACCTACCGCACGCTCCGAGTACAAATAGCTCGCTTTGGCCCGTACCGTCTCATGCACAATCATCGAGTAGAACGAGTTTCGCGTGGGCACCACTAGTTTCTCGCCCTTCTTGGCCCCTTGCGAAATCCACTGCGTCAGCTGCTCGTCCACTTGTCGCTGGAATGCGAGGCCGTCACTCGAGAGACGCAAGTTCTTGTTCACTTTCGTGAGTCCGTCAATCCGACCCTTGAGCTGCTTCTTCATCACGGGCAGCGTGGCCAACTTGACGAACGCAATGCCGTCTCCAATAAACTTGTTAAAATCAAAGCCATGATCCGAGAGGAACTGGAGACTCGACGCTTGGCACAAAAAGCGCTCGTCCAGAGCGCCGTACGGACGTGGGAACACGTAAAAGTTCCACGTTTTGACCTGCACGTGCTGCTCGTCGTCCACGTGGACGGTCGAGAGTCCAAACTGCGTGATGAGGAAGCTCTCGCCTGCGCGCTTGACCTTCTGGTAGCGCTCTTCCAGCGTGTCGAGGTAGTGCTCGCGCTCGAGTTCGCTGGGCGACAGGCCCGTGAACTCCGTGTCAATGGCTACAAAGCAACACGACGGAGACCTCAAGTCGTGCTGCAAGTCTCGCAGACACGACGCAAAGTTGTGCCGCGTGACGTTCATGTGAACTAATGAACGGCCGTCGCTCGATAGAGCTATTGGGTCAGTGAAGACGTGTGCTGCTGCTGTAGGTGCGGGCGCTGTGACAGGTGTTACGGATAAAGAGGGGACAGCTGCTACGGGCGATGCTGATGGCGACAGTGACGAGGCGGAAGCTCTGAGAAGAACGGGGCGGGACACACGGGCGCAGAAGAGCGGCGAGGAGCGGTAGAGCGACGACTTGGAGCCGACTCGTAGCATCCAAGCGATTCAACCAGTCGCGTGGCAGTTGGGTACAAGGGCGAAATGTATGGTACCGTGTAATTTACGCATTGTCAGTTACTTTAGTGCCGAGCGTAAAAACAGAAGTGGATTATGGGTTGTGGTCTTTTTGCCGAAACTGATTGCGATATTACCGCATTGTTTTTAGCGTGTTTGTTTTTCGTTTATACTATAAGAAAGTCTCGTAACGTGGGTTAAACGTCTTTACATAACTGCAAAACTCTACGGCTGATAAAACCAAGACCTTTAGAGCTCAATTTTTCTTTGGGGATTTATAGGTATACACCCACCCTTTGATACGTACACCCACCTAAAATAGAGGCCCCTCCTTAAGTACCGCAACCTCCCGAGCGAGGCACCGCACACTTATGCATACAAAATGCAATATAAACATTCTTTGCTTTGTACACGCCCCTCCGTAATACAGGCCTCTTTTGTGGCAGCACACAGCCTTCCGTATGAAATCCGCTCTCATTATCCGGTACACCGCCTTAAATTGATTCATAATACTGCCATTTCCCATATTTAAAGATCATTAATTTTTTGGATCAAGTATTAAGCATTCGTCTATCTGGTTCTGAAAAAACAGTAAGATTTGCCACTGCTTGCTGCCACTTCTTACGGTCTTTGCTTTGGCAATCGACGATGCTGCCTCGCGCAGAGGCCAATACCAAGTTTTTAATATTGTAGGCTCCCGATTGACTATACATTGGTGTAACTGAAGTCGAACGATTTAACAGCTCTATTCACGTGCTTCTCGTCAGGCATTATACATTCATGTTTCTCTTCTGTTCTATGATGAGTATGCGTAAAATTTCAGGGGACCGTTTAAAGAGCATGGGAGCGACCCAAACAGCGTCAAGATAGCCTAAGGCAGAGACGGTGGTAAAAAGTCGGAAAAGGGGTTGAAGTCATGGCAGCGATACCGACGGATCAGAGCTGTATGGCGTCATTAAGGTTATCGAGCTCGCTAAGCAAGCGACAACTCGTTCGGAGTTATTCGGTCGTCCCTCCTTTGGGACCATGGCGATATGCTCGAGCTAACGTCGTTTCCATCATCTGTCGCTGTCCTAGGCTCCGTGTTGCACTGTTCTTTACGTCTTGCTATCAAAATATAAGGTCCGTCCGTAGCAAAGATATTGTATGCCCGAACGTGTTGCTGTGGCACGCGCGTCACGCTACAATAGAAGAACATGTTTATTGTTTGCCTAGGCAAGTAGCCACTACCTTTACGGGTTTTAATTTGACGCTCTCGTCAATCGTTACTGTGCTCGTAAGAGTGCTAGGTCATGACACAACTTGTGTAAGTCACTGCTTACATTGGTAGCTTTCCACTTGTGAGTCTACGATCTCAGTGTTGCAGAGTAAGTGCCTTGGGGCGTACTTACTAGTCTGACTTCTCTCAAGTCATAGCGTGTAGCTTGTCTACCGATCTCCTTTGTCGATCAGTATGATGATGTCTCGGGCAGCATCGTCAACGTTGGCAGTAGCATGCATCGCGGGAAAGGATAATTATCGAAACACATTACGACGCACACCTTAACCGTTTCAAAATTAATCCTCTACATATCTGGATGAACCTCTATAGCTGGTTGCTCACACCATGGCTGCACCTTCAAGGAGCAGCAACGGTTTCTAGTGCTGGTTGATACATCTACGAATGCTAACATAGCCATCCAATTCGAGCGGCTATTTGAGAAATAAAGGGCGATCAGCTTTAACCTGACTGCACTGCTGGCATCAGCTTGGCTATGCTGCACTAGACGGGACCCCTTGTGCACGTATTTTGATTCGCTTGTCTGCAAAGTATTCGCACTGTAGTTTAGTATAATAAAGTCTGCAGCATTGGAATAAGATAGCGCATTCAAAAGCCCATTCACAGCAGTTGTATAAGCCGTTTACTTGGTCCACCATTAAATGTGAGGGAAAACAGACTGTGTCACCTAATTATTCAGTTCGTGCCCAGAATGACAAAGGCGGTCCTAAAGCGTGCATGAGTGTCATTACGATAGTTGACAGACGGGCTTCATTGAGTACCACTTCGTTAATGCTGCGTGTCTGCGAACCGAGAAGAATGTCATGGTCTAAGCTCTTTAATGACATCAACCGATATTTTAAATCAATTTAAGGCGGTGTACCGGATAATGAGAGCGGATTTCATACGCAAGGCTGTGTACTGCCACAAAAGAGGACTGTATTACGGAGGGGAGTGTACAAAGCAAAGAATGTTTATATTGCATTTTGTATGCATAAGTGTGCGGTGCCTCGCTCGGGAGGTTACGTTACTTAAGGAGGGGCCTCTATTTTAGGTGGGTGTGTACATATAAATCTCATTTTATATTCTGCACTCGATTTGTTTGAATCCGTAGATCTCTCGTGGTGTTGTAATTTTGTGCAGCTGGTTTTTCAATGAATATTTGTAGTTGATAAAGTGAGCGAATTCCCAAATACATGTGTACTTTCGCCATTGTTTCCCAATAAACACCTCCAATTCCCGAAGTTACAAACATTGATATGAAGGTTGATGAAGTCTTGTGTTCGAAGCGGCCAACTTTGATTGGCGCCTCTCATTGAATGAGGTTCGATGTGACCGGCTCGCCCTGTGGGCGGAAGCACAAGATTGCACGCCCTCCCAAAAGTAACTATTTTTATGAATTTGAGTGCGCCCTGCGTAGAAAAAACAAGGACTGCTGGACATTATTTGGCAGGTTTTATGTCACGGGGTCTTGACTCGTTGTGCGACGACATCACTTGACAATCCGGTTACCAGCAAATCGCCGACGTAAAAACACGCCGACGACGGTAACGTTTGTGTCAGTACGGCTGAAGTACAGGCACATGTCCGTCGTGCACTGTCTGAAGCTCAACACGACCAACTTGAGGTGCAGTAACTTGCTCCACAATCTTCCGGCTTGCTTGAATTCGCATAGTGATTTCATGAGCAACCACACTAGATGTTTTGTATCGTCGACTCCATGATGGTCCAAAATATCTTGATCAAATTGCATCCCACTTGATATACATGTAGATGTCGAGGTCGTTCTCTTGTTCAGCTTTGACATACGCATATGGACATCACCATGTCGTGCTGGCACGTTCTATCTGCGCGAGAGGATTAAAATGACCTTGACCGTTCTGATCTCCATCGCTGCGGCGAAGGTTAAGGTGTGATCGACTCCGAACAATTGCTCTTTCCCACACGAAACAAGTATGGCCTTGTATCTTCCGACCTCCCCATCAGCATTGGTCTTGGTCTTGAACACCCACTTGTTGTGTTGTGCGTGTGCGTTTTCTGGCGGACCAACAATCGTCCACACGCCGTTTTCTTCCAGAGCTATCAGCTCGCCCTTGATGACCACGGCCTACTTGTCCTTGCTGTTGCTTCGTATATCCTCACCGTAGTTTTTGGAGTCTAGCACTCAGATTACGGTGATTATATACGGCCTCGACAAAGTTTCTGAGTCATGTTGTCGGACACAAATGACACGGTGCCGTTTCGACTTCATTTCTTGAGGTGTCTTTGTTGTTCCCTATCGATCGTGTCATGTGTGTATCACTAGTTAATCTTGAAGATCAAGCCTTTGTCTGGCTCTTGATATCCTCGTCATCTCGCTCCTCCTTACCGTCTCAACAATATTGCCCTTCGGTCAGATTTCTACATTCATCACACGTTAGGTCACAACCACAATATGGTCCATCAGTATAAAGCACCAATATCTGTTCATCTTGTCGTTCTTGCTAATGTTGATGGCCGGCTTCCCTCGAGCACCCAGCGACTTGTTCGCAGTCGTTCGCCGTATGGTGCAGGTAAGGAAAAGACCACAATGTCACTAAAGACGGGCCTCTTTTTGGGTAGCATCTTAATACGTGAGATGACACCTTCATTTGCCTTAGTATGGCTTCGGTTGAGGATTTATGCTGCATACTGTGTATCATCATCCAAACCCGTCAGAGGAAACCCACTTGCAAACACCATGCTCCGCAACATATTCATGATAGTGCGGTGCATTCTTTCGGCTTTGTTATTGCTAGCCTGGTTTTCACGCTCGCTTACTTGACGAGAGACGCCGGCTTCCTTGCAAAACACGTCCAGAGGCTTGAAGTCGCCTCCAGCGTCTGTACGTAAAACGTTTGTACGGAGATTAAAGTGACGCTGGAAAGCCACCAAGAAATACTTCAATTGCATTGCAGTGACGTCCTTGTGTTTTGCCAAAAACACCCGGTAATAGTTTGAATGATGGTCTCTGAAAGTGACCAAGTACTGTTTACTGAGCTGATCACGAGAGGCATAGGACCTTTCAGGTCCAAACATACCACAAACCCGATCACGTCAATGGGTGATTTTAACCTCTCTTTCGTTCGAGATTGTCTGTTTTTCGTTTGTCTGCCTTGTACGCAGGCCTACAAGTTGACGCGTTTTTTTATCAGTTTGTTTGAATACCAAATGCGGGATCCCAAGCCATCTTGATTATGATGTCGTAGGATAGATGACTCAAACAATGATTATGATCGAACAAAGCTTCGTGGTAAACATCAGTGTTGACGTTGTTCGTAACGTCTTCGACGATCGTCATAATCATGTCCATTGGTGATACAAATCAACGAAAGTCGTCCATCGAAACACCATCGAAAACTTCAACAACCAACACATCGTTGATGCGTTCGACATCCACGATGGGTGAACCACCATAATTCGATACCATAAAACGCATCCCTTCTCGATATTCAAGATGACATCCTTTGTTCTCTAGTTTCCCAAAGTAATTAATGTTACGCTCCAAATTGGAGGCATATTGACCATCGAGAAGTCGAATGGTCTTATTTGAGCCAAGTGCTTTGACCCGGTACACCACTCTTCTTTTCTGTGTGATCCGGAGCGGCTAACTGTCCGAAGCTACAGCAAAGCATTCGATTTTGCAGTCGACCGCATCTTCTAGCAAGCTCAAGTCATTTACCAAATGACGCACCTAGCCTCTGTTCAACACACAGTGGTTTGGAAAACCTTGCGGTCGCCATGCACCGCCAAGACAAATCCGCATCTTGTTTTTTCTTGGATCTCCTCGTACATTCCATCTTGAGGTGTTCGATGTTAATGAAAAGGTAATACCGCTTAGGGCCTTGCACATCGCGATGATTCTTGATGTGTCCGGTATTCCTTGCATCCTTAGCAGGTTTGGCTACGCTGACAACGTCTCGGCCGAAATTCTTGACGCGAACTTATTGCTGTGTTGACTGTGCGAATTGCGCAAATACTTCAGCTTGATGCAGGTAATTCACTTGTTTCAGATTTAGCCGGTACAACATTGTCGTTTGCATGGATGGATCGGCATTATGCACGATATTTGCAAAACGGGGTTGTCTTCTCCTCCACACGCGTCGCTCACGGCCATAAAGTACCGGAAATGATCCGTCCCACTGCGCTGAGGAGCCTTGTCCGCAGTGAACAATTTCATGCTCTGTGCATGTGTGATCTTGGTAGTGAAGGTTTAAAGCATCCGTTGCATGGCATGCTACAAGGTTGGACTCTCATAGCACCAATATTTTACCTGACAGAGGTAGTATCCGCTATCCATCGGGCTAGGCAGAGAGAAGTTGTCTAGATAGCTGTGGAAAAAGGATTCTGCCATTGGTTTTATCTCTCCTGTATGTTCATCTGTCATCTGCTCTAGCTATCCGAATCGCAGCGCACTAACCAGTCAAATGAATGATTGCAAATATCTCTCTCCCTGACTCCTATGTCTGACTGATCATTGCGTCATGCTTGACAGAGTGAACTCCCAAAGTCAGTGGCCGAACACAACAGACCATGACACTCAATTCTAACAGGTACTTCTTCTGCGCCGGATCAGCGAGATGTTGCCCGAGGACGTCAACCTTGATGTCTTCGGGCCATATAAAATTCAGGCACGCTCGGAGAAGCCAATCTTTCGAGCGAAGTGATTACCCCCTTAAAGGAAATCTCTATCAAGTCCATGGTACAATTCCTTCCCGTCAAAGGCTTGCAACGTCAGCTTCCTTTGACGTCCGTCCGGTACACCCATGAGTACCTGCTCGGGTCGATGTAACATCGGACATGGCATGTGCATACCTACTAACGGCTCCGCGGATGCATTTTATCCGTAGAACACAGGCTCGTGTCCATACACCATTTCACAGTCAACACCGGGTTGAGGTGATGTGTCAACCATGTGATCTCCAGCGTTAGTTGGTCGTCGTGCAGCCAAAAAACGTTTCTAGCTTGACCTTTTAAGAGCGATTACGTGTCTGTGTGTGCTCCAACGTCTGGAAGGTCATAACGGACATTGAACCGAGAGCATGACCAAAAATACCCGACTCCGCAGAGTCCTCGCGTTGGCGTCCAACTTTTCTTGTTTTGAGTATTTCATCCTGCTCATCCACTCCGACAAGTCGCAAAGTATAGCGAGCATCTTGTCCAGTGTCGCCGCGGGCACTACCGACTTTTCTTCAGATAGTTGGACCTTAAAACGGGTCCTGACCCGTCGACCACCGCAGCGGATTCGGCTTTTGGACATACGCTATCAAAAGTAATTGCAGGTTTCCCTTGAACAATGTTGAATGTACATAGCTTTATTTTTATTGCGTATTTTATTACTATAATTATTATTGTATCATACTTTTGTTTTTTTATATTAAAATTGAATAGAACCAAACTCGAACAGCTGATATTTTCGGTGTAAGCGAAATACTCAATTCAATTATCTATTTTGGAACTGTTTTACCGAAAATGTATATTAATCAAATAAAAAATAAAAAGTATTATATCAATAATTAATACTCAAATGTTTCTACATTTATCTATTTTTCCAATTATTATAAAATAACTTGAGCTGCGCCGCCAACACGTTCCGTTGGGCTCATTACCTTGTAGATTGTAGTGTTGTAGTTGCACTCGTGCAAAGGTAGTAGAAATTAAATGTGAAATATATTGAGTGTCAACTTCGTTCGTTTACACTACCCTACATGTTCGTTATCCGCACTGCAACTTGAACTAGTCTAGTTGCAGATGGCGCACGTCCAGTCCGTGTGTCATCGTGTGCTAACCCCACATGTCTTCCTTCAATTCTCGTCCCACTGTCTCGACATCCTGATCGTCCCACGTGATGTTCGTCTTTTCGCGTTCCACCTGTAAAGTATCAGAATAATAGCCAATCAGGTGAGGTCGGACCTTACCCTGTAACAGGTCTGAAGTTGACCAATCAACTTCGATGGCCTATGAGAAGTGATATATATCTAAGACGTGGATGATAAGATCCTTTCTCAAGACGTGTAGCAAACCGACTCACTTATGCTGATGGGACTTCAGATTTACCGACACTAATAATAGCGTCGGTAGGTGCCATGAACAGGTACGTGCAGAAGAAGCGAGTAGACTTATCTGACGACATAAAGTTGAGTAAAGAAAACCCCTTTTTAAGTATAGTTAAGCTTATCAATAGATCTATATAAGCCAAAACGACATGGAGCAGAGGTTCACGCTGATTCGCAAATTTAACTGTACAAGCCGATGCATTAGAGTTATCCCATAACATGACATTGACATTCCATACGATGTCAAATGTGAACAATTTTCATTCTCATATATCCTAACAGATCACATAATATCGTGAATTGAGACCATTATACCAAGATGCTAATACGTAGCAGCATATGACAACCTCACTGGTCATTGACTGACATGGGCTTCGATATCATTTAGTAAAATACTCATCAATGACAGACGCTCTCAATGAGCGGTGAATGCGCAGTCAGCTCCCAATTTTATATACATATATTAGCACGCACACGATGAAAACGTGTGTAATGATGCGACAGTACTTCTGTTTATCACATATGGCATCCTAATATAGAGCAATCACTTTTAATGAGCACATGTCCTTCACCACCAATATCTTCCATATCACACATGTTCAAACAACTAAACTGGACCATACATTAGCAGAAATGTCGAAGAATTGTATGAGGCTGAACCAAATTGCAGTAAGGGGTTCATGACCAAAGAATTTGCAGCTGTGAATGCTGCCTTCGCCATAACAATTTCCACGTTTATATTCTTGAAACCAATAGAGCGCTTGCTCAAAGCTGTGCACGTACCCGAAAATTGCTTCAATCAGCGATTGGCTGTAACAAGCTTAGTTATCATGTACAAGCATCATCTGTATCCTTTTCGTGGTCAAACGTCCATATGCCGCTATCGGAACAGCTGCACCACGATGCCATTGAGTTGTAGATTGGTCCAGTGTGATAAAGTCATGAAGCAGCTTCGTGACAGAAGGACGGATCGCGCTTCATCTAAGTCAGAACAAGCAAACGATTGGGGACGACAGTCGTACAAGCGCATCGCGTGTGTTGGACTGGTGCGGATAGCCGATGGGTTCGGAACTTTGTTTCATAGGTCGAACGGCCATATATGGATGAAGAGTATATAACGCCGTCCGCGATCGCGATCGATCAGATGGTGTGTACCACACCACGTGATCCGCGATCAGGTGAGTACATGAAGTGGTTCATGTCGTGTAAAGAGACGATCAGCAGGTATGGACGACACACGAGAGAAGACCTATAGACTTTGGTAAGCGTAACGGTAGTACATAATTGATTAGTTAAGAATTAAACAGAGTTTCATTTGCTTCTGAGTATACGTGTAGACTTCTCTTCCGGGTTGAATTACTCGCCACCCGACGTCGGGAAAACCTACATACTGTGATGAATTGATATACCTAAATCATTTGGCCACTCTCTAAACAACCCCCCCTAATTGCGACCAGGCGCAGCAACATAGTAGAGGACAAATTACAAGACCGCAAGACGTCTCAAGTGGTCAGAAGGTCAAACAGATTAAGTATTTACTTATTGGACAAGGCGATCCTGTCGGGATCAGTGTGATTCATATCGATCACCCTACAAGTATACTCGTGATCGTATGAAGACTTCTACACGGTCACCTTCAACCTTACTACCAACATGGTCAAGTTTTTCATCGACACGAGTACACCTAGAAGAGTGCAGCCCGCCCTACCATTGGGTACACAAGGTAGGAATGAAATCGTTAAACTTGGAAGCGGAGTACCCTTTCCGATAGTCGGTCGTCTGGGCACCAGTGGAGAGCCAGGGTCAGAAGAATCTTGTGATCGCCACTTCACTACACGATTTTGCCTATTGTTTCCGTCTCGACCGAGCTTATTGGCGACAGGCTCAACGCTTATCCTTTGACGTCTCGTCGACAGAAAGCAACTGCTTTCGATTTGAGTAGATAAAGTAGAGCTTGGACTTGTAGATAGCGACTATTTGAGGCATGCACTCTCCATCCGCCTTTGTCAATACCTTTCAAGTCAAAATTATATAGAAATTTAGTGCCCTACCGATAGTACGCGGCTGTAAATTGCCTAGTTTTGGGAGCTTTTATTTTAGCATGTCCTGCAACTCTTCTAGATACAACGTCGGATGCTCTTTCACAAATTGTTGAACGCTCAATTACGTGAGAAGGCCACCTCGAAGTTGTATTTCTATCCTTTTGTTGTCCACGACGCCCTTAGAAAGGAAGAGGCTGTACAGCGCAGAATTGTTCGTCCCTTGGGGTCGAATGCATAGGTCCTAGACGCTGATGCCATACACGTGCATTTGGAAGACAGCTCGCCACCAGTTGTCGCTCTCAAATGTCATTGCAGTGGGAACTCCAAATGAACCACTCCCAGGCAATAAAGCTACTGGCTATCAGTACCGTTTTTTGGCAGAGACGTCTAAGTAGACGAAATAAGCAAAAACAATACTTTGCAATTCGAAAAGTGCAAAAATGGCTGTCGTCACCCTAAACGGCATTGTATTGCCTTTTAATGTCCTCGATTTATTATGCAACGACGCAGGCAATAATCCAAATCCATCAAAACCCATCGCGTTTTGCCATACTATTGCAAAGCACATCAAACAGCATTTGCACATCCGTAAAATTGCTTGAGCAGTGGATTAAAACATGGATGAACGGCATTTCCAAGCGCGGAGTGTATGCGGTTTTGTACCACACAGTCCGCGCACGTTTCAAACATGCAGAACAACAGGTGGGCCTGAAAAAGGTGGAGCAATACTGATGTGGACCACACGATAGCAATGTGACTACCTGCGATACCTTTTGTCGTAGCAACGCGACGCAAGTTGGCAACATGAAAGTCGACGTGACCCGTGTGAAAGACCTGACGGATGCGGAAGTGTACGAGATGGTGTACCAGCTAAAGCAGTGCAATGAGAGCGATCCAGCCGAGACGAGGCGGTTACTGCAAGACCATCCGGAACTCGCGCGTGCTGTGGCCCAGGCACAACTGCGCCTTGGCATGATCAAAGAGGGCACGGCCGCTGGCTCTGCATCGACTAATACTATTGTACGTGGTAGTAGTTTCGTATCGTCATGGGATGGAATAGTGGGATGAAGTCATGATGTTTACCACTATTGTATGTACTTTTTGCTACGATTGATACTACTGTGGTGACTGCCACTATTCTTCTTACTGCATTGTCGACTACTCCTACTTCAATCACTTTTGCTACTGCTTTGTCGATCACGTCGTCTTCCTACTGTGTGACTACAGGGCGTATCGAACGATCTGATGGAAAAGTTGGACTCGGAGCAGCAGGAGCTGCTGGAGCAAGTGCAAAACTTGGCGCCTGAGATCATTCAGTCGCTACCGCCCGAAGAACGTCGACAGATCATGGAGTTACGTGAAGCCATGGGACTTCCGCCACTATGAGTGAGGTCGATGTGACAGAGGCAGCAGAATGCAGCAAGGTACTGCAAAAGCAATAGGAGCTGAGAAGGAACACAAACCGTGAGTAGCTCGACGACGCACGACCCCGAACGTAAGCGACTTGTTCGTCATGTTTGCTGTACGCACTCCGACACCTAGAACTTGAAATCCTTGAGCTTCTTGCTCTTCTCAGTCTTGGCCCTCTTTTTCTTCTGAGCTGCTTCGTCTTCGTCAGCACCGACATCGGCTGAAGCGAGCGCCGAGGCATCTTCGAAACGACGACGAACTCGACCAGTCTCCGAGCGCGTACCGCTGGGTTCTTCTGCTGCACCAGGGACCACGTAAGCATGACCTGAGCCGTACAGCGACGTCCCCACGGACGTCTACGAATGACAGGATAGAGCATTAGCGTCACGGGCCAGCACTGATTGCAAAAAAGTAGTGTAGCACGCACATCTTTTTGCTCCAAAACCGTGTAGAGTTGCTGAGGAGCATCGGGTGTTTCGGTTCCCCTACTCCAGGAACATGCACGCAAACAAGTTAGCATGAGCTCAGAAATGGCGAGTGCAACGATAAAAAGATCGTGAGCTGGTAAGACTCGACGTACCGAATACCCTTACGTAGGTCCACCACACCGGGCGTGGTAAGACCGGATGCAACACTGGAAATGCCATCCACAAGCGGCGTTTCCACACCAGTCGCGTCAAGACCTTCAGCTCCCGTACCGCCTTCCATGATGTCTTCAGCTTCATCTCCTTCTCCCTCACCTTCTTCTTCTTCCTCGTCCACTGCATTTCCACAACATTCACGTCAACGATTTCATTTGCGTTCACAGCGTGCCGTCTACCAAACAAACCTTCTTCCTCTTCAAGCTCTCCCCATCGCTCTCGATTGATTTCCTCACTCTGCAATACAAGCGCATCAGCTCGCTGTCTTTCTTACAGCAACACGTGACACACAGCTCTTACCTGAGTCTCCGTCTCGGTCGCCTTGCCAAAGACGTCACCGTACAGAGGCACACCGTTTTCGTCGACGGGCGGCTTGCCCCAGCCGCCAGGATGGTAGCCAAAGCTGGCACCCTCCGGAATTGGCGCATTCAATCCCGGAATCTTGAGATTCGGGTATGCTGGTGGCGGACCGTATCGCTGTACATTCAGCAGCCACGGCGGTGGTACACCTTCCACCATACCAAGTGCCGCTTTGAGCTCATCCGAAAGTTGACCAGGCACCTTCGTCTTCAGCTTCACTTCAAACTCCTTTCCTTCGTAGTACCTACCCCCTCGAAACATGCATCAACATGAGCCCGTGATTCAGCATCGCCCATTCAACACAGCAGATAGAACGCACAGGTCGCCGAGCCGCGTGAGCAGCTTGGGTTTCGTCTGGAACCGAAAAAACGCATCATGGAGCACTTGGTAGTCAATATCGACTCGCCCCATCTTGGGCTGCACGCGTTCTCTCGCTCGCTGTTTGTTCCGTTTCTTCTCATCATCCTCTGCCACCGAGTCTCGCACTGCAGCAATTCCCGTTTGGGCAATAAACTCCGGTAGTTGAAACGGCGGTTTCTCAATGCCGCGCTTGCCCTGCAGGTACTTGCGTTTGTGGCACCAGTGATGTGGCACAGGTACCGTATTGCGATACGACTTGAGATAAACCAGCAGACGCGGATCCGCAGACGTGACATCATGTGCTTCGACCACGTCAGGATACGAGACGAGCTGCTTGAGCTCAGCGACACTCAGTCGCTTGCTCTTCTTGCGAGCTTTCCTCGACAGCACTTGTTCGTCTTCCTCTTTATGTTCGTCCCCCTCTTCGTCGTTCATCACGTCCCCATCGACTCCTTTCTTCCCCCGATTCTCAACATCTTGACCTTCCTGTCACACACAGTAACAATTCCACCATCCGCAATGGTTTTTTTAAAACATATTCATGTTTCCATGCCAAGTGATCCGGATGTTTTCCAGCCATCTCGCTCGACGTACCTCGTTGTCCGTTGTGCCACAGAGCTCCTCAGCCGACGAAAATTTGCTCAGCACGCGCAGCATTTCCTCGTACATGGGATCGTCCTTCGCCAGCGCTAAGTCTTTGCTCGGGTCGGCGCTCACGTACTCCACTTCGACGTTTACGGGAGACGCGATGTCCGTCTGCTTCTCGGGCACTGCCGTCTCGTCCCGACGATTGGTCGACCCGAATTGCACGCCATTGGCCTCTGCCTGTTTCTGCGCGCGCTTCTTCAGCCGCCGCCGCTGGTTCTTCGTCAGTCCAGACTCAGCAGCCATCGCGACGTCACAAAGAGGAGCTCTTCCGTGTAGCTCTTCACTGCGTCTGCTGACCGTGGAAAAAAGAGCTCTTTTGCTCGCGTTTCGACGAAAAGGGACCAACCGGTTGAAACTCAAAACTCCGAAAGGGAGCTGCAAAACGTAATGAATTTGGACGCATTTTTAGCACGTGTGCTCAGTGTATTGTGCCTCTGTGTGGATGTAAAATTGACGCATTGGTGAAAAATTGTTTGTGCCAAAATCCCGAGCGAGCGACTGATCCTGCAGAGGAATCGCTGAATACGACGTGTCGAAATGGACCGCTGCTAAAACAACAGCTTTGCATTTGGATTGATTACTTACTGCCAAAGTTTCGGAATAGACGCGATCTCGGTGCCTGACAATAGCGTGAGTTGTGGGGTCCGCACGTTGAGGTGGAAGCAAGAAACATCGATGGCAATTGTGCGCAAGGTACAAACGTCAACCGACAAAACAGGAAAGATGCGGGCTACATAGAGAGGGACCAAATTACGAGCATTGCTTCGAGCCGAACACCACTTGTTTCGTTTAGCGACTTTTGCTCCTCTTCGTGGCGGACACATTTGCCATCTACGTGAGCCCGTTCGCAAGGTCACCCAGATGCGACGATCGAGTCGCGTCGTGCTTTTCTTCTTTTTCGTCTAGTTCTTCTTCTTTTTGTATCATATCCCATCAAGACTTATTATATTCGCTTTTACGACGCGTGTACACACCTCTTTGACGCATGCTCATGATGCGGTCGATTGCAATGACAACAAGTGTCACTGTCGACTCTTACGTGGTAGATAGCGCTTTCGCAGGACCACAACTGCACCAATGCATAAATACAGTATACATGCGTTCGAGCGATCTATCGCTATCGGGAATGCAACATGTGACATGAGGCGATTCAGTGCATTTGGCCGCACCTCAATCCAAAAAGTGTTTTCGGTTTATGTGCGCAAAAAACGGAGACAAGCGAGTTCGTCGCAGCAGCAAGAATAGCGTCGAACCACCTTGCGCGCGGTGTCTCATGGTCCCTTTTGGGTCCAACCGACTCTATTTTTGCCCTTTTTGCCGTTGTATTCAGTTTTCAAAATGGCAGTCCGCAACCCACAATCGAACCGACCCTTAATTACGAGTGCTTTTGGCCACGACGTGCGATCTTCAAGCATCGAACAAGACCCCTCGCGCCGTTTTCTGGCGTCTTGTCGTGTCTTTACTGGCCAAATGGCTTCGCCAATCGCAACCTCTTTATCGCAGGCCTGATTTTTCACGCAATGGGCAGCGCACAAGGGGTAGGTCTCTCTATTCATACAAACCACCAGTGCTTTGCAAACCTTATCCGGCCCCGAGTCCCATTTGGCGCCGTCGTCTCGCCCACAGACGAAGCTGCCGCGCGCCGCCGCCTGTTCACGCGCCACTTTCTCCACTCGCCACGACGACGACGACACACACACACACACACCGACCCCAACAGCCCACGAGTCCGGTGTCCGACCGCGCCGCGTCATCGCCCGCTCCGCTAGCGTCCACAAGATACGAGCGACGCGACGCCCCAATTAAAAGTGCTTTTTACAGTCGGACCGTGTAAGTGCGTTGTCGGCCAGCCACAAACAGCACTTTGTTTGTCGCCATGAAAAAGTCGCCCGTTGCAGCAATGAGTAACATCCGCGACGCCGTCCGCCGCAAGAGCGTGGGACTGAACTTCAGTATCTTTGCTCGAAGTGTGAGCTCCGCAGGCGACGACGACCGCTCGGAGCACGGGACGGGCGAAGAAGGCGACGACTCGCACGACGAGTTGGACAGCAGTCACTACGACCGATCGCGACAGAACTCGACGCCGAACGACGACGAGGCGGACGGCTGCGTATCGCCCGCGCTGAGCTCGCGGTCGTCGTACGTGGAGCCACCTGAGCCGCCGCTGCCGCCTCCCGGTGGACTGCTCGAAGCCGCGACAAAGAACGTGCAGGGAAAGATGCAGACGCTGATGGAGACGCTCCACGAAGTCACAACGTCTCACGTACGTCACGTTAATGTGTGCAGTTGTGAGCCGATGTCGAGTCCGACGTGGCAACAAAAAGTCGTTTTTGCATTGTGCACTGGATATCGGGTTGTGGACTCATGTTGGCTTTTTGTTGTCGGTGCTGTTGTTGTTGTTGTTGTTGTTGTTGACGGTGATGGATGGGATGGGATGTAATGTGGTGTGTGTAGGACGACGAATCGATTACGTGCAGTGTCTTTCTATCGAGGACAGCGTTGTTTTCCGATCGACTTGTCGTGTTTATTGGCGATAGCGATGGGTCTCCAGCTGGGATCTGGAGTGCACGGTTGTGTGTGCGGTCGGGATCGGAAGGGGGAGGTATCTTTAAGGGCAGTTTGGGGTCGATGCTGCCGTACGTGATGAAGGCGAAGGATGACAAGCTCGGGATCGTATTGTTTGACGACGTGTTCAAGGACTCGATGCGGGACGGAGAAATCGATGTACGTGTGGGTTTGTACCGTGTGTATGCAGGGTATGGTTGCTGATGGTCTATGATCGCGTCGATTACTTTCGGAACGTAGATGAGGAGTGCTATGCAGCGATTTATAACGGGCTGGCGCAACCACGTGTTGACTTCGCGAGCTACGCATGTTTTCGTTGTGGCATATCGGGATGGCGGCAGCCTCTTTGTCGAAGCTCTGCGATTGCACATGAAAGAGATGCAGCGTCACATTAGTGGTGTTGCCTTTTTGCAGTCTACGCATCACATTTCGTCGGAGGATTCGTACACGTTGCGGAAGATGATTGCTCAGTGGTGTATTGCGTACCTGTCATCATCTGAAGGCGTTCAGGCACTGAAGCGCATGAAGTCCAGGGAGACGCCGTTGGGTTGCGTGGTGCTGTCGGGTGGCTCCGTGAACTCGGACGTGGACATGCTGCAGCTAGTCGTCTCGTCAGTGTACGCGAGTTTCAAAGCGAGATGGTCTGGTTTCCGTGTGAAAAACGTAAATAGCGGCATGGAAAAGTCGTGTTATGCGTGCAACGGTGCGTTCAACATGCGCCGTTGGCGCCGGCATTGCCGCACGTGTCAGAACCCGTGTTGCGAAAAGTGTTCGTCAGTAGAGAACACACGCCACGAAGGTCAAGTGCGTCTTTGCTTGACATGCCGAGCGCTGCCTTCGCTTATCCACTGGTCCCGACCGCGTGCTGTTCGCACGGGCGAGAAGGAGAGTGTGTTTAGTGGATCAGCTAAGCCTGGGAAAATGTCGGTGAATGACTTTGAGCTCGTTACGGTCATTGGCCGTGGCGCGTGTGGTAAGGTGCTTTTGGTGCTGAAGAAGGATGGCGTCGACGCGGGCCATCTGTACGCGATGAAGGTGCTGAAGAAGGAGTGGGTGATGAACAAGGATTTGGTCACGCAGACAATGGCGGAGCGCCGCATTTTGCAAGAGGCTGATCATCCGTACATTGTTCAGCTGAAGTACGCTTTCCAAAACCAAGACAAACTGTACATGGTGATGGAGTATTACAGCGGCGGTTCCCTTCGTCAAGTATTACGTCGCCGCGGCCGTTTTAGCATCAAGCGTGCACGGTTCTATCTGGCTGAGATTCTTCTCGCTATTGCGCACCTGCATTCGTCAAATATTCTGTACCGCGACTTGAAGCTCGAAAACATTGTCATAACTGCAGACGGCAATGTCGCGTGCACGGACTTTGGTCTGTCGAAAGAAGAGATGGACGACAATGAGCGAACGAGCTCTTTCGTGGGCACGTGCGAATACTTGGCACCGGAGCTGATCATGAAAGAGGGCTATGGCAAGGCCGTGGACTGGTGGGCTTTGGGCATCTTGGCGTACGAGATGATTCAGGGCGACTCGCCCTTCCGTCACAATGTGCCTACCATTCTGTTTGACAAGATCCTGAAGGAAGAGCCCGAGTTTAGCGACCGCTTTACTCCAGATGCTCAGGATCTGATTACAAAGCTGCTTACGAAAGACCCAGAGCACCGTCTGGGCTGTGGCCCCGACGGCGTCGAGGAGATTAAGCAGCATGCGTTCTTCACCGAGATTGACTGGGACAAGTTGCTGCGCATGGAGATGGAAGTGCCGCGTCCTCCGCATCGCATGGAGGACGTGACTGACGAAAGCCATTTGAATCGGGCCATTGCGAAATTGCGCGAGGCACGTGAAGAGCTCATGCCCGACTCGCCGGTATCGCTGCCATCGTCTCCGTCCGAGCAGAAGCACTTTGACCGCTTTTCGTATCAGGGACTTGGCGACTGGAAGCCCGAGATGGCCAACATGGAGTTTGACGACGAGACGGGTGACTTTAAGCAGGGCACAATTCACGAAGACGAGGAGTTTGAAGAGGAAGAGGACGAGGAGTACGAGGGGTGCATCGAAGGGTCTGGCGACGGTGACGGTGTGCCAATGTCTCCCGGGTCAAAGGTAAATTCCATGACGTCGTTCAAGGCGTCTCCGTCCAAAGCGAATGGCTCGGACACTCCTCCCGCCTCGAGCTCAGCAGCGTCGGCGTCACCGAGGAGTCCACAGAGCGCGGGCAGCCCCGGCAGTCCGACGACCTCAGTACCCATGACTCCCGTGGATTCGGCGCCATTACCGTCGCTGACCACGCCCACGGAGCCTCAGTCGCAGTCCATTTAGGAGTCTGCTTTTGTTCCCTGCCAGTGATCGATGGAGAGAAGGAGATACATGTATGCAGAGGTCGTCTCGCTATAATCAATCGAATGTAAATGCACGATGTTTGTAGCCATCCGCGACTGGCCTCGTGAGTGGGTCTAGGGAAGCAGCATGTAGCCATCCGCGATCGAGCCCTCGCGTGGACTCAAGCAGCGTCTAGCCAATCACGTCGCCCCCTGTCGCGCGTTGTGTTGCCAGATGAGGGTGGCTGCCCAGCGCCTCCTGATGTCGCAACAGAGACCAGGACCGCACGTCGCGCGTGACGGAGCTCTCGGTCGACCACTCCCCAATTGGACTCAGACCCCCTCCGCGGTCTGTCCTCTTTGCTGTCTCCATCTCACCTCACCCCTTCCCATCTCTCTCTCTCTCTCTCTCTCGTTCTCTCTTGCCCACTATGTTTGTCAAGACCGTGCGCTCCGTGATGGCGCCCGCGCGTCGCAGCTTCGCCTCGTCGAGCCAGAAGAAGATCAAAGTGCAGCAGCCCATTGTCGAGCTCGACGGCGACGAGATGACGCGCGTCATTTGGTCGCAGATCAAAGACAAGTACATTCACCCGTACTTGGACCTGCCCATTGAGTACTTTGACTTGGGGCTGCCGCATCGGGACGCCACGAACGACCAAGTGACGATCGACGCAGCCCACGCGATCCAAGAGCACCACGTGGGCATCAAGTGCGCGACGATCACGCCGGACGAGCAGCGCGTGGAGGAGTTTAAGCTCCAGAAGATGTGGCGGTCCCCGAACGGAACGATCCGCAATATCCTCAACGGGACTGTCTTTCGCGAGCCCATTGTCATCTCGAACGTGCCGAGGCTCGTGCCGGGGTGGCAGAAGCCCATTGTTGTCGGCCGGCACGCCTTTGGCGATCAGTACAAGAGCACGGACTTTGTGGCGCCGGGTCCGGGCAAGTTTGAAGTCGTGTACACGCCCGCAGACGGGCGTGAGAAGACGACGTTGGAGGTGTACAACTTTGAAGGCGCTGGCATTGGGCTGGCCATGTACAACACGGACGAAAGCATCTACGGCTTTGCCAAGAGCTGTCTCTCGTTCGCCCTGAGCAAGAACCAGGACCTGTATCTCTCGACGAAGAACACGATCCTGAAGAAGTACGACGGTCGCTTCAAAGACATCTTTGAAGAGGTGTACCAGAGCGAGTTCAAGGCCAAGTACGACGCGGCGGGGATCTCGTACACGCACCGTCTCATTGACGACATGGTCGCCCAAGCTCTCAAGAGCGAAGGGGGCTTTGTCTGGGCCTGCAAGAACTACGACGGTGACGTCCAGTCAGACATTGTCGCCCAGGGCTATGGCTCGCTCGGCCTGATGACCAGCGTGCTGGTTGCCCCCGATGGAAAGACAGTGGAGGCAGAGGCCGCGCACGGCACGGTCACTCGCCACTGGCGCCAATACCAGCAGGGAAAGAAAACGAGCACGAACCCGATCGCGTCAATCTATGCCTGGACGCGTGGTCTCGCGCACCGCGGCAAGCTCGACGACAACCAGGAGCTTGTGGACTTTTGCCTGGGCCTGGAGGACGCTGTGATCAAGACGGTGGAGGCTGGCCACATGACCAAGGACCTGGCTATTTGCATCCACGGTTCCAACGTGACTCCGGACCACTACTTGTACACGGAGGATTTCATGGACAAGGTCAAGGACACGTTTGACGCTGCGCGCAACTAAGCGTGGACTGAGGGAGGACAGCGTTCGTTCGAGCATCTGCTTGACGAGCTGAGCTTACTACGTCTACGGCTATTCGCAGGTGACCGACTAGCGCAACCGCATCGACTTTGTTGACTTAGCTCTTCAATACAACAGACTTTCAACAACATCAATGGGCACCTGAAGCAGGCGAAGTACTCGTCCACGTAAGACTTGGCAGCAACAATTCACGTGATCACATGCAGGACCAGCTATCTATTCCATAACCAGTTGTTGCACAACCGAAAGCACGCTGTGCTTTGCTTCTACAGCAAGCGAGCGACCCCTTCACTGATGTTTTTGTAAGCTGCGCGGCACTGACATCGTCGAGTTTGTATCGGGCGTCTGCACAAAGAAGACACCTGCGCTTCTTCTTGCACGATGACTCGCAAACTGCCGTTTGATACTCTCACGCGATTGTTCTGCGGCGTGTACGCACTTGTACGAATAACTCGTAGAATCGTGTGCTTGGTCCGATGACACACTGAGTCATACGACTTGCTAACTTACTTCATATTTACGTCGGGGGCGATTGTGGGGTATGCTGAAACGGAACGTGTCCGCTTTGAACACTTCGGAGCGATAGCAACTTGACCGGGCACTGGTGACGCTGAGGATGAACGTGGTCCCAGCTGCGATACGATATTCGGGAACGCCGAGCTGAGAGGGAAGCAAGTTGCGCCCTGCATGAATCAAACAACACGGGATAGCACAAGTAAGAAGCAAGGTACAGCAACACCAGCATGATCGTACATGGATGTACATACAGGATAACACGAAACGCTGGGCGTGTGCGTGCGCGCCGCCTGCACTCCGCTTGACACAGCTTCTGCTCGTTGTTGCTGCTGTTGCTGCGGATCAAGCTGCTCTACCGACGGGGTCATGCGAGAAAGTTGCTGGTTCGACTGCTGCGCCATGGCGGCAGCCACCGATCCCAGTTGTGAGTACTGCAGGAACGTAGCCAACTTGCTGACTTCTTGCTGTAGACGATCACGGTCACGGCGCAACTCATCCCGCTCTCGTTTCAGTGACGTAATCGTCGATACAGCTTCCTGCAAAATAGCACTCTTTCGAACGCGGTTGGATAGTCCGAGCAGGTCTACAAGCTTTTCAAACTGCAGCGCAAATGATCGTTAACGAAACAGACATTGGTGTTGAACAGGAGGTATGACAAGGTCTTGACCTACTTTGACGTTCACTTCTTGACGGCGCATCTTCTCACGTGACTTTTTTCGAGTACCTCGATCATCATCTGGCGTTGGTGAAGATGCACCGATACTTGATGCGCTGCCAATAGTCGAGCACACGCTGACCAAACGACACAATCATACAGTCAACATCGCTAGGGTCGCTAGTCAAGTCCTCGAACGAGGCAAAGACAGGTACGAGAACACGCAGCTAAAACACCACGTACCGCGTAGGTGTGACGGCCCTTCTACAACCTTTCGCATCATCATCATCATCGTCGCTGATCAAGACGTTTTGATACCGCGCACTTTGCTGTAAACTGAAAGCCGCAGACTTGACGTGTTCGCCACGTGGTGCCACTGCATGTGGTGCCATTGTATCGGACACGCCGCACGCCGTCGGTGTCTCGTCGTGATCTAGACTAAAATTGGCGAGTTCCATCTCCTCCCTCGCTGTCGGACACATCATGGCCACATCAGCTTTGGCACTTTCAGGAGTCCATCCTGTCCGGAACGACGTCGCCAACTCTTTCGTGGGCGCGCCAAAGCCCAACCCGACGCCAATTCTATCGCCGTATTTCAGCGCGTCGGAGAAATTCGACAGTGCCGGTGACGCCATATACTGCATGGAAGTATCTCCAGCAGTTGGCGCAAGCGCTGCAGCCAAACGATCCGAACCATACATCAACGTCGCGCTCGATCGTTCCACTCGTGACTGCGAGGCGTCATCCGTGTATCCGAGAGAAAAGCCCTTCCAATTGTCGCCCGCGTCGGTTTGCAAAAAGTACTCGCCCAGGTCTTCGATCTGCAGCCCCGACATGTCTTCGTCAAACTCCATTGTCGACGATCGTCAATCCCGCGATCGCGATCTGTTCACACCCGACATTTCGCACATTAGCCGCACGGTCGGACGTCCACCACTCACATCCAGCGAGAGATTCGCTCGCTATCATTCAGCTGCAACTCGTTATCTTCTTCTTCTTCTATTGTTGTACTGTACCGTATTGCAAAGCGACTTACAAACAAACAAAAGCAGCAACAGCAATGGACAATAACCACAGCAAACGCAGCCGCAAGAGGCAGCAGCAGCAGCAGCAGCAGCAGTAAAAAAACAGCAGCAGCAGCAGAAGAGCCACAACGCGATAAGTAAAAGGCCGTCGACCGGTGCGCACAGACCCTATAGACTGCCACACGAACTTCCGGTCGGTTAACTCGGGTCGGACGATAATGCGCCAATGGGTACGCTCCGCTGTTTCTATTGGTCCCTCGACTGGAGGCGGTCGAGGCACCGGGTCGTGTTTTCCACCAATCCCGTGCCGTTTCACTCGTTCTTGTGCCATTTTCGCCACTCACGTTGGCCCGACCGCAGCTCATGGTGCTCATGCGTCGACCCGACAAGCGGCGCGGCAACGAGAGCGATGCAGCGCTCCCTGTCGCGAGCAACAGATCGATCGGCGCGAATAAGGGCGTGCGGTCGATGAGCGGGGCGCGCTCGGGCCGCTTTGCCGCCGACATGCGCGCGCACGTGGGCGGCTACGGCCGCGCCGACCAGACCTGGGGCGTGGACCATCCATGGCACTCGAGCGGGGGAGGCGGCGCGTTGTTTGCCCAATTGTGTGCAAAAGACCATATGGAAGAGGGCGTGCAGGAAGGAGAGGACGAGGACGACGGGACGGTGGAGACGCCTGTGCGCGGCCTCAGTCGGGCGCAGCTGAAGAAGCGCAAGGCGAAGCTCAAGAAGACAGGATTACCGGCGCACGAAGCGGCGGAAAAGGCACTGGAAGAGGCAAAAGAAGCGGCGCAACGACGCATCGACGAGGAGCAGCGGCGGCTCGCGGAGCTGGTGAAGGAGCGACAGGACGCTGCGACTCGGAAGAAGCAGAAGAAACAGCAGGAGAAGCTTCAGCTCGAGTCAGGACAAGTGGATGCGACGGACGTCGAGACAAAACGAGCAGAGAAGCGCAAAGCGGAGAAGCAAAAGAAAAAAGACGAGCGGCGAAAAGCGGTTGAGCAGACGGAGCAGCAGAAGACGGAGGAGCACGAGGAGACGAAGACGCGCGAGACACTGGCTGCTGCGTATGAGCAGGTGATTGGCAGTGAAGTAACGACCAAGAGTGGGCTGGTCTTGCAGGATCAACGCATTGGAAAAGGGAAGCTGCCGTCTCGTGGCGAGATGCTTACGGTCAAGTACCGTGGGCGACTGGGACGCGATGGACTTGTGTTCGGCAAGGGCATGCTCACGACGACGTTTGGCACAGGGTCGGTCATTGCTGGATGGGAAGAAGGTATGGCAACGATGCGTCCTGGCGGCGTGCGGTTACTGACGATCCCGCCGGAGCTGGGGTACGGAGAAAGCGGCAAGGGCGACAAGATCCCGCGCAACTCGACGCTGTTTTTCGAAGTGGAGCTGGTGCGCATTGGCACGCGAAAGCGCGAGACCGTTGACGAGGACGACGTCCCGCTGCCCAATGCATTCCAGCGCAAGCGAGTCAAGCAGCCAGCTGGCAACAAGTGCGATGCAATGGAGACCGACGGACCCGCCCAGTTGTCGAAGAGTCAACAGAAGCGACGACGTCGGAACCGAGTCAAGCATCGGAGTGAGGTCGTTGCTGCTTGATGAGGTCTGTAGTATACGTAAACACTCAATCAGCACGGGTGTACCATAAGGCTCTGCAGTGTGTCGTGCGGCCTGGACACAATAGTGTTGCGTGGTAAGGCAGCCAGGCTTCTCCGCCAGTCAAATGGCGATCGTATGTCACGCGTGACAGGCAGTAAAAGGCGTTAAATCGCTCTTTCTCATTGGCTGTCAGCAAACAGCAGGTGAGTCCGACGTAGCTTGTCAGTCAGTCAGTCAGTCAGTCCATTGCGAGGAGCTCCGACAGCATTTGCAATGGTGGCGTCTATGGACGATCTCTTGGCTCCAGCAGCCGCTGAAATGGCTTCCGTTGCTGCGAAACCGCAGCGTCGTGTCGTCACGCTGCTCATTGACAACTACGACTCGTACACGTACAACATCGTGCAGATGTTGGCTCAAGTGAATGGCGGCGACTCGTCCAGCGTGACGGTCATCAAGAACAACGACTTTGGCGGTCGGTTTGCCGCTGCTTGGGATCATTTCGTGGATCAGACGAGTGCAATTGCAGCAGCGGAGAACGTGGAGCTGGTGCGCAACGTTGTCCTTTCTCCCGGTCCTGGTCATCCGGGCAAGCAAAACGATTTTGGCATGTGTGCCGATGCTATCCGTCATGCAGTAGTGCCAGTGCTGGGCGTGTGTTTAGGACACCAAGGACTAGCACAAGTGTATGGCGGTCAGGTCGTGCGGGCGAGAGAGGTCATGCATGGCCGCACCAGTCGGGTGTGCGTTAACGAAAAGAAGAAAGTGCTTTTCGCCCACGTACCCGACGGATTTGAGGCCGTACGGTATCACTCGTTGGTCATTGACCCGACTAATGTACCAGACGAGCTAGAAGTGATCGCGCAGACAGACGATGGAGTGATCATGGCGGTGCGTCATCGAGCCAAACAGCAGTTTGGCGTGCAGTTCCACCCGGAAGCAGTGTGCAGTGAACATGGCTACCAGCTTTTTCAGAACTTTCGGGACGTCACGTTAGGACGATGCGCCTCGAAGTGTGATTTGCACCACAGCAGCAATAGAAACACGAAAGATACGACGCAGACTCAGGGCATGCACCCGGCCGTACCTCAGGCGCCAACCTATCGTGTTGTGATTCAGCGTGCTCTGGGCGGACTTGCATCGCTAGACTTTGCCGAGTACGTGTTTACAAAGTTGTTTGGCGATTCCAAGAGGTCGTTCTGGCTCGACAGTAGCAACTACGATGCAGTAGCAAGTACAGGCGCAGCAATGCAGTCGCGATGCTCAATGATGGGCGACGACAGTGGACCCTTGAGCTATTGCGTAGAGTATGACGTTGTCAAGGTGGAGCTTTGCGTACGTCGGCGCCGACCACATGCTGACGACGAGCACGTCGAGATTGTTCCTGAACAGCATGTGCTGACTCATGTGCAAGAGATGATACGACGACACAGTTGCCACGAGATTGTATTTACCGACAGCGAAGGACGTGATCAACACGTGAATGTCGAAGTACCTTTTGCCTTTCGCGGTGGTTTTGTGGGCTACATTGGATACGAAGTACTGGGCAGTGAACGAGAGGGCATGAAACGATACGACGGCGACTGCGGAGAAGTAAGCGATGAGCGTGTGCCAGATGCCTCGTTCCTGTTTGCTGACCGAACGCTGGTGTTTGATCATCGTGATGGCGTTGTTTACTCACTCACGTTGAGCGAGAGTGATGCCGAAAGCGCAACTGCGAGCAAGAACTGGCACCAAGCAATGAAGAAGCGGTTGGAGCAGTGTTGCGAAGAGTTTTGTCAGATACCTGACGCACGTCCACCACGATCAGTGGACGTCGCCGTTGAAAAGAGCGACGTCATTTTCCGCCCGTCGCGAACTCGAGCGCAATATGTGGCCGCTATCGATGAGATACAACATTTGATCCGAGAAGGAGAGACCTACGAAGTGTGTTTGACGAACCACTTGCGTGCAGAGTATGCTCTACTCGATCCGCTGGCATTTTACCGTATGCTGCGTCAGCAAAACCCAGCTCCCTACGCCGGATTTTACCTCAGCAACCCGCACAATCGTTTCCAGACTCCAGCCCAGTTTGATGCAGCCAACAGTGTTGATGGTGCGAAGGATACATACGCAGTGTGCTGCTCTTCGCCCGAGCGATTTCTACGGATGGGAGCCGATGGCTTGATGGAGTCCAAGCCCATCAAAGGAACACGTCGTCGCGGCCGTGATCCTGCAGAAGATGCCGTCATTGCCGAGGAACTTGCCAACTGTGAGAAAGACCGGGCTGAAAACATGATGATTGCTGATCTCGTGCGCAATGACTTTGGAGCTGTAGCACTTGTCGGATCGGTTCATGTGCCTCGGTTGATGGACGTTGAGGCATATGCCACTGTCCATCAGCTCGTGACTACCGTACGTGCCCAACGACGCGAGGATGTAGATGTAGTCGATGTGCTCCGAGCTACATTCCCTGGTGGATCGATGACAGGTGCGCCCAAGAAGCGCACGATGCAGATTATTCGAGAGCTTGAGCGTGGTCCGCGTGGAGTGTATTCCGGAGGACTAGGCTTCTTGTCGATTGATGGCAGCTGTGATTTGAACATGATCATTCGCACAGCAATTGTGACTCCGAACAGTGTCGTGCTTGGTGCTGGTGGAGCTATCGTAGCACTCTCTGATAGCGAGAAGGAGTATGACGAAATGTTGCTCAAAGCGCGAGCTCTTGTCGCAGCAATTGGTGCGTACGCCACGGGCAAAGATAACGGTATGGGAGCCCGGGTGGTTGTCGAATAAGTTTGACGAGAATTGATGCACCTGCCCAGTTGCCGAGTGCTTTGTAGCTCAGGCTTACGGTCGACTCGCACGCGCATGGCAGTTATGCAATGCTGTATACATACGTGGCAACCCACAATCTTTCCAGTTTTGCTGCACGATCGAGAACTGCAAGACGTTAGCGTGGCGGGAAGCAAACGAATTCGGTGTGACGTCTTGTAGGAAGTGCATCCCACTTCCGAACGCGTTCGTCCCCATCAGCTTCGCGCCGTATCGCTACCAATGAGTTCATCCGCCGGGAAGACTGCGCACTCCAAAACGGACCACATTTGTGTTAAGTCTTTTGCAAGCATGACGATACTCATTGTACTCGACGAGCTAGATGATGCGGGATGAGCCGTGTACTAGCGACTGGCGGGCCAACGACGGCATTCATCAAAATGCGTTGACGTCGATGTTGCCTCATCATAGCTGCGCACAAATGCAGTATCTTGACTTGCAAAGTGGATCGTGAGCGTGTCAAATGCTGATAGCCTTCACCATTCTCAGATCCGTGCTTCATATCTGAACGCAATGTCGAGGCGAATGGCAGCATTGCGTGCAAACGACTGCGTTGCGCGTCTTTGACAATATGCCAGAACTCTGTTCAGTGATGCGCTGGCGTGAGTGTGCCAGCTAACAGAAGTGTGCAGCATACGTGCTCGAAGTCGTCCCGCTGCTAACGAAAAGTGGCGACGATAATAAAAGGCGTGCGAGTCGACGGATGTGGAAAAATCGAGCCGATCGGGTTGCCCGCGAAGTTAAGAGCTTGAAGCCTGACGAACCTGGACCTCTCTGCGAGCACAAACAAGTCTGGCTTGGTCTGATGTGAAGCTTCAGTATGCGACAATTTGCATGTTACGCGCGAGTGTGAGACTCGAATGGAGAGTATGCACGTCTGCATACATGATGAGCTCTGCTTGCTGTGGTCGAGCAAGCGACAGCCTATGCCGCTGTTTGAACGACCACAAGAATCGATCTGCTCGTTTTGCTGCGAGACAGCAGAAGTTTCGACCACGTTGACAATCCACTGCACGACCAGTGACTTCCAACGTTGACAATTGACTGCACGATGGTCACTGACCAACTTGCCTCGGGACTTTGTAAGTGACACCATGTAAGCGTCACTCGCTACCTCGATGAAGTTCATTCGCAAAGCTGTTCAATCTTGTGCACCGACATTGCTGGCATACGGATCCATGAAACGTTATAACAAGTGGAGCGGTGATGATCATGAAGCACAGACGCGCGCGGCAAGACGTGATGACGATCCGGGAACCTAATGAGGTTACTTTGTTCACCAAGCCACGTCGCTTCGAGTTGTACCACGTAAGTGTTGTTCGCGTCTATTTTTTTTCTTCTAGCCTACTGCCGTTGCCGTCGCGCTGTTGACCGTACGCAAGACAAAACGATCGGCGTCGAGTATTGCATCCTTTGCATGCCAAAAGCGGTTGCAATCATTACATTGCGTGTGCGATTGGCTTGATATAAAATGGAGATAGGTATTGTCAACTGCGGCCACTACGTTGCGTACAGACCATCGACATGTGGCATAAATTATGTGGACTGGTCCGTGTCGAGACGTCACGAGTGCAATCATAGCCGATGAATGTACAAGAGAACAGCAATTCGCATATTACTAAATAACATTCGTAGGTCCGAGCGAGCCTCCAACATTTGGGATCGACCGGATTGGCGGAAGAATCGTGTTGTAATTATCTTTGGTCACTGCTATAATGTGAGACTCGGGTTTGTCCTAAGTGTTGGAGTTTCCGAGAATTGGTGGCAAGGCACGGCTGCAAAATGTGTCGATTGGATGCTTCACTTCACTTCGATCTGCAGCTATGCACGGGTCGTGACTCTGTGCGTACTCGTTATTCAGATGTCGGCCTTGCATTATGAGCGAGTGATTGTGTGGAAGACAAAGCATCCTGTTTGTTGTTGGCGCAGAAGCAAACAGTGCGATTCACGACACAAACCCAGCAAAACGGAAGACAGCACCTGTCAGCAATATGGCCGAAGGACGTGGCAAGCAAATGGTCAATAGCGGGCGCATGGCAATCATTGCAAGTCTCGAGGATCGTTTGGCACCGATTCGACAATGTACTTTTGCCTGCGTAGACAGAAAATAATTCTGCCACAATTAGAATGTACTCGTAAAAGAGGTGTAGTCGTGCCGTCAAAAGAAGCACGTTTTGCGGTACATTCGGAGACTACTACCAGCAAATGTCGAGGTAAGTGTTCGCGCGCCAGTTGTTTTGCGAATGTACCACTAGTGTTGAAGTGAGTCAGTACACATTTGCTGGTAGTACCATTAGTCTTACAAATGTACTCACATCAGTGTCCACGTGCAATATTGGGTAGAAGTGCCGGCCATTCGGCACACGACACAAAACTTTTTTGACCTGTAACTACACCGCACTGCCTGTTCGACTCGTGTCTGGAATCCGATCGTCGACTCAATGAGGTTTTCAGGGAAGTTTATACATCAGACGTTTGCCGCTTACAAAGAGATGGAGTGGAGACGCACGTATGTCGAAAGCGTAGCAGTCGTCTTCGAAAGCAGTCAGGCTGGTCCAAAGGAACTGACGCTTTGTCCAAGTAACCCCTGTGAGTTTTCTCTTTTCCAAGTGCAAATCGACTTTTTTTGGAGAGGTACCTGTGAAGAAAACATGACATTGTCAGGGCACGACAATCCACGATCATGAACAGTGTCGTTGCAGCGTTGCAAATTTTGCGTCCGAGGATGTAACACGCGAAGCGTGATGATCGTCAGATAATAATCACCTGTGTGCTCTATCGCAGCGCAGTATGATGGATAGCTCAGTGCACGTGTGTGGTTGCCGAGCATCAAGCGGTATGGAATAAGGGCTCATTAGGGACCATGCGGGAGTAGGTGATGTGTGAATGCAAGAGGTCTATGCGAAGGCACCTTTAACATCACCTTTCGGACGAATTGGGGACTTCGGAATGTTTTCAACCTCGGTCACTTGCGATGCGTCGGACGGATTGGGCTCGAGAACGTAAATGCCGCCGCCCAGACCTCCAATACTCACCATGTGCTCAGCCACGACTCGAAACGGTAGATCCTTGATGGCGCCTTTGAAGAGCTTCTTGGACATGACCAGTAGCACTAACAACAAGGTACGAGGTACAGTAAACGTACATTGATGTTAGCAACAGTGTCAGTATGTCATGACAGACCGTGAACGAGGTTATCGTACCTGCTCGACCATCCGAACGAAGAACACGGAGAAGCTCTTTGAAGACTTTCGGATACATCTGAACAGTAAAGCGAGATCAAGAAACGTGTATCCTGGAACGCTGTGGACAAAACGGATGCTGCAACACGTACCCTGTTGTTCCGGCGATGATTCCCGCAGAGAACGCCAAACGGCATGTCAATCAGAACCCTGTCAATGCTGTGGCTTCGCAGAGGCAGTCGCGTGCTATCCCAGCGCGCAATGTCCACGGGACGTGCTCGAGTGAGTGCATTCTGGCCGGCCTTCCCCACTGGCAACTCGTCCAGCTCACCGCCAAGAGCGTAGACGCTGTCGTTCGTAAAGTCCGTCGCACAAATCGGAAGAGTGCCGACTCCGCACATGGAATCCAGCACCACATCGCCGTATCTGTTCTCTGCAAGCTGCAGCATCAGATATGCCGTACTTGGACGCAAAGTGGAGACACAGTGGGCATCCGCTAGCGCATTGCGCGTTTCGTTTGCTAATCGGTTGCGAAACTGGACCTTGCGAGGATCCGCCAAGGCGATGCCGGCCACCATGAAATTGTGGAAGATGACAATGACCACTTCAAGGTCAAACGCAGTCAGGTCCACGCTCCAGCCAAACTTCTCCGCCACAAGTGCACCGACTTCACCTGCAACGGTTTGTGAGTTGTACACGTGCTTGCCGTCGCGTACACAAGAGCCCCGGAATGTAATGGCACTGTCGGCTATCGACTGCCCGACATGGGCCTTCCACAACCTGACTGCTGCGTCCCAATCTGACTTCATCAGGAGTTGCTACACAGTCGAGAAAAAGACAATCGTTAGTCCACGACATATCGCCATAGCAGTCAGAGACGTCGCTCCTCACCCCAATCTGCTCGACACCAGAACTACTCTCCGTATCAATGTCATCACTTTTGGTCAGCAACGCCAGCGTCGCTTGCACGGACCGCAGTTGTTGAACTTCGGCAGCCGACGACTGCGTCGTTAGGACGATCTTGCCCACTGCAGCTTGGCCCTGCATCACCTGCAGATACGGCGGACGAGCATGTTCCTGGACACTGCAGATTTCCAGACCTTCGACTTGAAGCTTCGAGCGGATCTCGGTTTCAACGAGGAATTCCAGCCCACGCAGAGTGAGGAGCAAATACGTCGAGGTGTCTGCCATTGAAGATGTGCAGGCGAATGTCGCCAGCCAGTGATTTTCGGGTCAAGGAGGTGGCTTCACCATACAAAGCTCAAGTGAACAGCCGTTACGAATGGTCGCCTGGAGTGGTGCATGAAGGCTGGATGGAAGTGTTTCTGAACGTTGTGGTGGCTAAGAGGGATCGGATGCGGGCAAACGTGAAGTGCAGGAGAGAACGATACGTTGTCGACTATGTGTCATGTTGGGCGTACGTGGTGTGCAAGAACAGAAGACTTGAGCAAGCAGGTCATGCTGTTTGACCACTTTCTGAATGAAGTTGAAGACCAGTACGCACTCGAGATGAAGGAGGTCCAACGAACGGATAGATGACACACGGCCGTGCGTATCGCAGTCAATAGCGTCCGTGTCATTGTGAGACGTTTTGCAACTATCGTCACACCGAATGGCTTGGGAAATGGTCAGGAGTACTGCAGGCGAAGAGCAGTGGCCCTGCAGTTGTCATCACTCGCGAGTTGGCGCGGCGTGCTCGACAATGCGATAGCTGTGCTTAATAAGTAGCAGTGACTGACTGTGAGGTGGTACCGCTCCTGCAAGTGACAGCTTAGCTACACATTGGACGAACGGGGATCTTTTCGATTGACAGCGCAAGTTCGTGACGTGAGCTTTTGTGCTGGATAACGGATACCTGAAACACGTAAGAGCTACGACGTTATGACAACCACGCGGCAGCTGAGCGGCAAGTACAATGGTCACGTGGGGATGAAGAACGTTGGGGCTCTGCCGCGTCAGTACGAACGCATCGACTGTATGCTGATGGCAGAAACAGTGAACATGAGCGAGAGACGTTGCATAGCCCTGAGCACGTCTAGATATTGATGAGCGGCCATCAGACAACAAGCCCGAGTCGTGAGTACAGCTATGCTAAGGTTTTGCCGTGCATCAAGTATTGTCCTTGTCCTTCTGCACATGCGAACAGGGGTCTGTACGATTATTGTGCGTATCCTGACACGGAGCAACTTTCTTCTGAGGTAGAAGACAGTCGACGACGCATTGAACTTCGATTCCGTAAATTTGCCCTGCTATCGACCATGCAGACTTGACACCAACACGTCCATCCGCAAAAAGCTCTGTTTCTTAGCTCATCATTACGTGACATGCAGCAAATGACGTCGAGAAAGCTACGCTGGTAACGATACGAAAGGCTTTTGCTACACCCACTGCCCACTCAATCGTTTATGAGTGTTGGGAAAGGCTTAACAACAACTCAATTGGAAGTTTAGCCCAACGATCGTTTTGTAGTAGGAGCAAAAACGAGGTGCAATCCTGGCAGGATACATAACGTGCTTTTTTAGAAACGACTCGTGCGACACACTGGCAACAGCCATCGGGCCCACCTCCGCCTCGTCAGTTATGTTTCAGTGGTCGCGCCTCACAGCGTCGACCCGTCGTGCGCGTCCTTCTGCCGCCTGTGCTCTCGTACGTCGCTAGTCGCTCCACTACGTCTCTCTCTCTCTCTCTCTCTCCCATTCACGTGGACTGAACACACACGGCGTGTTTAGTCTGCAGCGTCCGCCGAAGTGCTCGACGAGCTCGTGGGACACGCAACGCCGCAATGCGCTCGTCACATGGACGATCCTCTGCGGCTCGTGGCGATTGGCTGTCCCGTAGAGAGAGTCCCGAACGTCCACGCGACAGCACTGGTCCATCCGCACGCAGACGTCGGACCCGACGTGGTGATTGGCCCGTACTGCGTGGTTGGCCCCGGTTGCAAACAAAGCGCTTTTTATAAATCGATCATCCGTCGGAGGGGACATTGAACTCACTTTGTTGCAAACCTTTTGTTTTTTTATTTGCTTGACAATAGACGTGATGCTGCAACAAGGAGTCCATCTACAGAGCCACGTTGTGATCGACGGCAAAACGCGCGTTGGTTGTGGCACTATAGTGTACCCATTTGCAAGTCTAGGAGGCGCCCCGCAGGACAAGAAACATGACTTGGATGTTGCAGCAGCTGCAGACGAGTGGACGCTCACGATTGGTCGCAATTGTGTAGTCCGCGAGCGTGTGACCGTTCATGGCCGCACGTCGTACTCGTCGTGTCCGACGACGATCGGCGATGATTGCTGGCTGCTCTGTGGCGCGCACATTGCGCACGATGCGCAGCTAAAGAGACGAGTTGTCGTCTCGAACGACGTGTGCGTTGCTGGACATGTGACGATTGGAGACGGAGCGGTTATTGGTGGACAAGTGGGGCTCAAGCAGCACGTGACTGTAGGTCCGCTGGCCATGGTAGGCGGACAGAGTGCAGTGGACGGGGACGTGCTGCCGTATGGCTTAGTCATGGGCAATCGAGCAAAGTTAGTCGGACTGAATCTTGTCGGCTTGCGTCGTGCCGGAGTGTTACGAAGCGAGATCAAGCTATTGCTGCAAGCGTACCGCTACATTTTTGGCCGTGGCTGCGTGAACACGGGTTTTGCTCCTGCACTCGAGTGCGCAATTGGTTTGTGTTCGAAGCGTGTTGCTGATCAAATGCTCATTACCTTTATTTTTCGTTCTCTGATAGTTTGGCGTACAGGGAAACGACAGTCGATCGCGCTGTGGAGGCAAAACGCTTTTTCCATCAAGAAGGGCTGGATAGTGGGCGTATACCCATGGTTCACGAGATGGTGACACACGCTTTGTTGCGCACACGAATGCTGATTGTGTGTGGATGCTGATTACTCTATGTGCTTGCTGTGTTCGATGGTGTAGGTGGACTTTGTCGTGACTTCTTCGCAGCGCTTTCATTCGTCGTTGTGTCACGCGGTGATCGCGACCCGTTCGCATTAGATTTGTTGTAGTGATTGTACCATAAAGTCGGGTGTAGGTTGGCCTTGGAACTGTTTGTACTGACGGTCCGCTAGAGCATGTATTCTGGCACAGGAAAAGATATACATGGGCTTGCTGTGAAAGGAATGGGTGGTACATGAATTTGCTGAACCGACGACAGTGAATTGCGTACCTTCAAGCTACATCTTTACTGTTTTGTTTCAGGCATGGGTTGTCGAAGCGACAACACCATTTTTATAGCGGAGTGGCAAATCAAGCTCAAGTCTTTTTACTCGAAGACAATAGCTTGATCGATGAAAGCACGATGCGACTGTTCATGATTTTAGCTGGCGGGAGCATCAAGGCATTGCATGATGGCATGCCACAGAAAACGTACACGCCTGGTTAGTTGAGTCCACAAGCTGAACTATATTGCTCGAACCTGTTGACGAGAGTCGCCACAACCCGGCAAGACTTCCAGTTGTGCAAAAGCACGAAGTCCGTTCGGCACGCAGCTTGGCCTCAGTTTCACTCGTGGTAATTTTCGCTGGAACATGGTGCTGAGAGAATGGGTGCACAGCTCTCTTTCTGCATCTTTGGACGGCACCGCATGACGTTACTATTGTTCATCCGCGTACGGCCGCAGACCTCCCGATCCTCCCAGAACCACTGTCGTTCGCTGTCATAAAATGCTCGCTCGTGTCTTCGTGGCAGCGCTTTCACAGCTGTGTGTGCTCCAATCGCCTGAAGCGTCACTGAATCTCGTGCTCATTTGTTCCCCCGACGGTTGCATCTGCTTGAAAGAGCAATACGTTGAAGGCCGGATGTGAGAATGAAATGCTCGACATGAAAGCTGCTGCGGATTCCAACATTCGGATAAAACACTTCGTGCAGTCGGCGGGCTGTTGTGGCGACGATGAGAACAATATCGCGGTAAGGAAACACGTACATAATGCACCAGCGCTGCATTCAAACGAGCTGATGGAGAATGATGCGTGATCCAAACGAGTGTTACGTTGCTTCATCAAAACCCTCAGGCAGGTCACTAGCTTGTCCGCCGCGCGGCCAAATGCAATTTGTCAGTACAAGCTACTTGCGTCTCACTTACCGAACAAGAGCCATTCTAGTGGCCGACAAAGGACTGCTCGTGATCAATGACGAAGTCTGATGGGAGAATTGTGGTCGCGGTCTGCAGCGATGGCATTCCACGACTCTCCACAAGTCTTTTACTCAGCAGCTGCAGCGGTGTGTAGAGCACACTCACTTCTCTTATGTCTGTGTCGTAATCGCGTGAGCTGTTTGCCTACGGTTGGCGTGGCCGCAGGCTGCAGTTTCAGCGCATATGCTGTTTGTCCGGTTTGTGTTACGTCCGTCAAGTCCAGTCATTCGACGCTCGCTATCTCTATGGTGTGGATCCAATTTATGATACTTTCTTCGAACTGAGACGACGAAGAAGCTGCAGAATAGACGAGCACAAGCTCGTGTTGAGGCTACCACGAACAATAAGACAGCCATTATCATGTTGCGCAAGCTTCATGCAGCAGCAATCAGCAAGTGCGGTAGGCAGCGCGACGTTATCATACGTCTTTGACGAGCATCGAGATGATGCCGCGGTCGCTTGCGTGCCAATGTGGGCTTCGTTGCCAACAGCGTCTATCCAGCTTTGTCAAATACACTCGTTCACGATACACAAGTCAACCCAATGTTGACTTCTTCACACATACGGCAAGTAATTGGGAAGATGAGACTGATATGGAATCAGCAATACTCATTGCGATGTGATCACTCCATGAAGTCTGGCATCTGGACGACATGCTTCTTTATTGGCATAACGATCGTCAGCTTTGTTCAAGCAAGATGAACAAGCCCGTGGCCATTGACGCGCCAAGCTCCTCGATACTTATCGCGCAGTCTCAATGTTTTGACACGGCAGTGCTGTCAAAACAAAACTCTGCTGGAGGACAAAGCTAAGAAGGTCATGGCATTGACGCGACTATCGGCGCGGACACAAGTATTCGCAAGAAACGACACATTGAACGTGCCGGCATTATTGCTCAATGAGTGCGATGGCTTTGCCAAATGCCACCACGCAGTCCTCCCGTATTGTCGCGGTCGGGGTGAAAATCGAAGCGGACTCACTTTGTATATTTACTCGCCCCAAATAAATACCCTGATACACTCCCACATCAGCTGCGCAATCTCATGACGCTGAAAGTGCAAAACCACTTAGTGCTGTATGCGCACTAAGTCTCCACCGATGATTGGCGCCCCGTCAAAGTATGCCACGCAAAAGACACGAATCCCACAGTCGCTCCTGCACTGGTGCTATCGAAATATGGACATCAGCAATCTTGTGCGCTGGACAATCAATCGGACTACAGCTGGCATGCGCTGGTTCGAAGAGCAGCATGAACTCATTAACTTAGCTGACCACGAACAGATGAAGTGCAGCGCAAGTGATGTCGCTCGACCACCGGGCGGCTGCCGTCAGAAGATTGCAGCGTATCTGCTGAGCTCGTGAAAAGCAGAAGTCGGCCGAATGCAGCCATTTTCTTTTTTTATCGCCATGAAGGTCAACTCGATTGACAGCGGCGATCTCGCACGGCCGCGCTGTGGGTGACCTTAGATGGTGTTGTCAGCTAAACGAGTCGAAAGGGTTGACGACGGGCTCGAAACAGTCGCGTGGTGGTCAGCCCGACCATGATGACAAATGGTCGGCTCGACCGTTATGGTAATGTCGCGTGACTCTTGATAGATAACGACTCGACATCGCATGTACACCAAAGAGCCCGATTGCATCGTCTCTCTTAATCGTCGTCGCAGAAGAGCTGCAACAGCTTCTCTGAGTCAGCAATCGTGCGTGTCAGACCAATGATCTGATTGCCGCTGATCAAGTACGTGTCGGTACAAGCACAATTGACCAGAGGTGGCTCCGAGTCATCCAAAGAAGCGATGTTTTCGGATTTACAAAATGTGGCGTCAAACTCTACGATCACTGAGTAACCAATTGCTTGGATACTCTTCCCGTCGACTGAGACAACGTCCAGGCACTGACTAAACAATGACGCGTATTTGATGATACCCAGGTCTCCATGGTATACTCCCCAAAACGGCATCTCTTCAGGCACCTCGGATTTGAGGGAAAAACTGGTCGAAATCACCGGCCTCAATTGATTGACATCCGGCACGACCGAATACGACCCACCACAACTCTTTGCTACGCGCTCAACCAGCATCATATTGGCAGCCTCGTCAGTATCACAAAAGCTGTTGCGCAACGTCCGTGTCGTGATGACCGCGGCTTGCATAACCTCGAACCACCGCATCCTCGAAGCATCAGACCGTGTCACAAACGTCAGAGTTTCATCTTCTTCGCGGTGACTGTCGAACACATCGACCTGGAAGCCGAATGCACTATGGTCCCGTTTCTTAATGTTTCGACGGAAAGCAATCCATTGGCGTGCGTTGCACACCACTAACGTCTTGGGCCGTGACTTCCATGCCTGTTTCTGTGCCATCAGAAATTGCTGAAATAATGACGTTGTCGACGGTGGAGTTGCTCCCGACGCCCGTCTGCTCGGCAACGTGGACGATGCAGCTGAGACGTCTCGCACCATCAGTTGACATGTGGACTTGTCAAACTTCAGGTGCACCTTGGCCCATTTCGAGCACTTTTGATAAGCATACCCGCTGATACAAACATCGTCTTCTTCAACATCAAAAGATGTCGACTCATCTGACTGCAAAATGTCAACTATTGATTTTGGGAATTTGCTCTGTGACCGGCTCTGGAACATATCACTGGGATGCACCGTCTCATTGCCGCGAGCCACGTTGTGAGCCGCGCCGAAGCCTTCTTTTTCCATTGGAAGACGTCGGAACGGCTCTAGCTCTCTGGACAGGTACTCACTGGCAGAGGAAGACGGACGAGCAAGCAAAAAACCTGTATCTGCGTTATCTCTCAAGGCCCCATTGCGGGCGCCAGAATTGACCATTTGTGAAACAAGCAGTGAATCATCCAACGCGTCCATCTGCTGATAATGCGTAGCGATAAGTGACGAAGCGAAATCATTCCAGCCCTTCACGTTGTTGCAGAACTGGCAAATAAATTCCTGCTGCAGCATGGGCGAGCTGCAAATCTTTGCGATCTTTACTCCAATGATCGCTAGATGGGCGTCGTACACGTGAGACGAAGTGTTTGCGTCCAACTTGTGCAAGATGTACTCCAAGATCGAACCAGGTGAGCGAAACACACTCCGCAGTAGCGGATTGTTCAAACGCTCATTCGTAGACGACCGATTCAGAAGATCCAAGTATAAGTTCACGAGCCTACAATGTAAAATGCTGGCGGTAGGAAACTTCTCGAAAACATCCATCAGTGACGCTGCGAGATCCAGTCGAGCTAATCGGCTGTCGATGCGATCATTCGACATCAAAACGACGACATCCAGTAAATCGACGACATGCATGACCAGCAGCGTCGACGCCAACGGGCGAAGGTTCATATCATGTTTTCCAGGAGTTGACGAAGAGCTGATCGCTGGTGGCATCAATCCTGTATACAGCGCACTCCGGGCCGGCCAAGTGTCGCATTTTGATAGCTTACCCGGGCAATCTTGTTCGATAAGATGGGCAAAAGAAGCGAAATTGGCCTCATCTGCTGCGTCTCCATCGTCCGAGTCACTGTCACTGAAACAGTCACGTGCAGCGTATTCTGAGATCGTAGATAAATGCTGATGGTAATTGATCAGCGCACAAACGGTATCCAGAACAAGATGAATCGAAGGTACGAAAAGCTCTTGCTGCTCGGATAACATCGAAAACTCAATAGCATGGCGTAGGACGTCGATCACAAGAACCCTTGGTATGCTTGCTCCATTCATGCAATGGGCATCCAAGAAGCGTAGTTCGGCCATTCCTAGTTCCGCCATTCGAGCAAGAACGGTGGAGTTTTCCGTCAGAGAAGCCAGAACAGCGTACTTCAATATCAGGTGCACGGCAGGATCGCTGGGAGTGGTCCTTGTGGGAAACAGTTCTCGTTCAAACGGCTCGACGCTTTCAAATGACGCGAGCTGGACTTTCGTTTGAGTGTAGTACCGAAACGTATTCGGAAACTCGTCTTTCAAGATTTTCGACAAAATTTCTACACTTCCACTTATTCTTACATGAGCTGTAGACGCTGTGTTCGTAGTAAACAACGCTGAAGACAGTGGTGTGGTCTTGGATGGAAAAAATGACGGTGACGATGTAGCTGGCGACCCACGTAATGACAAGCGAGGAGATGCTGACGGTGTAGACGAGACCGTTGACGTTGACGACACAGAGGATAACGATCTGCTCATTCGAATGGGTACTTGCTCCACAATCTGCTCGACCAGGCAGCTTATGATCGGAAAACAGTCAAAACCTCGACGGACTGAGAGGTGGATCAATCCATGCAACAGTGAGGCAATATTCGGGTTGTACACATGCGCTGCTAAACACGCCAGCAACCACTCTTTCTCGTCTGCTTCATCCTCGTCACAAATTAGTCTGTGCACTGCGGGAAAAATGACGAAATGCTTGACGATCTTGCACAGATTGGCCACCAAGATCCCGTCAACTTCCGCGCCATCATCTACTCTGCAGTAGTGCCCTACACCTTCCTCGCCATCATTGTTCTCTCTTGGCTGAAGAAACTGGAACAAACCGCCAAAAATTCTTTTCCACGCCATCACAGTCAAATCTTCAAGGCGCAGCACGTACCCACGTGCACTTGGGTCGTCCAACAAGTCTTCATCCTCGTCGCCATTCACACTAAAATCCGAGACGCTGCTGCCCGAACTTTCAAACCTCATGCTCGCTCGTAAACGCTGGACCCTCGCCATTTTCCGCGTCGACGTACTATTTCGAAAGTCAATCGACGTGGCTACAGGACCTGGTCGCGGTCGCGTCAACGACAGCGCGCGTTCGATTGCCTCCACACTTGCGGGCCGCAATGCCGACTCGTGCTCTGCATCTGCTTCCACCTCTGTATCTACCCCGTTGTCCGGCCATTCACCTTTCGGCTCACCGTACCACGCCACAGCTTTCCGGTAAAACCCAAGCACGATCTTCGTAGCAACGAACGCCCGGCGGTAGCTGTCGACTGTACCGGTCTTTTGCCCTCGTTCGTCTTGTGTTTGCGGTTGGGTGAGTTGTTCCTTTTCCTCCGCTCTGGACAGCACGTTGCAACGGGACGTGGCGTAGGTAAACACCTGTTGGATCGATTGGGGTTCCAGCAGCAGCTTCTGCACGGGCGAAAAGCGGCCGCAGTCGTCTCGCCGCTGCACAGCGCTCAGCACCGTATCGACGTCGTAGCAGCTGCAAAAGACATTGTCCAGCACAAGTGTCTGTCGGAGCGCCTCCGCATTGTGCAGCGCTCGAGACGGCGGCCACGAGTCGCGACAGCGCTGCAGCTGCGACAGCGATTGGCGCTCGTTTTCCAGTGCGACTGCTGCGGTGACAGGGAAGTGAGACGACCGCGTGGAGCTCTGTGCACTGGTCGCGTCACTGCTTCTGCCACTGCGTCCCGCGTCGCTGCAGTCGGCGTCTGACGCCCTCTCGACGGCGCACGTGCATTGGTTTGTGACTTGTGGTGGCGACGGCGACGTCCTTCGGGTCGGGCGCAAAGGTGACGGCATGAGGAGATGCGCCTTCGTGAAGAGCTCCGAGTGGAACTGTTGGGAATCAATCACACAAACGAGAGAGTGAGAGTGAGAGAGTGAGAGTGAGAGTGAGAGAGTGAGAGTGAGAGAGTGAGAGAGTGAGAGAGTGAGAGAGTGAGAGTGAGTGAGAGAGAGCGAGTGGTAAAGTCGGACGGCCAAATGTTTCGAGAGTGAGTGACTTTCGCCGCTAGTCGAGCGATTGGGCGATGGCGTGACGACGAAAGTGACTTTTTAGTGGATTTTCCAATCGCGCACGTCCATTACATACGTATGTGAGTGGAAGAGTGTGAAAGTGTGTGTAATGGGTCTGAGGCCTTGCGTTTGTATGGACTGAGACGTGTTCTCGTGACACACTCTCACTGTGTATTGGCTGTTGTTCAGCGTGTTGGGGGTGGGTGGGATCGATCGGTTCGGTCAACGTCAGGCCGTCGTGACTCGAGGGCCAATTGGATCGTTAAGGAAGCGAAGCGCTGTCATTGTAGGAAGGAAAGAGGCAGCTGGAGTCGATCCGACTTACCGGCGCTCCCACAACGTCTTTACTCTCGATAGCTACTCACTGAGCAGTGGCTGCGACTGCACCTTGTGTCGACACGTCTTTTTGCTCGTAACCTTCGATTTCAGCAAGTGTCGTCCGCGCCTTAGCTCCACGTAGATGGCTAGTGCGATGTCGTTGTCGGCAGCAACAGTCTTTTTTTCGAGACGGGATCACGCGCCTCGATGAGATCGGTTCGTCTTGCCGCATCCGCACTTTGTAGCCGGAGTGTACGTGTTATTACTTGCCATCCATCTGCAGCATTTTACGATACGCTGCCGTGCCCTGCTTATAAAGTTGGAGGGTAGGGAACGAGTGGCAGGGAGCAGAGTCTTTGCCTGCGATGGCGAGGTACCAGTGGAGTTCAACATGACCGCTACTGTTTCACGTCAAGGCCTGACGCAGGCAGTCATACCCAAGCCTACGCTTTGTGTCTGCTCATTGGCGCTTACAATGCTTGCGTGCAGTGGGTTGTAGAGTTCAGTTATGGACTGTGCGAATAAAAGCAGGAGTCGACAACATAAATTGAAACGGCCGAGAGGATGAACGTTGCCGGTGCTAAACCCAACTCGATTCAAATTTCCCCCACGTAATGAAAAAGTGTGCAAAGAGATTGTTCATGGCTCAGCGGAGAGGCGCGAATGTGTCGTCATCATGATCAGCTGTTATTGAGGTTGAGGCTCTACTGCCATCTCGACTGCTACCTCTCGGGTCACTGTACCCCGCTTTGCCGACTCCTGCACTCGCTGTTCTGTACAAAAAGAAGCCTCCTCCCACTCGGTTCCAAAACGTATAGTACGTCTAATGGGCACAACACGCATCATCATCACCGTGTTCCTTTCGTGACTACGCGCTTGTTCGGTATCGACAAACATCATGAGATATTATCGTGAAGTGGACTGCGAATGTCACGCTGGACAATACTTTCCCCGATGTGATCCCATCGCAGCTGGACGTGCAGGTCATGTCTCCGAGTCCTCATCGCCTAACAACCGAAATTCGCATACGAATTCTAGATCGTCGTTGGCCTTAGCTTGCCGATACAGCTATCAAGGGATACCTGAATACCGAAGCCAAACAATTCGTGTCATGGCCAGCAACACGACTCTCGACGAGAGTAGCCACACGACTAGCATGTGCGCCGCAGTACTCTCGATTGTCCTGCCTTTGAATGACACAATGTCTATCCCGCCGTTCGTATATCCGATTATTGGCCGTTGCGTTGATCGTCTTATCTAGCGTACGAGACCGGCTACATGGATGGGTTTGTAACATGCATGCTTCGTCATGTTTGGATTCGATGTACTTCTACTTGTAGCAGACATCACAGCGACCGATATACAATCGATCTATCGATACATGTCGGACCGGATGAAGAGCGGACAGAGTGTCGCGTGAACGAGCGTTCACCTTAGTATGGTCGGTGCTTGGCTTACCACAAATTGACGTGGTATCGTACCTGACGAAGCATTAGGATGCGCTTTTCTCTGCAAAATAATGGGGTACCTCGTGCTGTTATGGATCAGTATATCTTCTTGTATTTGAGCTTGTTGCTGTAAGCTGCTCGTCCTTCTCTACCTTTCGATTGACCGGCTAGAATCTTTCATCGTGAAGCTCTCGCCATCCGCATCGGTGTACGAAAACTAGTTGCTTTCATCGTCCTTCGGTCAGTCAAAAGCTGCTGAAAGAGTCAATTACAACGTGATAATGACCCTGGTTTATACAATTTGAGACGTGCACACCTTGCCCGTGAGCGCTGATTGTAGGCACAGTCGCTGGGGGTGTGAGCTACAAAAAGAAGCACATCAAGCTTAAACACGACGAATCATGAATGTTACGAACGGCACCCATTGAGTCGTGCTCGTAAGCTAGATAGGACGGGCAGGGATAGCGTGACGTCTTGATAGACAAGCTGCTTCTATTCCAGGATTCTCAGTCGCGCTTGAGAGTCGTTAAAGGGCGTCCATGGCGAAGAGCTACGCCTTCATCGAAGCAACAATTTGGTCATGATGATGGCCAAGACAAAATTACGAGGAAGACAATACGTGAGCGATCTTCACTAAACGTGATTATGTAGTTATCTTTTCTCCTGTCATGCGGTGTTACGTCGACGCTGTCTTCCAAAAATAAAAATGACATCGAAAAGTATGCAGCTGAGTCAGCGAACATTCACTGGGTGCGGTGCTGATCTTACCTCCACACGCATGTTGAAGCCAGGTGCTACTTATCGTCTCCAAGTCGTACATAACGTCACATGGAGAGTCCAGACCAGCGATCTGTTCTTCGCTACTTCACGATTTTTTGGAATTGTAGAAAGACGAACGAGGATGTGTTGAGAAAAAGTCTCTTCAGCTATAAATCGTGAGACCCATCTGACATCGTTACAACAAGTAACTTGACCTACACCAGTCTTTGTCGGAGCTAACGGAGCGTCCATATTTGATCATCGTTGGGCACTAGATATGTATTCGATCAGGTTGACCAAGGCATATGTTGCCTTCAATATTCGGTGTATTCACTATTCAGATGCGTGTACACTGAGCGAATGTAGTGGTGTACGATTCAGCAATGGAGCTTATTTGACGTCGCGTCGGACCCAAGGATGCATAACAGTTTCGGATAGTTGATCGAAGCCATAGCTCAGCTGTACCGCAAGATTTATTCTACATCCGAAGCTACAATCATATTTTTACGAATGGACATTAACCGAATCGATAAGACCGTGAGAGACCACTTGATATGCGAATTATTTTGGTACGTTCGTCAAAAAGGAGGTGGTACCAATGGTCCCAAAGAGACTTGTCTTTGTCGATCAGTGTTTTTTAGAGACTCACCTCACATTGGTGCGCAGCAGCTTGCACGAGTAAAGTGATAGTGGCGATAGAAAGTAATGTATGGTTGTACTAGTCGCGTGGGCTTCCTATGTTCGAAAAAGAAAATCCATTATAGTACATCCAGTTGTTTTCTCTAGCGTCGTGAATGACTGTTACAATCGTGATTGACCACGCTGGCATTGGATGGCGTCATTTTCACACCAAATAATGCCGCCAATGCTATCGCTTGCTCTCGATACCCTCGATATTGCAGCATTTGCCATTTGATCACCTGTATGGTATGTATGGCCATCCTATGCGCCTTACAGGTCTGCTCTGCTCTGTATCCACATCCGCCTTTAGGACTTGTGATGACTTAACCTCGCATTTTCGATCATTTTGCTTTGCAGTGCGCATATGATTTGTCGAACTGTAACCACTATGTCTGGCACGATGGTGCCGCGATGGGTGTATTAAAAATACTAGAATTAGCTCCTATCGTCTCGACATCTTGTAGTATACTGTAAACGAACACATGTTAGCATGAGCACTCTTTTCCCTAAGCCTGTTATCGAGTCAATTCCATTCACTCCGTTGCCTGTTACGTCGTTTTTTCCATAGTCACACACGTTCTTATGCACGTGTATGAAAACACCTTACTTACTATGTTTAAATATGAGATGACCGGTTTATAACCACTGACTCCACTTGCCTAGTGAAGTACACAGCAATTTATGTAGTTATCGTCTTGTCCACCCTACCCATATCACTATCATCTGATTCACCGTTACCGCAGGCGTTTCGAACTCCACGGTCATGCTTAGTCGTTTCCAAATTGAAAACGGTAACATCTGAGGATGCAGCGACGTAGTTCCTATAGGCGAAATACCGATCATACAATGTTTTTACATACCACTTGCATCTGACATGCGTTAGTCAATATAACACATTTTGTGACAGCCAATTTTTTTCGTTTATATTTGAGCAAAGTTGGCGACGCTCCCACCTGCTCTACTTGTCTTCGCAAAATGGTGTTCGATGTTTGCAGTGCCTAGTGTGGTGGTGTCACGATGGTAACGTATGATGCGAAACGAAATATCTACTAGCTGGCACCTTGATGAAAGACTAACAAATTACTTTTGGTCCGTGTCCAGACCTTACTACTTCTACTCGTGAGCCCGTCTGTCTGAGGGCCGCGTTCTTATTGGCGACTCTAGTTCGATGATGACATTGATGGGTAGTAGAACGTAAATGAAACGAAAAGTACACGAGTTGTATATAGATGCGTACAACACGCATTTTGGTCTCCGTCGATGCCTCGTCAGTGGCAAGTAGTTCAACAAGTAACCATGTGCATACTTATTACAAAACGGGATCCATCACGACGTATATAACCGTCTATAAACTTATCGAATAGTATTGTTCGTATCTGTTCGCCTGGCCCTTCAGAAATAGTATGCAAACAGGCGATATAGCGTAGGAACAATTCACATGATCTCTGTCATGAGTTCGGCTCTTTGCAAGAACTACCTTTTTCTGGTGTGGGATCGAGACAATTCATGACCTTCGGTTGCGTTTCGGGTGGTTCAATATTCGCTACTAAACCTAGCTAAGATCTCCAGGTGTCCCACTCGAACAAGACGTAGTCGAGGCTCTTGGCAGAGTTGGCTGTAGCATTAAGTAAATTACAACGGAAGCAAAGTATAAGCGTTTCTTAAACGTTATATCGAGCTCTATGTGATGATAAAGCAACAAAAATCTAGCAATTATTATATGACCATACTCTCTGGTTATAAAATAATCTGTGACTGCATCTGGCACGCAAATAACTGACCTTGATAGAACGTGTCATCCTTCCACTATAATCTTATACCGGATCTCGGCCAAGTCGTCAGTTAATACGATCGAGCAATGTCCAACCTTCCATCCCGATAGGTGCATTTATCGAGCACTGCCTGACCAGGTAAATCTGAACAAACATAATCTTGTCTTGTGTTCCCAAAGCTATGACAGTGATCGTGTAACGAGGGGTCTTGGCCAATACAATGAAATATATATCAGTCCAGCAGTATTATATAGCTATGACGAAATGCTTTATGTCCCTTACTTTCTTAATTAGTTAATCGTATGCTGCTCGTGTACAGTCATTTCACGCCTATAATTCACCATGGTCGTTCCTGCACTGTTTGTTAGCTGATATACAGTGTCGATTTATCTGTATAAGCAGAAGTCGTCCACAGAATTCAATGAACTAAAAGTCATAATGGCCATTCCAACTGCCCAAACTTCTTCGAGTAGACGTCCACGCTTGCATCTACTTGTGTGACGAAGACCCATACGGTGCGCACTCCACTGACATTATGATTCGATATTAGATAACGGAAAACCTTACTGAATCATCTCCGATGATATCCAGCGACTGGACGACTGCGGTACCCGTAGAATATGCGACGATGGCGAAACCGATCGCATGTAGATTGACATCCGGACAATCTACCATAACTCAAAGATCTCTTCATTACATGTTGTGACCCCTTTCGACAAAGTGATAGTAAGCTAATCGATCTTGCGCTTCTATAAAAGTCTGCTCCGCGTCCTCATTCTTTTCTTTCGCACAGAACATGATATTATCTGCAGGCTCAACACTACTTCGCCTTTCCGGATAATCGTCGAGTGTCGACTAGTGGTTATCCATGTTCTTGTCCTATATCGATTACCTGCCTTGCATGTTTACTTTGAAGTTTTGTCGATGGTTCCAGTAGTGATGAAGAAAGTACCTCACACCGAAACGATGATCGCCTGGGTGAGCTCAACCAATCGATCTTGCGGGCACGACGGCAAAAGAGCATTTATACGTAGTAGTCAAAGATACCACATCCTGCATCGACAACTATTGTGCCCGTCTAAAACAATGTCAATGGGATATCAGCAAGAAAAATGCAACTCGGAGTTTTCACAGCCCATCACAATCAAACATGTAACTATGTCGCTGACGGGAAGCCGAGAGTGATCAAGCCATGAAACAATGAGGCTCACCGAATGCGAAATTGGCTTGATATTTCAATTAGCCCTTTATTTACAATGGTCGGCTAGCTACCGATTCTTGTAAACAGCCGCTGCCCAACGACGGAAAAGTAGTGCATGTAGTGATGACGGAAAGAATCAGCCAAGTATTCGCATGCTTATTCCAGCAAAATTTTCAGTGCTACAATTCTGATAAGTCGGTGTGTTTATCACTGCTTGATCACTTGATTTCGCAGAAGCATGGTAGTATGCCACTGTAACGGGGCACACCCTTGCGTGAACTTAACGCAAGGGTTGAGGTGCCCCGACAGACGTACACGAGGCAAACGAGGAAGCGTAGATAAGGGAAAAGTAAAACTGTTGTATTAATATAATTAAGTCTTTTCGCTACTGTCTCTCTGTTCAACCTGACTTAATTATGTTAATATAACTGAGTGTATGGTGACGTCTCGTCACCACTCATTGCGCGCGTCCTGCGGCGATTGGTGGGTTGATATCATCACGATATCAACCAATGAGCAGACCCTTTGGTCGCCTCACCAATATCACCATTATCGGTGATATTGTTGAAAGAATATTCACTTAATATTCTTTATTGTCACTTTCCTTAAAGTGACACATCCATGTAACGGGCTGCCCCGTTATATCACCCCCCCTTAACTGATAGTAACCGTGTGACAATCGAAAATTATGGCGGCCACCCGTTGGGCGCCATTGGGACAGGGAGCACTTGTTGGGTCAGTCCCGTTCATAACTCAACCTGACCTCGCATAGTTAACATGTCTATGCGGGGTGAATCAAGGCACACCGAGTCTGTGCCTGTGCCAGCTTCTGCGGCAGACGATTCGTCGTCTGCTGCTTGTTCTTCGCCTGCAACAAGAGGAGCTGCAGGTGCACGCGGTATAGCACCGCATGCGCATGATGACCCCGACATTGAGGTCATCTACTCTGGCGAGTCAGACGTGTCTGACTCGGGCAATGCTGCAGAGGCGTCTCGCTCACCGGCGACGCCTCAGTATTTGCCAAGGCCACTGCCGAACGAACGGACTCGTGAATTGAAACACAGTCTGTTCGGCAGTGATGACGAATCTGATGATGAGTATGCTTGCTCATCACCGCGATCAGCTCGTGCTCCTTCGCACGAGCGACTTGACGATGGTGCAACCCATCGTCATACTGACAACCGTGGTACCGACAAGGGTACCACTGTGAAGCGTGATGAGCTGAAGCCGTGGCGTTTGCCTGAACGGCTCATCAATGGCTTGTCTCACGAGACAAGCCAACACCATCGAATACCCTTATTCGATGCGACTGAGCTTCACGGCTTGACTCCCAGCGCGAGCAACTTTCGCGCTGAACAAGACTTTTATCTCGATGTCTTCCTTAGACATCGATGGTACAACAGCAACCAAAAGCGTGACAAAGCCTTGCTTTTGGCTGCGTGAAACGCGTTCGTCCAAAACGTAAAGAATTTTGGACGAGAAGGGTGGCTCAAGAAGCTTGAGGCGACACGCCTCAGGTTCGAAAAGCGAACGCCAACCGGTGCCAGGTACCGGTTGCATTGTTTGTCAAGTGAGGCCGGCATTCCATGCCTCACTTGGGGAGACCCTTGTGCGAGTTGTGCTGACAACTCGCAACGTAGGCAGAGGGATGTTTATTCCCTCGATTCGCCCTGGGGAAGGGCACACATCTCGGAGGAGATGCGTGACGCGATTGAAACTTGCAATCCGTCTACAAGCACCAAAAGCGCGTGTTTACCGATGGTCACTCGGACCAATCGGATGAGTCTCGTCATACTGGCGAACGAGACCTTCAAAATCCATCAATAGCTGAGAGCGAGGCTCCCAGCTGTTCCACGAGGATGGATACCCCCGCCACTGAACGAGGTAGCTCGTCCTTGATCCTGAATCGTCACGGTGGGTCAAGATACGCTCCACTAGGAAGAGTTGACCACCGTGAGAATCCACCAAAGGACGTGGTGGAGGAGGAAAGACCTCCTCCAGAGCCTCAGGCCCACCATCTCGACCCTTACGAGATGGATCGCGCAATCGATGAATTGCGCGATGACTTGAAGCACGATCGCGACCAGCGCGACGCTTTGACTGATACCGTTCGAAAGAACCGCAAGGATCGCGAGGCTGATCGGGCGAGAGACCGCGCCGATTACGCCACAGCGCAGCTTCAGGTCGAGCGGGATGTCCGCTCCCTTTCTGGCGAGCTGGCGACAGCTCGCGGGGAGATATCTCGGTTGAGCTCCGAGGTATCTTATCTGCGCGACCAGACGGATCGTCTGGAGCGCGAACGCAAGAACTCAATGGATTTTCTTGAACGTGGGGGCTATCTTCATCGGAAGAAGAAGGCTCGTACCGACAGTACGGCCTGAGCCTCCCCACGTAAAACGTAGGATGCGTGCGTATCTTACGTGGCAATTCGAGTGTGTATGCATTGCCCTTGCAATGCAACACTCGAAATGGCCCAATGTACTTCGGCAGTATTTTACTACTGCCGACACTAGTGACTGCATGTCCAGGTAAGTTTTCCGTAGACAGTAGTACTAGGTCGTTAACCTTAAATGAAAGGAACATTTGCTCTTCCATTCTTGTCTGCGTTCCGTTTCTGGCGGTCCACCGCATTTGCGATAGGGTCCTGAACGAAACGGACTACCGCCTCTCGAGTCAGCAGGAAGTTCTCTGCTGACTCGTTGTTTTGTCGTTCAGTGCGCTTCGTGAGCACTGCTAAGAGATTGTTCTCTTCTTCAGCGAGGTTGGCTTCTTCCTCGCTGGAATAATCGTTGACGATGCTGAATATACCAGCATTGTCATCATCATCCGAGTCAATAATATCGTTGCCGCTATTATTGAGGTAATTTTCTTCAGCGATGTCGACCCGATCGACATAGGCATCATACGTGATGACGTTTGCGTCGACACGTGATGAGCAAGAGCCAAAACGGTTTTTGCTCGAGCGAGTCCCTCCCCCCTTATCCAAGAGTCACACCCTAGAAGGGCGGGAACACGTGGGTGGCGTAAGCCATTCATGTAAAACAGTGTGTGCTGGGTCGAAGCATGCACCAAATTATTGATGGCGAACTCCACCATTGGAAGGAATTCGCTCCAACTCGAAAACGAGTGGACATATCCTTGAAGGATCTCTTCGAGGACACGGTTCGCACGTTCCGTCTGACCATCTGTTTCCGGATGGTCAGAAGTAGACATCTTCAACCGTGTTCCAAGAAAACGGAACACGGTTTGCCAAAATTCCGCCGTGAATCGAGGGTCACGGTCGGATACGAGTTCACGGGGCAACCCGTGGAGTAGGAAGATAGTGTCAAGAAAGAAAATAGCACAATCGGGTGCCGTGATACACTCGGGCACTGCAGCAAGATGCACCATCTTGCTGAACCGATCAACGAACACAAGAATACCGTTATTCTCGCGAACGTCTTCGGGGAAACCGAAGACAAAGTCCATCAACACGGACTCCCAACACTCTGCCGGGACCGGTGGAGGCCGTAAAGGTGCACGGGATGAAGGACTAGGCTTCACCCGTTGACAAACCTCGCAAGCACGTATGTACTTGCGTACAAACTGATACTGGCGTGGCCAGTAAAAGTCACGACTTACCGTGAAGTAAGTCTTTTCTCTACCACGATGCCCGCCTGTTGGGGCATCGTGACACTCATACATGATGCGTAATCGCAAATCATTATGAGTGGGGACGACGACACGAGGCGTGTCGCCGTCAACGGCTGTATAATATAACAGTCCGTTACGCGTTGTGTACCGATCCGATGAGGATCGGTATAAAACCGGTAAATCCTTCAATGATTTACTGGATGGATGCACCAGATGATCCATCAATCGCAGAAGATCTTTATCTTCTGCTTATGCCTTTCGTACGTCGTCAAGTGAGCTTGAAGACTGAACACTTGCTGTCAGTGTCGCAACAGTGGGCTTATTCTCACTGTTGGATTGTGCGACCGGCTCGAAATCCGGCCGGCGCGAAAGCGCATCAGCGACGACGTTTAGTCGTCCTGATTTATAATCCACGGAGAAGTTGTACTCCGCAAATATAGACAGCCACCTCGCCATTCTCTGCGAGAGGTGTGGGCTGTTTACGGCCGTGCGTAGTGACGCATGGTCCGTATAGACAACAAACGGTCTATCTCCGAGGAGATAGACGCGAAATTTAGCCAGTGCGTACTTCATGGCAAGGAGTTCCTTGTCATGCGCTGTATAATTGCTCTCAGCTGCCTGCAGCTGACGCGACTGATAACATATGACGCGCTCCGCGCCATCTGCATCAAATTGCATTAACGCACAGCCGATCGCAAAATCGCTGGCGTCACAGACCACATGAAATGGTCTGTCCTGATCTGCAATCGCCAAGATCGGCGACTGCATCAAGCTCCACTTGATACCTTCAACGGAACGCTGGCACTTAGCGTTCCATGACCACTTGACATCTTTCTTGAGTAACCAAGAAAGATGTACCGTCATATTGGCGTATTTGCAAGAGTAAATATGCAAGTACACCGCTAGTCCAAGGAACTTCCTTAGTCCCTTGACATCTACTGGCAATGACCAGTCGGTGATCGCCTTGATCTTTTTGGGATCAGGGCGTACGCAGTGTTTACCCACGATGCACCCAAGAAGTGGTATTTCGCTAGCCGCGAATATACACTTCTTGAGGTTGGCATACAACTTATGCTTGCGCATAAGTTGAAGGACTTGACGAACGTGAGTTCTATGAACTTCAAAGTCCGTCTTTCCGTCCATAGCCCGGCTATGGACGAACACATCGTCGAAGTAACTCGGTGCGAAGTCTCGCACCGGTCTCAACAGATTTGTAACACATCTGTTGAAAGTAGCAGGGGCATTACTCAGCCCCTGTGGCATCACTAGCCACTCCCACAGCATACCGCTGGGGGTACTCACTGCCGTGTACGGGATGTCCCGTTCACGCATGAGGATCTGATAGAATCCATATATCAGATCCATGGACGAAAAGATGGTACTCTTTGACATACCATCCATGATTACGTCCTTCCTCGGTATCGGCGTCTGAGCCGGTACCGTTGCAGCGTTCAAATTGTTGAGCGCGTGCACTATCCGCCATCCTCCTGTGGTTTTTCGCACACAGAAGGTCGGAGAGTTGTGAGGGGATGCTGATTCCCTCACATGGCCCGCTGCTAAGCGATCGGCAAAGAACTTTTCGATAGCTAGTACTTGTTCACGAGGCAGTGGCCACTGCTTCATGACAAAGTACTTCGAGCCCTGTTTGAGCTCGATCTCGTGTCAAGTGCCTTCGTCCTTAGGCAACTCGCAAGGTACGGATTCAGGGAATACATCCTTGAATTCGATCAAATCCTTATACAAAGGATTTGCCTGAAGTGACTCCCAGGATTGAGACGTGTATCGCTCAATCCGAGTCTTCCCATCGAGGACACTTTAGTCCATCGATGAGCTGCTGAGAACCCGTTTGTTCTCAGCAAATACTGTCGCCGAACGAATATCGACCACATACTTCATCCTCTGTGACGAGTATGCAGATCTGATATACTTTGCCACTACTCAGATCGCGCAAGAACCGCTTCGGTTCTAGCGTTGGTAACTGAGTTATCTTTGAAGTTAACTTCGGAGGCACAATAAGATCAAGCGTATAAGCGCCTACACTTGATCCGTCATTAACCAAGACGTTCAACGTCTCGGTTACTTCCTGGGAACTTGTTTCCACAGGTTGTTGAAGGCCTAATCCTTCAGCAAGTGACTCTTGAGGAATTCCTTCCTCAAGTACGTGGGGACTTATTCCCTCGACGTCTTCTGACTGTGGCTGTGCAACCACAGTCAGGTACCGATCCTCTACGGTCGACTCTCCAGTCGACCTAGGATTTCCATGTTTCCCTTTGGGGGCAACAGGTTTCTTACTTCTAAGATGCTGCTCGCTAGGCATGCATCCATGTCCCGGTCCACTCGACTTATTCGAGTGGTGGACCTTCGGCGCAGCCTGTACTTCTGTACAGCCGCCGGGAGCTTGCTCCACAGTGTAGTGATCAACTACACTGTGATCTTGTGCAGTCGTGCTAACGACCGTACCGCAAGTGAGACCATCGCACTCACTCGCAGAACATCCACACGCTTGTGGACGCTCCAAGATGTTCATCAGATGGCCATATGATGAACAAGCGGCAGGCATCTTCACGGATCGATGCTGCCAGCTCACCCTTGGATCGTACTTTCTGAGCCAAGGTAATCCCAGGATGACATCAAATCTGTCATCCAGATCCAGTACGATGAATTCATCATCGTAATGTTCGCCCTCTAACGTGTAGTGGATTCCTACTACACGTTTCTTAACGGTAATCGATGCGCCTGTTGCAAGGCGCACCGTCATCCTCGTGAGGGGAATGTCGCGCTCAACGAACTTGAGCCTACGACCCTCTAGTGACTGGCGACGAACAAAGTCGTTCGACGCCCCACAGTCTACTAGGGCACGAAGCGACAAATCATTTGTCGCTTCCAACTTCAAGGTGATGAGCGAAACGTAATCACCAGGTGCAGAGACACACAATGATTGTCTATCTGGAGCAACTTTCGTCAAGAGATTTGCAAATTCTCTTGAGGTTGCTGGATCAGTAGGGCGCTCCGCCCCTACTGACCCCGACCATTTTTTGATGGTCCGTCTCGCTGTTGAGGCTTCGCAACAGCGCTGGACCCACGCCCATTGCCCTTTCTGGCGAATGGTTGTCCATTTCGCTCAGAACTGTTTGGTACTGGGCGTGGAGCACTACACTCATGTGCGAAGTGCCCTAACTTCTGACAGCGATTGCACTTCTACAATCGCTTGTTGTTTGTAGAGCGAGGTCTCTCGCTCTCAACATAGCAGAGGTCCGTTGGTTCTGGACCTCCGATCTCTTGTCGTCTCGGTGAACGATAAGAGTTTGAGCTAGCATGAGCCTGTCTCATGCTAAAGTCTTCCTGTTCCGCAGCTGATATCGCATCTTCCAGCGTATTCAGCTCAAGGCGGAACAGGTGGCTCCTGACGGGCCCTTCTGCGAGCCCTTGCATGAACACCGTAATCAACGTGTGTTCATGGACTGGGTTAGCAGTTATACTACTCGCGAGGAGTCGTATATGTTGAGCGTAAGCGTGCACATCACGCTTACCCTGCTTGAGTTTCAGGAGCTCAGAACGAGCCCTGAACTCAGCCCGTGGCAGCTCAAACGTTTGTCTGAGCCGGGCCTTGAAGTCATCTAGCGACCTAAACACATTTGGGTCGCTACTCTCGAGCCCCAGGGACCAAGTTTTGGCACGTCCTGCCAAGTGGGTTTGAGCAAATGTGAGTTTCATTTGCTCATCTTCGACGCGACGAGCCCTTAGGGCTCTGTCGAGTTCGACAAACCACAGTAACAGGGAGTCCTCCGGGACTCCACTGTACTTGGAGATGTCAACTTTCATGACTTCGGGACGACGCGCATGTGCCGTCCCGCCCACAGCAGCATGGAATTGCTGCTATCTCAACAGATCTGTCTGTTGAGCACCGAGTTCTCTCAACTGCTCGGCCTGTTGAGAGCCTTGCTGGTGAAGCAAGGCCACTTTCTCCCTTTCGGCGACAAGTTCACTTTGGATGAACTTGGCTATAGCGGCATGTTGTTGGTATCTGTCTAGAGACTCCAACATGGCGCTAATGGCGAACTCGCCTACGGTAGAACTCATTCGTTATACCGCACTCCATTCGATGTCACTCAAATGGTTAAACCCTTCGCGCATGGCGTGAAAGGTTTCTTCATCATCCAACATGTTCATGTTGGATGCTGTGGTCCTTGGAAGGACTACAAAGTGCTACCAGGTGTAACGGGGCACACCCTTGCGTGAACTTAACGCAAGGGTTGAGGTGCCCCGACAGACGTACACGAGGCGAACTAGGAAGCGTAGATAAGGGAAAAGTAAAAGTGTTGTATTAATATAATTAAGTCTTTTCGCTACTGTCTCTCTGTTCAACCTGACTTAATTATGTTAATATAACTGAGTGTATGGTGACGTCTCGTCACCACTCATTGCGCGCGTCCTGCGGCGATTGGTGGGTTGATATCATCACGATATCAACCAATGAGCAGACCCTTTGGTCGCCTCACCAATATCACCATTATCGGTGATATTGTTGAAAGAATATTCACTTAATATTCTTTATTGTCACTTTCCTTAAAGTGACACATCCATGTAACGGGCTGCCCCGTTACACCGACGGTCGTGGGCGAATTAAGCCAGATGTACCGAATCTCGGACACTTTCTTGGAATCAGTTAAATTTGTGTGATTCCGCTTCCGAAGAAGCACCACGCCACGTTCACTAGATGTCATAGAATTAGTTGGCTCTAGATCGATCAACTTCACTGGCCTTTGGAGGCACCTATAGCACAAGACGAGCAGTTTGGTTCGACGAGCGTGCATCGCCATTGCACGATACGACGAGCTCCTGCAACAGCAGAGATCAGTGCGAGTGCTACCTGTCTATATTTGGGATTCGATGCGCCTACGGCGATCGTCTTTTCGCCGTTCGCAGGAAGCGGAATGACGACGCGCCGGGTGTCCCACATTCTATCTACCTCCCCTTCTTTGATCTGAGCTACCAATACGTATCTCGCATATGTACTCATCTGCTCGTCTCCGAGTATCTGCTGCGATGTCAGCGATCGATGGGGTGCACATCGCGCTGTTACTCGTACTGTTCAGTAGCTGCAAACTTCTTTTTCCCTCCTCTCTTCATCCCTCGTAGCCATGTGATTCCACACCATCGACAACGGTTTCGCTTTTTCGATCCTTCCTGGACGGTCGGAAGGACAGACGCACGCGAACCGCCGGCTGCATACGATATAGCTGGACAGTGGTCAACGCTGACCTATCGAGAAATTTTTGTCAGGGTCGATCATGCCGCTGCGAGGACCGTTGTAGAATCTGCGTCAATATCAAGCAACACGTTGTCAGAGCGAGGGTGAGGTACACTTCGTGGCGCAGGGTACATTTCACGTGCTGATCACTGGTTCATCGCACTTCTGCGAGCAAGTTTCGTTGCTAAGTACCCCCAGCGGGCAAGTGGACACCCGTCCGACGGACGTTCAGCACTGCAACGAAACATGAGATAAAAGGTGATGAAAGCGTCGAGAGATGGCTAGGCGGCTACCTCGCACTTCCTCACTTGCTAATGAAGAACACGATGTCAGCGTTGTTTCCTCCTGTATCATGTTGGCTTTGCGATCAAAACCTGAGACGTCGCAGCTGCATTGAATCTCAGGTCCGCAACAGTCGCATCATTTCGCCTGTCTCGGCCGTATGCAACGAACAATTTGGCGTCTGCAGCATACGATGTTTAGTACGAATGTCCATCATCCCCTGGACAAGCAGATTGCAGCTTTAGTTCGACCCGTTCGCCTCGAGGTCGGTCGAATCGTGCATCGGTCGCTTTATCATTTTGCATCTTGCCAAGACACCCCCCAGTCTCCCCACACCACCCACAACAGCTTGCGTCCCCGATGAAGCTTTCCATTTGCCTCGTGCTCGCTGCAGTCGCAGCTACAAACACACACGGAAGAATTCATCATCGTCATTATGATAGCGCAGATGGTCATGCATTTCGTCGCGTCGGAGAGGGTATCGATAATTTTGTTGGTGGGCCTGGTGGGCGTCCTGAAAGCCTCACCCATACCGAGAGCATCGAAGCCATTGATGCCTACAACAGCTATTACTAGTTCGGCCATGATCGATGGGACCGAGCCCGAACACGTGAACGGGGTTAGTGTGGGACCCAGGCCTGTCTGTTTTCATCCTGTATCATGAGGCGACTTTATCTGCTCCAAACGTTCAAGCCGAAGCGTGGACGCGTAGATGAGGGAACAAAAAGGCGACACCAATGCAGCTTGCTTTGATTCAAGTGTTACTCTTCCACTCTTCCGCTTTCTATACCCGTCTGACTCCTGCACTTCCATATACCCGTCTCCTGCAGTCAGCAATCGCAACACGAAGCCTGGCCGCGTGCTAGACCCGGTCCATGGCGTTCGATCAAATCATCCGTACCCTTGCAAGCACGTATTCTGCAGCTTCCCTCCCTGTACTGTAGTAGTCATGAGGGCCCCGAAAACGAGATCGCTGAATGAGCCAGCGGTAATCTGATGTTTGTGCCCGACATGCGGCAAGTATTGCGGGTAACCATCCGCTAATTAGCTTTGACACCCTCTGATCATGATAGATGATCCAGGTCAATATGCTCTCCTGATGCACGAGCCGTCACCGTCGTGAACATGGATGTCGTCTACGGCATTATACTGACAGCACAGATCTCGCGAGCGTCTGACTTACGGGTCATTATGTAATGGGGTCAATTATTTATAAACAAATACCGTTTGCCTCTCCTGCACGTCGTCGGTTCCACCGCGTTGCACACCACATTCTCCGCGGCCTTCGTTTTCATTAAGAACGAGAACGAATAACCGTACAGGACTGCTGTTGGGTTCTTGTACAAACTTTTTATCGTGCCTATGGATTGTATACCGTTTTCGAGACGGTAGAGAATCCAGCAGGCTTAGCCCGTTTAAACACCGCCCTGGCCAAGATGGATTGATACGATCTCGCGCATGAGTGCAATTACTGTTTAAGATAGGGATATATCGAGCAGATTAAGTGACTACGTGTTTACTTATTCTGCACATAAATTATCAAGTCCTCTTCATCATCATTTTAGGCGGGTGGGTGTGCCCGTAGCAAAAATGGGGTGTGCCCCTAGTCGTGGCCTACTAACTAATGAGTCGACCTTTGGGTCATCTCAATAATATCACTGTATTCAGCGATATTGCTAAATGAATATTCAACATAATATTCTTTATTTCCATTTCTCACAATGGTGATTTCATGTAACGGGCTACCCTGTTACACATTTCGAATGCGTTTCTTTTGTTTCTGGCCACTTACTCGCTGCGTGTAACGTACTGCAGCGTATCAGCGAACCATGTTGACGACTTTCTTCCCCACTTCAGAAACCAAATATATTTTTCTCCATTGATCCTTTGGTATGCTGCGCACGTGCACAGTCGTCTGCTGATGTTACAAGTTTGCGTATGGCCAAACGGGTATAGTTTTATGGTAATACTGTTTTCGTGAAGCGTTGCAGGCCGTTGTGAGCTGATCCGTTACGTACTGATCATGCATCACATCGCACAAATCTGCTGACCTTTCGATGTTTACCGGGCACAGTTTGCCAGACTTGGTCATCGAATCCCATCATAAGCTACCCCTTTATCAAGTCATTTCGAAGATACGGTCGCTATTTTACACATCATAGGCTGCATTGACGTCGAGACGCCGAGGGCACCAACCACCCTTGTGGCGAGTCGCGAATAACGGATAGCTCCGAATGCCTCAGTCTAGTCGTTACGACTGGTCGTTGCAAACGGCCCATGTTGAGTATAAGTGGCGTGCGTTTGTTACTGCAAGAAGTATGAACGAACACTAATCAAAGTCGCGTTTTCGTTTGCACTCGACGGTCAGTCGAAAGGCTCGCTTGCTTGCTTTATCATTATAGTACCCGACAACACGTCCTCACATCACATATTGCCTCCACAGCCGCATCAAAGATGAAGCTTCTTGTTTGCCTTGAAATCGCCTCCGTTGCGGCTCTCACAACCCATGGACAAGCTCAAGACCATGCTGCGATCCCTGAAAATCTGCTACTCCCTGTACTTGTTCCCGTAGTCCTTCCGTTAGTCGTTGCAACAGTCCTAGGATTCCCAGACGGTACGACTGAAGGACTATCAGCGACACCTGAAGTATCAGCAATCGCTGGAGCTTTGCCCATACCCGGAGCTTCGACTGTTCCAGCAGTGCCAACTGGACTCCCAGGAGTTCCTAAAGCTCCAGCCGTGCCAACTGGACTCCCAGACGTTCCTAACGCTCCAGCTGTTCCTGCTAATATTCTCACAACTGCTGTGTTGCCAACTGGGGGAGCAGTCTGAGATAATACGGCTGACCAAGGGCTTTGCTGACGAGACCACAGACACGTCCCGGCTTCAGGGTAGAAATCAAGACTGAACACTTGCTGATGTATCTGCGACAGGAAGTCGCACATGCTGCCGTTGTATGTACCAAAGAGCTTTACACGCGAACCATGTGAGTGTGTGATCTTCGGCGGTTGCAAGTCAGGGTGTGCGTTGCATGACGTAGACTCGCATATAATTTGTAAGAAAGATCACTTTGGTTTCCTCTTCTTTGCTCACAGACTACGATGGAGTTACTGGCACATTCGAACTCTCCGCTTCAGCTCAACGTAGGTTGTTCCAACGAAGGCTTCTCAGTCTTGATGCCATGGAAGTATTCAGACCAGCTGCCTCCTTGGCTAGCTAGGGGATCTTACCGGCATTGGAATACATTGTGAAGGGGCCGAAGTCCTATTTTACCAAGCCTGTCTTCTCATTTGCCGCAACCGCGCACAAGCCCCGAACTAGAGCGGTACTTACTGATCGCAAGTTGATAACGGCGTCGGCCAGCCAAAACAACGTATGTGTACTACGTGAAAGCACTTGGAATGTTGGGCTACGCGAGCACGGAACATCGACGCACAACTCAACGGACAGCGAGAGCGCAGGAAAAGATGGCTGTGTTTCTTGATGGTAAAAAGGTAACGAGATGTGTTGACAACGTCCGACAAAGGGAATGCGATGGAGCAAATGATCTGGAACAGCGAGCTATGTATTTATCAAAGAAGCAGCATGCTCTTTGCTGGTGCTGACTTGTGTCGAGGATGATGTGACTAGGATGCTTCAAAGAATTGTTTTGGAAGTGTGTTGTCTGCATTGTTGCCACACTATTCTTTGTGGCCGAAAGCGCTGAGAATCTCTGGCCTACAACATGAAGCATACTGACGTACCATCACGCTTTTGCTTGCACATGCGTGATGGACCTGCCGACAGAGTCGATGTTCTGTACCTACTAGCTTGGTTACAAGGTGTCCATTGAATCGACGAAGGTTGGCAGCCGATTGAATATTGAGCTTCAAGAGCTCCTGAAGTTGCAAGGGCTGCAAGATAACCCAATTGTCTGTGAAGTAGTCAATATCCCGCGCGAAGGGAGCTGTAGGGCAGTCACAACCCACTGGCGAAGGCCCAAACACAAACATGAACGTGAGCTTCGTTTGTCTACACTCCCTGGCCAGCTTGAAGTCTACACGTGTTGTCCATAACAAGAGTTGCTTCCCTCGTACGCGGCACACGATTGCAAAGTGAGCTGTAACTTACATGCTAATCGACCCTGCGACAATGGCCACCGACCGCCGTATCCCTCAACAAGCGTCAACAGTCGCCTTCTCGTGTACGTCCCCTCGCGACACGAAAGGAATCACCTTCAACGTCCAGCATCGAGCGTTCTGCAAGCAAATTGCTCCAAGTCGCCACTCGTGCTCCGTTCATTTGCTCCTGTGCATCGTACACATCGAGTCCGTCCATTCCCCCGACTCTGCTGCACGCTCGTCCACCGTATCGAGCACCAGCGAGCAAACCGATCGCCCCACTCGTTCCGCTACGACCCCTACACTTTTTGATACATAAACCTCTGCAACAGCTCGTGTCCAATGATCTTTGTCGCCACTGGCGGATGGCTCGTACGCATCTCGCTCGACCTGCTGCTTCTCGTGCCCCGCACAGTGTAAGTCCCAGCTCCCTGTCATTGCCACACACCGCTGAACCTCCTCCTCCTCCTCAACACAATACACACGCACTTACTCACTCACTCTCTCTCTCTCTAACTGCTCTTCTTCCCGTGTCGTGTCCAGCCTCGCATTCAATTTAGCGTGGAACCCATTTGTGCTCCTCACGCGAAAAGCTCTCGAGTACACCCACCAGCAGCTCCAAACGATCACCACCCGATACGTTCGCGTCAACAACGTCAACAACGTCAACAATCGCAATAGGAGCAGCACCTGCGATAGGAACACCAGTGACCACATGCGGTGGCTCCAGCCTGGCGAGCGCAATGGCGAGCGCGTGGCCATTGCGAGCTATCCGCGCTGCGGGAACTCCCTCATGCGGGGCCTCTTGGAAAAAGTCACGGGGGTCTACACGGGCTGTGACACGCGCCCCGACCGCGTGCTGAGCCAAGAGCTCCAGGCGTACGGGCTCAAGGGCGAAGGCGTCGTGGACGACTCGGTCTGGTTCGTCAAGACGCACTTCCCCGAGCGCGTGGGCTACAAGGCGTTCCCCGTGCACAAAGTGATCCTCGTCGTGCGCAACCCCTGGGACGCGCTCGACTCGTACTTTAACATGACGCTCACGAACACGCACAACCAGAGTGTGCACGAGTCGCAGTACGCGCGCTTTCGTGAGCGATGGGACCGCCTCGTGCGCCACGAGATTGACGTCTGGATGAAGTTTTACCGCTACTGGACGACGACGGTCGATGTGCCGGTCATTGTCGTGCGCTACGAAAACCTGTTGCTGCATCGCGAAGAGACACTGCGTCGGGTGTTTCTCTTTCTCACTGGCAAAGAGACGTTGGAAGGCACGACATGGGAACAGCGGATCCGGGACGTGGTGGCCACTAGTGGCGACCACGATGGGCCGTACAAGCCGCGCAGTGGCAAAATCGGTGCCTCGTTCCGCCACTTTTCCGACGAGCAGTTTGAGTTTATTCGGACGACGGCCAACCTGCCGCTGCGTGGATTTGGCTATGACCCCGTGACGCAAAACTTTCCCACGGACATTCGGCTGCCCAAGCGACAGGTGAAGCCAGGCAAGGCAGGCGCAACGCTGCTCGTGTCGATTGACCAGGACATGGAGATCCGCAAGAAGAACGATTCGTTTGGACGCGGCTCGACGCACTTTCGTCGAGCGCTAGTTGAACCCGTGATTGCAAGCGATGGCAGCGAGCTGAATATGCACGAGGTGCTTGCCGCGAGGGCGCGCTTGCGGGCCCAGAAGAGCGAGGTCGACGATCGAAGCGATCAGAAGGAAAAGCAGCAGTAGGTGGTGGTGACCTCGCAGTAGGTTGGTAGGTACCGAGACAAGAGTAGAGTCGCGATAGCATCAAGGTGGGTCAATTGCATTAGGATGTGGTGAGTATAGTTCGTCAAAGCGACGGCGACAATCGCACAGCAGGTGTGTCGTCAAACGGTGACGCAAAGGAAGGCTTGCTGCTTTCACGCCAGGTTATCTTGGCATCAGTGCACGGTCCGAAAGAAGCTTTTCTTTCACGACGTTGCAATGGGCTTGAGAGCACTTTCAATGCGGTGGACCGTCAATTCCAGCTTTAGCTTGAACGCAGCATCCTTGCACTCGACGTTCTGTGAGGCGTGGTCGACCACGGCGTCAAGGCCGCTCGGGGTTCGCACGTGGATCTTGTTGGTTTCGAAATCCAAGTCAACATCGCCGTATTGGTCCTTCAGGAGCCGGAACAAGATGATCAAGTTCAACGCATCTTGGTCCGCCTCACCTAACTCCCGCGCAGCTTGTTCCAGCTCTGGTTTCGTTTGCTCCTCTTCCAGCTTCGTTTGCTCCTTTTCGGCCGGCAGCTGAGGCCTTGTACCATCCATTTCGGCCGACATGTCCGGCTTCGTGTCGTCCTTTTCGGCCAGCAGCTCTGGCTTCGTGTCGTCCTTCTCAGCCAGCAGCTCTGGCTTCGTGTCGTCCTTCTCAGCCGACAGCTCTGGCTTGGTGTCGTCCTTTTCGGACGACGGCGCTGACGCAGATTCGTCCATAGCAACCGGCAACTCTAGCGCAGACTCGTCAGTAGTGCCCGTGCTTTCCATGACTGAGCTGCCGTCTTGTTCGACTTTCAAACCACCATCCATACCATTTACAGCGTCGCCACAACTGTCGCTCTTCTTCGAGTGATCGTGTGGGCATGCAGCGGTAGGCTGGCCGCTCAGCTTGAAACTTGCCGGGCTTGCCTGTGCATGCATAGCGAGTGCAATCACTGAGTCTGCAATCATGTCGGCAGTCGGCGCAGACGTCCATTCAACAACAAGCTTCTCGGTGGCACTTTTGGTACCAGCACATCGTGTCACGACTACTTGCTTGCACACCACGACCCGGTTTTCTTCCTCCAAATGCGCAACGTCTTCATACATCTGACGAATAAAAGTGATCAGCACACCGAATGAGTTATACTCAAACGGTACGTGCTGCTTTTGCGTGATGCTGCCAGAAATGAGCTTTGTGTACGTCGAGAGATCTGCTTTGTCCATCAAGTGCGTCTGCGAATCGACCTCCACCAAAAGACCAGAAATCACCTTGCCATTCTTCGGCTGATCGCTTGCCAAGTCTCCAATTGCTTTGGCAATTTTCTCGCCTTTGAACTCGAGCACGATCTCCTGCATATTAGCTGGCGTGAATATACTTGGGTGGTAAATCTTAGGATCGTTGAACTTCTTGTTTAATGCCGACTTAAGACGCATCATCTCATTCTTCTCACCATGCACGAGCACAATATTGGGTGGCGTGAGCTTCTCCACAAAGCCACTTGTGCCCACAAAGTCTGCGTGAGCCGAGAACGAAATGTACTCCACGGTGCAGTTCATCGGAATGATACGTCCGTCTAACGCAGCAATCTCCGTCGGCTCCGAGAGAATCTTCTTTGCGAGTGTTCCCTCGACCACGTACCCAGGTATCAAACAGGCGTTACGCTTATCCGAGCACCAACGCTCAAAGAGCTGTCGCGAGACACCGCTTTGCAGCATACCAGGACTCGCCATTACGACCGAAGGACCAGAGTCATCAAAGTCTTCCATGCTCTTGAGATTCGAGATGTGCTCGAACTGGAATGGGTTCGATATCGCAATCTGCTTGCGGATGCGGTCGTTCATCATATTGATGTACGTCTGGTACACGCGCAGAGCCTTGGCAGCCAGCTTGGATGCAAAGTAGATGGGAATGTCCTGCAGATCTGGATGCAACCGCCAGTGCTCGTCAAGAATCAGAAGCAGTTCCTGTGTGCGGCCAAGAGCAAAGACTGGGATCAAACAGCGTCCGCCACGACGTACGACTGCCTCTACTTGTCCCGTGAACCGTCCCTCCCGTTCAACAACTGACTGATGCACTTGCACACCATAGGTCGACTCAACAATCAGCACGTCGGGCGAGCACGCGGGCAGTTCAGCCGCCATGAGATGGCGATCGTTCTCAAGCGAGTAGTCGCCCGTGTAAAGCACCTTCACACCGCCGATTTCCACAAGGTACATGCAGGCACCCAACACGTGGCCGGCATTATACGGCGTGAATTTAATCCCATTGTGCATCATCTCTTGGTGAAAGTCAATAATCTCGACCTTGGCAACACAATTGTTCAAGTCCTTATCGTCGTAAATCTGGTCGTCCACGGAAATGTTCGACACGCGGAGGAAATCCCGCAACATCATCTGCATCACAGCTTTCGTCGGGTGCGTCATGAACACGCGCCCCTTAAAGTTCGTTTTCTCGGTAAAGTGCGGCAACGCCGCCACGTGGTCAATGTGAAAGTGCGTAATCAGCAACAAGTCAATCTCTTCGGCCTCCACGCCGTCAAAGAACGGCAGACTCCCGTGGCCCGAGTAGCCCGGATGGACGCCGCAGTCGAGCATGATGGTCTTCCCCTTGAACTTGAGCACGATGCACGAGCGGCCCACCTCGTTCCCGGCGCCCAGCGGCATGACGCGCATGATGTGGCGCTCGTCTGCGGCCTCTTCGGCCAGTCGGCGCTTGGACATGGCGTCGCGGGGGACGGGAGCGGGTGTCGTGGGGGATAACGTGTGGGCAAGAAAGCGGTCGAAGGCGCGGGGAAAAATAGGGTGTTGAAAGGGGCGAAACGGGGTCCTTGATCGATAAATAGGGACCGGGCTGTCAGAACACCTGTGTTAGATGAATAGAAATAGCGCTGAGAGAGCGTTCTTTTAGCAACAGTGTGCAAAACGGACCCATTGTGGGCGGAGGACTTGCGCACTTTAGAGACAAAGGGTCCTCCTCGGTACAAGAGAGCGCACAGTGTGCATTGCGTTTTGGCGGAAAACGGACCTCTATTTCACTCAACCGGGCCAGAAAAGAATTGGCCTTATGCGAACATATTTTACCTGTACAATTACGGCGTCGACACCTGCCAAACTCTGGTGCAAGGCCGCGTACTGGAAAGGGCTCTGCGGATCGTCATTCGAAGCGATAAGACGAACAGCCCGCGTTCTCCCTTAGCTCTCACCAAATGGCGATTGCATCCAGTCTAATTGTTGTTTACTCTTCCTCTCGACGTTACGAACACGTGGTGCGCTAACTATATGGTCGAAAGTATCGGCCAGCCAGCTGGCATGAAAGCGAACGGCATTTTTGCAGCCTTCCTTATCATAGTATCATTCGAGGATAGCACTGTGCCTCCACAGCTTGAAACAAGCCCTTCAACAACTCTGAGAAAACGACAAAAATGCATGCCAAGCAGACGGCTCATCATCGACAGTGTGCCTCCAAACGATGATCGACATCCTACTACTGAGCCAATTCGTCACTGACATCTTGGTCTGATAGCACAATAAGTGGTATTGCGTTTGCATAAAAAGAGGAAGATGTCAAGATACTTCGAAACCGGCGCATCTCATTTGACTAAAAAGTGGCAATTACTGCAGACTCGTCTACCTGACATCACTTGACCAATTTCTGGAGTTCGCATTTGCGTTGCAATTAGCCTGCCTTCCGTTCCACGTAGACTCCCATCCCCAGGTCTACACGATCCACACAGCTCTCTTGCCTCATTAGAAATATTTGCGCTATACTTTTTAAGTATTACTATTACTTTATTTCGTCCATACTGTTCGCGCTCTAATATTGACCCGCAAAACAGTGCCAATCTGGTTTATCCCTGATGTCTTTTTATTGCAAATAGGACAATGCACGTAAAGCTGAACAAAATTAAAAAAATAATGTTCATTCATGCTACCATAATATAACGAACTGGTGTTTCGCAGTGCTCATGTCGTTTAATAGCACAATTACGTCGCATCTAACCCGTTCAATTATCTTCTATGATGTGCTAGTATTATTGTTCGTAGGTGCCTAACTGGCGGTATCGTTGTGAAGGAAAAGAGGTGACGTCGATATATTCATGGTGGTGCCTAGACAGCGCAGTTTTCATATGAAAACGTCTCGAGGCAGCAAGACATGACGCCCCGACAAACAACTTATGGAATGTTTATCAATCGATAGCTACCATGAAAGCTATAGTGCTAGTGCAGGTGCTTATGCGAATGTTTGCCATTACTTTATATACCCGGGATATTGGCAGCCCGACAGACCGTGGCCAATTTGGCACCAGAAAAGAGAAGTTATTTGACATGCAATAAAACAGTGTCAATATAAACGTCTTCCTCAATACTGATGCACACCTGCCTTCAAAAAATTATAAAACTACTATATATGCAAATAAGTGCATTTAATATAGAACAATACATTTGCTGACAACTTCGAATTCATCCTGAGTGGTCTGTTTGAAATGCAGCGTCGACAATACACTAATTTATGTGACTGCTTGGTTAAAGGTTCGATCACTTGATTTCTTACGTACAAAACAAAACGGACAGTAAAGTATTGTGGTTGCACGAGCGACCATCGTACTACCGAAACAGTACATCAACAAAGGTCCACAGCTACCTGCTGTGGGCCGTTAACATTAGAATTTGTGGTACGAAACGATCCAGCGCCCTCACAAAAGATCGTTTTGACGTGTTGTGGTAGCAGATCACATTAATTTACTAAAGTATATAGAACTCCACATGGTAAATATATAAGCACTGATCAAAGAACCTCGTAGAGTCTGCCATCAATAAAGTGCATGTAGTTTTTAAGTAAATGTTTGTCCCAATTGCTTGTAGAAGGGGGAAGGAATTATTGCATATCGCGCAAACGGCGAAGTAAATTTTCTTGGTTCCAGCTTATAGCATTGTTTGCAACATGTCCATAAATATATCCTTAAGTTACAAATGAAGCATCGAGTGACTATTTTCGTGTGGATTTTCTGATGATTGTATCTTAACTTGTTCATTTCTAAATTGATTAAGCTATTTGGCCCAGCATTTTTCATTAATCTTTTGGTTCATCTTCATGTTTTTGCTCATTTAGCCATAATCGTATCTACCCATCTTTCGCTGCTATCCTTGTTTTACAGTTTATCTGATGACAATAACACGTCAATGGTCCCTCTTCTGTGCATAGCTTTGGTAGTTGCTGTAGGTCGTTTCATCAACTATCATGCTCAGACACGCACCATCAGCTTTGCATAAGATTCGCGTCATAATCAAATTCAGCAGGTAAAGGTACTCGCATCGGCACGGAAAACATATCTTTTCGTCGGAGACCGCACGTCTCGATAAATAATTATCCTGTCACGTTGAACTCTCCATCGCTCGTTGTACTTGCATTGCGTATGCTTCCAGAGTGATGGTCGACCTTCCAGCAGAGAACGCACGCGGCCTCACATCTCTTTCCTCAAAGGGAAACAATGGACAGCGTCCCGAAACGCCGCAAACGACCGCGCGACGACACGGACGGACAGGACGCGTCCTCGCCGCCCGTCCCGTCCGCGACCGTAAGCGGCAGCGACTCGCAGCTCCACTTGCCCGCGACCGCTGCAGGCGACGAATCAGATGCCGACTGCGGACGCGTCTCCGAGACGCGAAAGACGCGCCGAGGAGCACAAGCGCAGGACGCAATGCAGTCCCACGTGGCCGTTACGGGCACTGCGCTCCCGCACGCGCTCTCGCCAGTGTCGCGGCGGGTGACGAGCGATACAGAGGCAGCCAGAACGCCGTCTCAGGCATTCGTAGCGGCCACGACAGGCCCAAGTGGCTACACAAGTCCCGTCGGTGCTCCAATACAAGCGCTGAGTCAACTTGCAGCAGCTGTTGCGTTGTACGAGCAGCAGCGATCGAGTCCCGGAGCGATTGACCGCGTGGCAACGAACGCCGCGCGGGGGGTGTCGCCCATGCGACGTGTGGAGAAGCAGCTGCAGTTTGAGGGGGCGCTGCCGAAGGTACAGCCGCGCTTTGCTGATCGTCTGATCGTCCGCTCGTCTGATTGGCACGAGGGATCGAGAGCGCTCTCGTTGATGATGTTCATGTGCTGTTTTGGCTGTAGCTGTCGCAATTGTTGGGACCACTGGCGCACGACGGCACTGCTACTGGAATTGCGTCGGGGATACCGACAGTTCGGCCGTGTGCGATACCGACTGCCACGTCTGCTGCAGTACGTACGCTCTGTTGTCAAACACGAGCGATAATGTACACGAGCGCACTTTGGAAATTACGGCAATGGGCTAATGTGCTGCGTACCTGTGCAGGTACAACCGCCTGCCATCGAGCAGCTGGTCAAGGAAAGACCGCTGTTGTTCGTGCGTCAACAATGTGGCCTCGGGGCAACAGAAGATGTCCAGACGCCATTGCTCGAAGCGAGTGAGGTGCTGCCCAGTGCTTCCCGCGCCCCGCTGCAGTCGGGTCATACTGATGACGTATCCAGTGATGAAGAGCTCATTGGAATTCCCGACCCAGACATTCCTGACCTCGACGTGTCGTTTTCGCAGGAAAGACTGGAAGAACTGTCTGTTACGGAAAAGGACCTGGAAGAATCGACTGTATTTACTCTCTGCGACGGACTTACCAAGAGTCTCAGCAAAGTCGAGCGTGATCGAATGGATCTGCTTAATTTGCTCACGATAAGGCTGGTGCAGCAGTCGAGTCCTGTAGTGCTCGGTCGAAGTCAATTTCAGGAAGTTTTCGGTGATAGCATTCGTGGCGCAATGCTTTCGCGCTTGAGTCGACAACATTGCATGATTCACGTTAATCCAATGTCGTCACACGATGGTTCACCCGCAATGGGAGTCACGGTGCGAATCCAAGACATGAGCACTAATGGAATATGGGTCAATGGAAAACAGCTGAAAAATGGTCAAACGCATGAGTTAGGGCTTGGCGATATCGTCACTTTGCTAAAGATACACCAGGATGAGGTGCGCATACGTTGTCTGACGGAGTTGTGTACATGCCTGACCATGGCAAGCTGGTAATGGTTGCTCTGAAATAGGATGATGTGTCACTCGAGTACAAGCTAGTTCGATCGCAGTCGCCACCCGAACACACCAAAAAGATAGGGAAAAAAAGCAGACGTGACGGTCGATTCGTCAAACCCAGCGATAATTTTTCTGGTGAGTTAGCGGGATCGAGCGATCGGCACGGGCTGTCACCAGTACAGGAGTCCGCCATTGTGTCTTCCCGCTCCTCGCCAGCTAGAGACATCGTCCAGGAAATGTGTCACCAAACTCCCGCTGATTCACTTGCCCTTACTGAAGTCCAGTCTTTGACGACAAAACGGACAGAAGCAAGCAATGCAAAAACGTCGCAGGAAGTCTCGGTGCTGTCGCGACATATACGCTGTGTGGGTAACAATATCTGGTGAATTGCTACAGTGTCACGAAGGTTTACAGCTGATTGTCTTTGTAGACAGCTCTGTTTGCCGACCGGTCAGCGCAGCACTTGTCTGAGTCCAGCCATCCACTTGAGGTTTGTAGCTTCGTGAATCAATCAAATTGCTGCAGCGTGTTGCTGATTGTGCGAACTCGTGTAGGAAGCAGACTATGACCACCGTGAAGAGCTGTCCGAAGTTCTATCAGTTTTTGCACAGATTCCTACGTTTGACGTACGTGTGGTGCAGCTCAAAAATGAAGTCATGCCACGGTTCTTCTGACATAGTCTTTCTCTCTATAGGCGTCGTCGAGTCATCGCGCTACTATGAGATCCATTGATGAGGCTCTGCACGATAGCAGTGACGTGATATTTTATATCGGTGGAGGAAATGAAGGTCACTTGGTTATTGATGCGCCAAATGGCCTGTCGGCGTGTTTAGACAAGTATGACTTGTCGCAGCTCTTCTCTGGTGGGTGAGGATTCATAGTCACACTAATCTACAAGCTATACTCATTCCAAAGTCATGCTGAAACAGTGAAGAGCGCACAGCAAAAGCTTATAATCGTCATTGCGCCATCGCGCGAGCCCGGTAAGGATAGTAATCGCGGTAATGGCCTCCAAGCCGTTTCCTGATCACACTTTGCTTGTCGCTTTCAGCTTGCTTGCTTGCAGAATGCGGCGCTTCTCACGTTTGCTATCTAAGGTCTGCGAGTAAACACTCTTTGCGAGTTGCTGCTTTCATCAGGTACGTAATTGTTTGTGCCGTATGACATGGAGGAACAAATTGACCTCACGTCTTTTCGTGTATACAAAGGTCATTGTTTGCAGGCCTTCTAAAAGGATTTGATGTCAAGAAGAGCTACATGATGGCTGAATTTGTAGCGCTGAACGACCTGCTGCCTATCATGCGGCCATCGGAGCAAATCTGCGAAATGCTGCCACCTTTGGGACAGCATAGCGTTTTGATCGGTTCTCCTCCAGCAAAACCTGCGGTGACCGACAAGAATGTGACGATCTTGCTGAACGGACAATTCATTCCCGTCTTATCAGCGCATTTTCTAGGAAGAGACGTCATAGTCAGCAAGGTGACGCTAGACTTGCACGTAATTAGCTTGATCCGAGCAGATCCTAATCCGCGCGTTGTTGGCGATTCAGATCAAATCAGCGCTGACTCAAAAAGTTCGAGTTTGTAACGTGTATGGAGCTCGAGGCGTTGGAAAAACGTCGATTGCTGTTCATGTTTCGAAAACGCTCTACCGCTCAAGAAGCTATCAGAATGGAGTGCATTACTTTGCTGTCAACAAGCTGGTTGAGTATATCCAGAATGGCATCACGTCTACACTAGTTGGTCCACAACGCCAAGGCTCGACACAGCTCATTCAGCAAGAGGATGCGTTGGAAATGGTAATGCGGGATGTCGAAGGTCTTCTACGCTCCCTTCCAGCGTAAGTTCTGCATGTTGGACGCGAGTAACTTGTCGCCCAGACTCATGGTGATATGTTTCTTCTAGAACGGGTATTGCAAACCATCTTTCTACGCTTGTGGTTCTGGACGGCTGCGACGTCGTACTTTCAGCACTCGAGATGTTTGTCCTCAATACCGTGCGGGCATTTTCGTGGGTCCAGGTTGGTTGGTCTACATTGCTTCAAAGCACAGATCCCAGTGATTGATACCCTCTTCTCTTTCCACACACAGATCCTGCTTACGTCGACCGAAAAGCTGCACATCGATGGTGGAGTTTTGCCGACAGAAACGATTTGCATTGACGAGCTCGGAAAGCTGGATTGTGCAAAGCTGTTCTTCAGACAAGCTAGGGGCCACTTGACGTCACGACAGATCCGACAGCGTACGTTTGACTGAAGCTGAGTTTTTGCAAAGCATGGTGACCGTTGGCTAATCTTGTTGCGGGTTGAGGCTCGTAGACTTTTCAGACAGCAGCATTGAAGCTCTCTCCGAAGACGAACGCTTGCTCGGAACCAACGGCAACCCTTTTCGGGTTTCTCGTCTCGTGTACGAGTTGGAGTCGCAGTGGGCCAGCAGTCGAACATGTAACTAGCACTTGTGACGTGCAGGATGGATTGGCAGGATCAACAGCGATCTGCTGGTACATTACAGTTGTGGTCGTGTTGTCGCTCGGCAGGTACAGTCCATGTTTACCCGACGTTGACTACCGTCACTTTGCTCACCTGCTTGAAATTGTCGATGGAGAGAGAAAGCTCCGTCACGTGCGAGACCTCGTTCAGCGACGGCTGTGCGCAATCGCTCTCGTTCTCAATTGAACACGACGTCACTGCTCATCGTCACTCAGCTACGCACACATATGTGAGCAGAGCAAACACCAACTGCCACTTTCATCGCACCAAGTGGGCGCCACAATGACCACAAGCAGAAGGCTTCGAGGCACAACCAGGTACGAGTCGCCACGTCCAATCTGCACGCCCGACACTCCTGTCACCCACACACCTGTGCGTCGTCCGACTACGCATTGCGTCAAACCCACGCAACCAAAGACCACGTGCCGATCAAACTCACACCGCACAACGCCCCGCCATCGCCACGAAAAGGGTATATTGCCGCACTTAGTGGTCGTCTCTATCCGCTGCAGCAAACGTCTCCTCTCGTGGATCCCCCCACTCGCCGTCCGCGCCGCGCGGCCTCTCAGTTCTTCTTCGTGCGCATGCGCTGCGCTTTCTTGCGCTTGCGGCACTTGTGCTTGTTCATCTTCTTTCGCCGCTTCTTCACGACGCTGTCCGCCAGGTACCCCTCGAGCTGCCGCAGGAGGTCGTCGCTCTTGCGGCCGCTGGCATCGTCACGCAGCGGCAACGAGTCGTGCAGCGCGCTGAGCATTCCGGACGTGTCCCACAGGTCCTCCGAGCACGTCAGGTCACCGTCTTCGTCGTCCATCGGTCCGCTCTGCAGCGGGAACGAGCCCACTTTCCACAGGTGCGACGGATCCGCGCGCAAGTACTTGTCCTGCCCCAGCAACGGGTCTTCGGGCATGGGGAACGATGGCGTCTGGAACAGCGGATCGGGCGCACGCGTGGACATGAAGGCGCGCGATTGGAGCGACCGCCGGGACGCACTGAGGACGCAGCGCGCAGCAGCGCGTACCCCCGACATGGCAAGAGGGCCACTTGTTCCGTTGTGGTGTAATGTGGTGTGGTGTAATGTGGTGGCGAAGAGCGTTTGGTATACAGTGGGTACAAAACCAATCGCGTCTCTCGTGGGCGGCAGCGAGTCGGGGAGAGAAGAAGGACGAAGCGGGCGTTTCGGTCGCGGACACGCGGTAACTTACGAAAGAGCAGTGGTAGATGCGGTCAGGATATAAGATGTGACAGGTAACAGAGTGTAAGGTTGTTACAATTGACGACAGTCGCTTTTTTTCTGACAGAAAAACAAAATAAATTCCAAATTGACCGGTTGGAACGCAAACGCGGGAGGTTAAACCTCATGGCGTTCCACGCTGGTCGAAAAGTGCCGCTCTTTACTGTCAGTATCTCTTGTACGAGTGCAAAGGCAGTGTGAGGTAATGTTGCGGCCTCTAGTCGACTAGAACATGTTGTTGTACAATGGAAATAGATCGGAAGCATTGTCGCGAGACAGCGTTGGGAGTGCTCGAAGAAAACTAATTGAGCCTATGAGCGGATTGCAACGTTTGTTCAAATGGTCGGCATCGAAAGAACTGGCTCGTTCGTACCGTGCAACGCAAGACGTGACATTGTCGTTGGTCTTTTTTCTCGCCACTGAATGTAATGATGACGCTGTGGCTCAGCTTGTTGGAATCCTTAGCGACAACGTCTCGATGATTCGCTCTGCTAAGTCGCGACGTGCAGAATGTAGAGCTCAGTCATCGCGCAAACACGTTCTTTCCATTACGTTGTACAAACGACTAAGCTGCTGAGACTCGGAAGATGGTGGCTGACTGAGACTTTAACGATGGTGGCTGACTGAGATTTCAAAGATAATGGCTGACTGAAACTCGAATAATGTGCTGGACGTTCAGCATCGTGCCGTTAATGCGCGGTGAATAGTCCTCGACCAGCGTTATCGATAAAATGGGCGACGTCATTACGCATAGACTCGTTGCTCAGCGCACCAGCTCCTTATGAAGGCCAAAGACGTGATCGATCGTTGTAACTACAGTCGCGATCATCCGTGATCAATCGGTGTGAGATGAGGTACATCTGGTCGTGTGCAAATCAGTGACACCTGTGACGTCCTGGTACATCGTGGCCAGAGCTGGACGTGTCACTATGATACCTAATCAAGAAGTTGAGGACCTGTTCACTATGATGATCAATCGAGAAGTCGAGGACGTGTCCGAGGACCAGTTCAAGGAGCTTCGGACAACGGACTCAAGGGCTTTGCTGATCGTTTGTGACCGTTCGCTGGTCTTGTAGCACAAGTGTGCTGAATAACTTTGAATCGCCGAGCGGCAGAATCGAAACCGGCTATCAACCGATGGACAAGTCGCTGGATTTGCCTAGTTCGCTGCAGAAACTGGGTCGACGGCAGCGACGGTCGGAGAGACACACGTGTGATTATTCGTTCGTCTTGGCATCGTCGACACGATCATAATGCTCGTCGCTTCTTTGCTTTCTCGAGTGCTCGTGAGCAGCACCGGAACTTACTGACGCTGCATCGCAGTGTCCTGCCTAAGTTGTCGCTTGTGCTCGCTCTATTGAGTCAAAATGTCTACATGCGAGTTCTGGAGTTCATCAGTTCATCCTTGACGCGGCGGAACCGTTCTAGCAGCGTCGGTGTCTTTCCGTTCTCGTCTGTGAGAGAGAGACAAATTGACAATGACGATGACACAAGGTCAGTGCAAGCCACAGGCCTAACAAACACAAAAGATCCAAAACATACCTTGTGATGTGGCGCGCAGGTCCGTGATAAAGCCGTCGCAGAGGTCGACGATGTTTGGACAGAAAGCAGCAAACTCCGCAAACTGGTCCTTGCCAGCACGCGGAGATGTGGCGTGCTTCTTCCAACTGGTAATAATCGCCAGCATGGACTGCAGCAAGTGTAGTGCCCAGCCCTCGCGGTACGGCTGCTCCGGTTGCGCGCGGTAGAGCTGCTCGTAGGTGCCCAAAAGCATCCGGTGAGGCACGCCAACATCCAGGAACAACTTGAGTACCCAATTGAATGTCGTCTCGTTGATAGCCGAAGCCGAGGCGCCGTTTCCAGTGAAAGTGCCTACACCGCTTGACCGAATGTACCACAGAGAAATCCACTCCAAAACGTCGGCCAGGAATTCCACTGGAAACACAACGCCAGAAGTACTAGCGACTGAGCCGCTGTGTGTATCGTTGCCTTCAAAGAAGAGCGACTTGCCCAGACGCAGAATCTTGCATTGCATTTGACCAATCCAATTTCCGCTCTCAAGAGAGGAACCTCCGCTACTAGTGCTGGACATTGCAGGCAACCCGGCTTTCTCACGCTGGCCCAACCGCCATGCATTGAATGCAGCATTATACGAAGATTGAGGCACCAGATCAAAAATGATCTTTCGCCAAAGCGCGGCGATCACGTCTGCCTCCTCCGACTTGCACACGTGAATTATATGTAAGCACTCGGTCCACATGTCGTGCTTCGACGCAAACCGGTTGTATAGTGTTGACGCATCAAACCGCTTGTAGGTTAGAAGCTGCACATCCGTCTTGCTTTCTTGTAGCTTCTTGGTATTCGCCGACGACGACGTCTCCATCTCAATGACCTTTTGCTCAAGTGCCTTCAGGACACGCACCTGTAGCTGCAGTACATCGAGCACGTCGCGTACTTCTCGAATGGCATCTGCTGCTTCACCTACATCGTCTAAGCCTTTCAAGCAGCCCAAAGACTTCGACACATAGTATTGACGCTTGACGATATCCGGGTCGCTCGAAACTACCCGGGCGGAAGACGTGGCGTACGCATCTTCATCCAATGTATCCTCATGGGCACGCGCCCACCACACCTTGGCTGCCTCAAGATATTTCTGCTGTTCCATGTATAACTTTACGAGCAGATCCTGGTCTTTCTGTCTCAAAAACTCTTCAATGTACGGGGAACGAACTGAGATCAGCACGTGAGAGTGTCCATGCTCATACAACCAAGTGTACAGCAGGCTGTGGAAACTATCGTCCTCAGAAGCCAGCGCAAAGTGTAGCAATTCCTCCACGCACTTGTTCCGTGTATCGTCATCCAGCGTCACCATCTCTTCCACAGCTTGCGGACTAGCCCCGTTTGCCATAGCGCGAGATGAACCGTTCTTATCTCCACCCAAAAGCTGCTGAAGTGCTAGTAAAATGCAGCCAAAGCACCGCCGTTTCCAGGTTTGTTTGACACCGCTCAGATCCGAAGCCGCTGCGTCGTGGAAGTGCTTCGCGCAGGCGAGCGAGAGCTTCACCACGCCTTCGTAAAAGTTCAATAACGCATAATCTTCGCAAATGCCTTGCAGCACATCCAAGCAATCTTCGGTGTCCCACATGTGGCACGAGTTCAAAAATTGTTCCAGAGACTCTCTCAACAGACTTTTGCGAGCCTCGGGGGACCCACTAAGCTTAGCATCGGACAAGCTTCGGTAGCCTTGGTAGTGCCACAAATCTGACACAGAAAAGTATGTGGGACACTGTTCGCGTAATTGCTTGATCAAGAACTGGTTGTTCGCATTACGGCCCCGCATCAGCGCTTTTGTCATCGTCTTAGCTGCCAATAAACCATCCTTCGTGGTCACAAAATCGCTGAAGCTAAGGCGTGCAAGAGGCTCCTCCAGTGATACCTTGTAATCTTGCGCGATCCGCAAGAGAGAAATGGCTTCGATACTACGCAGCACGACCTGATAAAGATAATACAAGGACCGCTGCTCGGCTTTATACCGCATCTCGCGCTTCAGCTGGTCTTCGCTGAGCGACTTCTGGTGACGCTCCACGAGTTCCGATACGCGCGATAGTCCAGATCCATCATTTTCGTCTACGATACCGTCCAAGCTAGGATTGTTTTCGAGTGCGGCACCTCCGCTAATTGACACGGCAAACGGGCCAGCGCTTTCCATCAATTGCCTCAGCTGGAACAAAATCTCACGTATCTCATCCAGCTTTTCGGGGGAATGGACAGTCTCATAGCCCGTCATCTGCGCAGGTGCATTGGCGGATGAAGTGGAACAATTCGTACTGTTATCAGGCACGCGAGTGACCACACGCCGGCCGAGTGTCGTTGTTGTCCATAGCGGACGTAGCACACGACAAGCAAACGCGACGAGACCGTCATGCTGGTATGTCATGCCAAACTCCGTCGTAAGCACAATGCGTGTGCTACACGTTGTGCTAGAGGAGCCGACGGCCGTGGACGTGCCTGCGGGCTCTGCAGGCTTGTTGTCTGGAGGACCTTGAGCGATCTCAAAAATAGATTGTACGGCAGCTGAATAGATGTAATCATCACTTTTCATCGTTGCTGAACCATCCCGATGCGGCGCAACCAGCGAAGCAGCCGTGGAGGTCTCACTGACCAATGGATCGGTTGGGACGCCACATGCCAGTGCAATCAGCATACAGACAACTTGGACCTCGCCGAAGCAGCGTATGAACGGAAGGAGCGCAGCCTTGAGCTCGTGTCCTCGAGAAAGCAAAAGTACGCGATGGAGTTGATCCAGTGGCCGGATCTTCTTGAAAACCTGAATGCCCGAATTGCTCAAACACAGAAAGTGACGAGATGGCTGCGAGTACATCAACGCCATCTCGCCAACCACAGGCGCGTTCTCAGGAGTGCTGCCAGCAGAGATACCGGTAGACATCTCGTCAAACGACCGCTTACTACCGCTGCTCGGGCCCTTCGCTGCTGCAGCCTCCATCTGCTGCATCCATGCACAATCAGATCCGTCGCTCGTGTGCGGATCCAGCTCCTGGATGTCCACGACTTTACCGATACAGGTGTCTAGTGAGACCGACTCGCGGATTGTCGGCTTTCTTGCCGCCAAAGCTGTTTGAACAGGAAGCGCTGTGGTGCGGACGGGGTCATACGCAATACCCACAAGTTGATCCTGTTCATCTCGTCGTCCTTCGATGCACAAAAACACACCTTTGCGATGAAATGCCACGTGCACAGCTTCGGGGCTCTTGCCTGGAGCGTAACCTGGTTGCATACCCTCCTTGGCATGATATGGCGGTGCATCGCGCAGTGCGATCGCCGGGGGCGGTAGTCGAATGTGGAGAATCTCAAGTCTCGATGGGCGCTTGGCTTTGCTTTGACTGCCAGGTTCGGAATACAGATGCCGCCGCGAGAAAGCTGTCAAATAAAATCGGATGCCGTTTGACGTCACGGCAACTAGTGTGACCACTTTCGATTCGTCCGGAGAAACAGCTGCTAGTGCCACGATCTTCATTGCAGTGGACGCTCCAGTGACTGCCGGCTGGAAAAGCCGCTCGTCGGGGCACGAGACACGCGTCCGGCGGTTCTCACGCGCATACTTTGCACCATCCACCAACAAATTGACAACGCACACGGACTTGCACTCGTCTCCATTGGCTCCCAAGTCAAAGACACTCACGAGCGCATCGTCGTGCAGGACGTACAGAATGTGCCGCGCGTGGTCCACGCACATGTCAACGACTTTTCCAGGCGCACTGGCTAACCCGGCAAGAAACTTTGGCAGATACTGCGCGTAGCTCGACGTGTGCGTAATCTTTCTGCACTCGTCGACTCCGCTCGCACCCGAGACGTTGGTCCACGCGGCCCCAAGGAGCGAATTGCGGTCCGCCGCGGCTTTTTGCTCGGGTGCGTAGACGACTTCGTAGAGCGCCCCGTCGGACCCGCCAAAGAAGATGCGACCGCTGCGCGTCGTCACGATGCGACGGACCACACACTTGTCGGTGCTCACGCTGAGTTTCGTCGCCTGGAGCTTGACAAAGCCCGCGTGGGCCGTCGTCTCGGACGTGTTGTTCTCGGCCACGACCGCGAGCAGCACGACCTCTACCGTCGTGGCCACCACGAGCACGTGCGACACTTTGGCCGTAAACACACCGGCCGCTGGCCGCGCCACGAGGCCGACCGCCACAACGGCCTGATCAAACTCTCTGGCTGCAAAGCGGCCGCGATGGGCGTAGCTCCAGAGGAACAGCCGCGCGTCGACCGACGTCCAGACCGCGCGGATCTCGGGCACCAGACCCGAGAGCGCCAGTGTCTGTGTCTCGTCCAGCGCCGCGGCAACAACGCCGGGGAGAGGGATCACGGACCCTTTTTTCGCGAGCTGGGGCATCCATTGCGTGGCATACGGTTCAAAAAAGTAGTTCTGCGGCTCCGACGGGGCGCTTAGCTGGTCCGCGAGGTCGGGGAACGACGCGTCGTCGCGCGTGGCGTGATCGACGCGCGTCTTGGCGTCCGAGAGGCCTTTGAACGTGCGGGTCGCGGCCTCGAGCGCTGCCGACGACTCCATTTCTGTGCGGGGGGGGGCAGCGCGCGGCGGCGATGAATGGTGTCGGACGGTGTCGAGTGGGGGCCCGAGGCGACAAGTGATTGGACGAAAAGCGTGCGCACGTGTATTGGAGCCAATCAGCAGACACCCTGCGACTACACTATGGGATCGATCCCCACTTGGGTCGGAGCGCTTCGGGCGATACCGACCGTTGGGCGCCACCGGTGCCGCCGATGCGCACTCGAGGGGGCCGTCCGTCGGCTGCAACAATCAGTCGCTCGAGATGAACGAAAACATCGACGCGGGCGGCTCGTGCAGCGTCGAGTGGGCGTGCAAAGACCCCACTGTCGGCGCATTGGACGACACAGTGCTGTCCCGCAGGAAACTAAACCCCGTGGGCGACGTCGCTTCGGTGCTGGTGGAGCTACTGTCAAACACGACCGGACCGTGTGCGTGACTGGTGGCGGACGTCGACAGGAACGCAAACGCAGACGGCAGTGGCACCGACTCGGGCGCTCGCGGCACGGGACAGCAGCTTTTGCCCGAGGCCGTCGAGCGGAGCGACGCTTCCAGGTCGCTGAGGCCCATGGGTCGGCCGTGACTGCTCTTTGTCAAGGTGTCGCACAGTGCAGGAGCTGCGGGCCGCCTTGCCCCCGCCTTTTGCTGATTGCCAGTCTTTAGCGAGAGCCCTGCAAACACGTTCGAAGCAGCTTGTGCGCCCGGGCTGGTCACGGCGGTTGAAAGCACGCCGAAACTGGACGACGGACTGGTTGGTGCTTGGGAGACGGTCAGGTTTGCAAGGTCGCTCGCGACAGGCTGCTCGATGTAATTGTCCGCGAGGAAACTAAAGCCGTACGACTGTCCTGGCGGCTGGGCCACAGGTCCGGACACGGGCGCCACTACGTTTCTGCCATCCACATCAGCGACTTGTGCGTTCGCATTGGCATTCAAGAAGCGAAAGCCCGAGTCTCCTTGCAGCTGGGATATGCCTAGCGGCGGATCGTTGTTGGTAGTCGTGTTCGGCTCCTCTTGCACGAATGCAAACGCTGATACGGGCTGCTTCTCTCCCCCTGATGCCGGGACGCTCGTGCACAGTGAAGGACCAGCCATGGCTGTGCTCTGAATCATCCGAGCCAGCTCATTCGCCTTGTGCACCAGCATCAAGCGAAACTGTTTCACCTCCTCGTAATTGAGCGGCCGACGATCACCCAAAATTACAGAATCAATGCCCTCAGTCTGGATCTTCTCCACGTTGCCATGAAGTTGTGCAAGCTGGTTGCGACGGTCCACGATCAGCTGTCCAGCCTGCTCGCGGCGAATGATCTCTTTCAGCTTTGCCTCGATCTCGCACAGAGCACTGCTGTATCCATTCAAACAGGTCATGAACGCTTCGCCGCTCGAACTTCCAGATAGGCGAGTATCCTCGGACCCAGGCTCTCTCTCGGCACTCTTCTCGGCTACTGAGCTGTGTACCTCTTCTTCTAATGGAGGAGGAACATACGGCATCTGGAGTGTCGATGGATTCGCAGGTCGGCCATTGTTCATGAGCTTCTTGAAGCGCAGCAGCTTGGGGGCGTTCGTGAGTGAACCCAATATGGGCCCCACCTCGACAAGCCCTTTATTCTCGACGATAATGGAGTTGATGCTGATCAGCGCACAGCCAGGGCAGATGGCTGGGTGAAGCTCGAGATATCCACGCCCACCTGTTGGCAAGGGCACAAAGCGCTCGATCACGGTCATGTCGGGAATTGTGCGGTCCAGCATCACACCCATGGGTCCTGGTGGTACGTCAATCTCAAGTATCACTTCTCGCAGCGACTCAGTCATTTGTGTTGGTTGTGGCACAACGCTTTCATTCTCACCGCGCGCAGAGTCACGTGACGGTGTGTAAGCATCCAAAGAGTCCAGCGCTTGAGCACCATTGTGCGCGTCCATGCCTTCAAACGCATCGTGGATCGGGTCAGACGTGCTGCTTTCTTCTACCTTGACCTCTCCTTTCTCGGGTTCACACACCACCTGGCTTGGCTCAAATGGCGTCGGCTGAGGAAGTGTATCAAAGACCGTGTGGCAATGTCGAAGCGCAGACGTTGGTGCTGGCGCAGTAGCCAAAGCTGCTCGCGGTTGCTGTTGCTGCAGCGGTTGGTCCTGTCGTTCCATCAAAGCGAACGCTGGAAGAACGTTTTCACGGGCATAGATACCATTTGCCGCCGGTGTCTGGGCCAGAAAACCAAAGCTGGACGAGTCCGTTGCTAGTGGCGGTGCAGACGGTACTGGCATGTTCGGTGGAGCTGCGAGGGCGAGCGGGTCGCTATTCTGGGAAGACGGCCGTGCGACAACACCCGACTTTGGGCCCACAGAGCCTGACGGTGTCGAGGACAACGAGTCCATCTCGCCTCCGTTCACCGAGAGAAAGCCGAACGCAGAATTGCTCGCTGGAGGTGTCAAGGGCTCAGCTGCCATCTGCGCTGGTACATACTCTGCTTGAGGTTCGTGCTTTGATACCGCCAAGAAATGAAATGCCGTCGCCGCTTCTTCGACGGCAGCAGCAGGCAGTGCGCTAGGCAGTGGTGCACTGCTGCTATGCGACGACTTGTTCGTGTTCATCCTCCGCCCCTGTGGCGTCTGCTGAGACGTCATGATCGGCGACGTGTGCATAAGCGTTTGCATCTCGGGGGCTCGCGCGTCGCCATCTCGCGCTCCGTCGTCTCGTATCCGGTGCATCATCTCCAACACACTCTCGCCGTCTGCTGTCGGCACACAGTCTTTCAGCAACGCGTACACTTTGTCGGCCCGTTTGCGCAGCATGTCTTTCCTCGCGCGCCGCAGCTCTTCCACCAGGTCCAGTCGTCCACTGTAGTACTGCTTGTAAAACTCGGCATCGGTGCTGCTCAGCAATGCACTGAGCACGGACAGCGCTTTGGCTTTGACTTGCCACACTGGACTCTCAAACTTGTCGTCCAATAGCTCACAGACGTACTGCCGAGAACAAAAGAGCACCACCCGAGCAACAACAACAACAACAACAGCGTTAGTGTTCGTGCCGAGCAAAGCAAAGCGATCGACGAGACGAGACGAGAGAGGGGACCAGAAGAGAGAAGAAGAAGAAGACGAAAAAAGAGAGACCAAAGGAGTAGACAAACGCACGTCGTGGTCCAATGTGTGCAAGTAACGCAGCAGCTTCTGCAGCACTTCGCGCGGTGGGAACGACGACGACCCGAGCGACGAACACAGTTCAGAGACCAGCGCGTTCTCGAGGTCGGTCTGGTCCACAGACGGCTGTAACTGCTGCTGCTGCTGCTGTCGGGGCGACGGCGCTTTGAAGCCTTGTTTCCATCGCGCCGCTTGGGACGCGTAGGTCGATTCGGGAGCGGGTCGCCACTGGCGGTGCATGTGGGATGGCTACAGGCGCAGATGCGTTGAACGGGACAGTCGAAGTGGCGGAGTGTCAGGACATGAGTGAGCAGGTTGAGCGAGAAGCCGCCGTGGCCGTCGGCTGTTTTGTTTTCGTCCAATCAGCGCGTGCGGATGGGCCGCGGACGTGACTTGATTGGATCACGCGGTGGTGCGCTCGAGATGGATCGGACAGGACGGTGACCGAACAGCTGCAAAGGAGAGAGGCGGACTCGCGGACCAATCAGAACCGTCGGCGGTGGTCCCCTGGTCTCCGACGGACGGACGAACGGCTGATATTTATTTCTAACGACACTAAACCTCAACTTTTGGACGCTGACGATGCGTTCCGACTCAGAGGCCATAGTGTCGACGGGAACGAATAGGGCAACTAAAGAGGAGGGAGGGAAAAAGCAGGAAAAGGTGCGGAAACGGTCAGACCCACTTGACCCGCGCGACCACAAAAAAAAGGGTCTACAAGTAGTACGTAGACGTCGTGTTGGTTACTCGGGCGAAATGAGGAACGGCCCTTCGACGCGTCTGCTGTGGTCCATCTATTCTGTCTCCTCTCATGGGAATCGTTTGCTGATAGTTTAGCGGTTGTGTATCGCTTTCGATCGTGTGATCAGGTCACATGTAGATGTACGTCTCGTCCATTAGCTGGTGCAGTGCATCCGAGACAGATGCAGGCGGGCAGAAGAATGAGCTGCTGCTTCGTTGTGTCCGAAGTCTCTGTTCGCCTCGAGGCGCGATGAGTCCGTCATGATCGTGTACCAGCTGGCCCCACGTGGACACGATACCTGAGCGAGGCCACGTCAGTGAGGCAATACCAATGCTCGCGACGACGCCTCCACGTGTCTATTCGTACTGCCTACGCCAGACGTGTGCTGCGCGTAGGGTCAACCCCTCTCTTCCCTCGGCGCAGCAGAATCGGGCGCTCGGATGAGACTGTGTGGCCGTAATCCGTTTCAATCAGATGACAAGTGGCTGGATCGGATCAGGTGGGATCACGAATGAGCCACAAAGTCGAGATCGCCCTCCACTCGTACCGCAACCAGCTCGATGCCACTCCATTTCGGTGTATTTTTTCCGCGACATCCTCGAGACTGACATGCTCAGACCGTTGTCAGGACGCTGTTTCGAGAGGCAGCAGCGGATAAATCGGATAACTTCCTTCCAGAGCGTCCGACCGCGTCAATCTCTCTCTCGACGACACGTTTTGCCGCGAGTTGCAATGACCGATCATTTCCCTGCCTTGTGACACTGTCGCAAACAATGGACTGGTACGATACCGCGTCGATGGCATCGGAGGTTAGAAATTAATGTACATTTGTATTCAGGTATGGCGCGCGAAGAGATGCGAAGGAGTAAACGACGTCGTCTGCATAGACGCAGTGCTCAGAGCTGTCGGCCGCACTTTGCACTTGTTCTTATTGCGTGCACGGCAAGACTAGCCGCCGCCCCTCTCTTTTCTCGCATCCTTCTCTTCAATACATCTGCAACATCACATGGTTGCTTCATCACACGACCACGACGGCAACACTGTGCTCGGTACACCTCACAACGCACAGTCTATCTCGCTGCTGCCGACTCCAACCATTTGATACGGGTACGCAGACAGTCGAAACTTGTTCTCGAGATAGAATTACCTGCATCAAAACAAACGGTCATGGGCATTGCAGCCTCTGCTATCTATCAGCTATGCGTGCATTGGTTGCAAAGCAAGACCTCCGTCGAATGGAGTAGCGTAATCTGTCACTTGTGAACCATCCATTGTCGTGCGTCGATACAGTTTCTCGGGCGTCGCAATGGACAAGCTGCAGTGAAAGCGCAGCACAGCTGAATATCAAAGTGGTCGGTAGGCGACCACTGAGTAGTCACCTTTGTTTTCCTCTGACTGGTGAGGCATCTTGTTACAACTAGCACGTGCTGCGCTTTACTCTCAGTTCGGTTTTGTTGTCGCCCGAGCTACACTGTCCTCAGGGCGACACGTGTCATTCGTTGAACAGCAGGTACGAGTATTCTAACGCCGTTGTAGCATCCTTCATCGTGCAATATCAGTCACTTTAAACGTAAGCAGCGCTTTCATATTGATCGGAGGTGACAAGTGAGCAAAGCCTAAGCGCTGCGTAAGATGTATTGAAGCACATATATTGCCAGTAACGCATCTTGGTGACAAGATTGACCATGGATCGCAAAGCTTATAGCCAGCCACTTTGCTGAACGAGGATACGTTGACACGATTTGCTCCCGTGACAACAACAAGAGTCGGTGGTATCAGTGTTGACATCGTCTACTGAATTGTTGTGCAGCTAACAACACATCAGAGTGTATGGAACGTGAAGTTGCTGTGTGTTTGTGGTGCAACAGAGACACCACCGGATCCTGGACCTGGCAGTCTTTCGCAAACACTCAATTTTGCGAAAGGCCCGATTGGCCATGACGGGGAGTCGCGCAGAGGCAGTCGTGGCTTATGTTGCTATGAGACGATGTTTTCCGTCTTGTAAGCAGCGCTGCAAACCAGCCCCAGCGGCCTTCGGATAACGCGTCAGCTCGTGAATGAATGGCGCGATTGTCAATGACTGAACTCTGGCCAACGCGTTTGCATTGACAACATCCATAGACACAACGACAATCGCGACGTAGCTGTTTGTGCTTCGTGACATGCAGTCGACAACCAGGTAGTGCAGCTCATCACTTGTCCGACTTGTCGCTAGTACTTTGTCTACTCGCTGACTTGGACGCTACTTGCAAGTGACTACGGGTCAGTCCACATGGAGTACGAGAAATGCTGAATGTACACATTACGATGGCAAACTACTCATACGGGAATGATAGAGCATACAACGTCGCTCCGATCGTTTGTTTGCATTGCTGTAAACGATTTCGCTACTACGATATCGGCTTGCAAGTCAAAAGCTGCTTGTAGCAAGTCCATGGACCACAATAGACGTGCAAGGGCGTCAACATCCGCCATTACAGTGTTTGCGCATAACGTGTACGTTTCTATGCGATTTGGAAGTAGCGCTTGCGCTCTGGCCAAACCCGGTCGTCGATGTCTAGAACGGCGCCTGTTGCAATGAGTTGCCGTGATCTGTGGACGCTAACTTCCTCCATATCTCGTCGCGTGCGGGCGGCATTGGCAAGTACACTGTCATCGCGTACCCTCAGTTTTAGTGGCACAAGACTGTCGTGTCAATACGGCGTGCAGCCAATTTCTTTCTCAACATGTACGACCGTTCGTGCTATCGGCCATTGAAGCCGTCATCATTCGAGTGTACAACTGGTCTTCATTCGAGTGCACAAGTGGCCTCCGATGCGAAGGACACACGATGATGTATCTCGCAGACCCATACAGCAGAGAATGAATGTGCCCCCAATATGTCCATCTGCTTGGCCAATGTCTCCACGACTACAGCGATAATTTGTTCCCCATTTCACTGTCCCTGCAACCAAACACCATACTGTAAAATAGGCTATGGACAAACGGCCGCCGTGTCGCTATATCCGCTCGGTGCCAAAACATCGCACCGTCATAAAAAACCTCATCCCAAAAGCGCGTGTTTACGTCGTGCGGGCGTCGAGTAGTACTGGACACCATCGAACCGACTCCTCGTCCCGTCGCGTGTCTGACTCTCTATCGCTTCCGCCATTGCAACGTCGGACTGGTCATTCGTACCGCAACTCGACCAGTTGATGCGCCGTCGGGACAGCGACTTGCTCGCCCGCGCGCGGCCATCGCGGCTCAGTTACAGCTACAGCCAATGCACGAGTCGCAGCCGCAGCGGCAGCCTCGAGAGTGACTTGCGCGGCGTCTTTAGTGACGTCGGCGACAGTTCAGAGCTCCAGGACGTGGACGACAAGCAGCTGTTGCCGCACGAAACCGCTGAGAAGCGCGAGACGGTGCGCGTGACCGTACGCTTTCGCCCGTTGCTGGCAAAAGAGACGAGCAGTCGACGACCTGCTTGGAACGTGCACGCAGAGAAAGGAACAGTGGAAGCAGCAGTGTCCGGCTCAGGACAAACGGCTCGACGACAAGAGCTCTACGCTTTTGACGAAGTGTATGGCGGTCAGCACTCTACACAGACGATCTACGATGGACTGGCGAGGTCCATTGCCCGCTCGGCGTTAGACGGCATTCATGGCACGATCTTTGCCTATGGCCAGACAAGCAGTGGCAAGACGTATACGATGCAGGGGTCTGGACTGAGAAGCAGGCGAATGACGATGAGCCACGAGCAGGAGGTGGAGACGGAAGAGGAGCGGAGACCGGACGCTGGGGACGGACTCGTGCAGTTGGCTGTGAAAGACCTGTTCGATGAGATGGCGAGACGCGTGGATACCGAGTACTTGGTCCGGGTCTCGTATCTGGAAGTGTACAATGAGACGGTGAAGGATTTGTTGGTCAGCAGTAGTTTGGCAACAACGGGAAAACGGAGGAACTCGACGGTGCATATTCGCGAACATCCTGTGACGGGCGTGTTTACAGATAACTCGGAACGCGTAGTGACGAATGCGCGGGGAGTGTTGCAAGCGTTGCGTGATGGCGAGAAGCAGAGGGCCGTGGAAGCTACGCGCATGAACGAGCACAGCAGTCGATCGCACTCGATATTCAGAGTCGTCATCGAAGCGAAGACGCGTCTTGAGTCACCCGTGCCGAGTGACGATGATGAGGACGATGCTGCTGGCGTGGAGGTTGTACGTGTGGGATGTCTGAATTTCGTGGACTTGGCCGGCTCTGAAAGCGCTCGTGCTATCAGCTCTGGTGGCAAAAAGCTCACGACGGAGAGCGGTAATATTAACAGGAGTTTATTGGCGCTCTCGAGGGTTGTCGTGGCGCTTAGCAACAGCAAGTCTCCAAGCCAGCAGGATCATGTCAACTTTCGGGATAGCAAGCTCACACGCATACTGCAGCCATCACTAAGTGGTGCTGCACGCGTCCTGTTCGTGTGCTGTGCATCTCCTTCACCTACTTACATCGAAGACACTCGCAGTACGCTGAAATTTGCTAGCCGTGCGAAGCGAATCAAAGTGAACGCATCGGTCAATGAAGTGGTGGACCAACGTGCTCGCGCGCTGATGGAGCTTTCTCGAGAGAATCAGCTTTTGCGTCGACAGCTGGAGACTTTTGCGTCAGCAAGTCGTGATGAAATGGATGCTATGGAAGACTACATTGTTCGTCAGCGCATGCGTATTGTCTCACTGGAGGCCGCTGCAGCTGCTTCGGCACGGACTTCTCTCGTTGTGAGAGCGGCAGCTTTGGACACGATTGAGAAGGACGGATATGAAGGACAGCTGAGAGTTCCTGGATTCGAAGAAGTGAATTCGCTGACTGACTTGGACAACGAAGTGTTGGAAATGGACTTATCTGACGGAGAAAACACGTACGTCGATAGTCAATTTGGCTCGCTAACCGAGTCACCGCTCTTGGTTGCCGATGCGGCATGCGCAACTTGCGAAGCTCTCGACGCCGCCTTGGAGAGTGCCAAGACACGCGAACTGGAATCTCACAAGCGCATTGAGCAACTGGAGGCGTATATAGATCAGCTGCAGCATCGAGAGGATGACAAGAGGAGCAGCTGTGCTACTGTTACTACTGCTACCGATGAAGGTCCAGATGGTGGAGGACAGTGTGTGTTGAGCATTGAGAACGATGAAACGGACGAAATCACGGCGCTCGCCAGCAGCGAAGAAGGTGGTGCTTGGAGGAGTGTTCACGCACGCAGCTTCAGCTTATCAAGTGCAGCATTATTGGCTGTGGTGGTGGATACTTTGAAGAAGCGCAGTCCGGTTGAGGCACTGGTGATTGTGGGGATTGTGTGCACGTGTGTAGCCATTGTGCTGGCAAGTGCTGTTTGGAACATCGCGACAGGATTGCTATAAGATTGCGCGTCGCTGGTCTCGTGCACGAGTCGTTTATTGTTTCTATCTTCTTATTATGAGCGAGGCGATGGAAATGCCGCGAGTCATTGGAAGCTCGAAGTCGCTGAAGTGTATATGTGATTGAGATGGGGCACAAGATTGTAAAATACGAAGTACGTGTTTGCTGTGGTTTGTTATCTGCTGTGGTTGTGTTTTACGCTGTTGCTTCTTTATCTCATGCGAGATGAAAAGCTTATTTATAATGGAAAATATGACCGCGAGATTGCGTCGGTTATTTTTGTTCTTGAAGCTGTCAAGACATCGATACGGTATGAATACGACGTCGAAGTTGTCAAGACATCGATACGGTATGAATACGACGTCGAAGTTGTCAAGACATCGATACGGTATGAATACGACGTCGAAGTTGTCAAGACACCGATACGGTATGAATACGACGTCGAAGTTGTCAAGACATTAATTGGATTAATTTCCGATCGATGCCTTGACAATTGTGAGAACAATGTCGACGCTTAATGAATCCACCAAACCGATTCTACCAAACAATACAAAACGGCGCGGAAGATACAATTTACTCATGTACGCATTTTATGTATATACTTTATTTGCGAAGTGAAATAGCGCAATCAATAACCAGAAAATTTGAAATTAGCCTACTAGTACAAGAAACAATCTGAAAATAATGCACCACATCACCAAAAAATTTAGAGGCACCTCAATATTGTAAGAAATTGGATTAATACATTTAAGAATCAAATCGTCAAACAAGTTAGCTAATTCTGATGTATACTTTACGACCGAATTTACACATGCTGGAGGCGACGCAAACATAATTACTTTGGTCGTTATGCTTCCACAAATGTCGCAGCAAACTAAAAAAAGCTAAAAATTGACGGTGATCTGAGCGTGTCACATCGGGCATTCATGTTATTCATCACCTACTTTTCATCATAAAAAGTGTGTTGACATCCCAGTAATGTTAACAAGGATACACATTTTCTACGACGCGTCATTTTTTTGTGTGAACGCAGGAAGAGGAATTATGTTGAGCAAGTAGCATAGTGAAATATCAGTGAATTGTGCTGCATATTCGTTGTGGACCAAATGGATCGAGCTACGTGCCTTTGTATTCTGTTGACCACTGTAGATAACAACGTTGCGTTTACCTCGGCAGATTTTGTATAGCATCTGAAGGTCAACATCAACAGCATCTCCAGGTCAACACCATTGCTACTACTGATAGCAGCAACAGTATTGTTACACACATAAAAGTTACTAGCATTGCGCGATTTATGAACGTGCATTCCGTTATGTGAGTCTACAAGCATCCGCGATACCACATTCGACAGCATTATTATTACCACATCTCTTTACTGTAGTCTCCATCTGCTGCCTCTGTTATACGCACGTCTTTTGCCGATTTGTTTCTCTTTAAATATTTTTTAGCCTTGCAAAGCGGCACTACACTGCGCGCTGACTCATTTATGAAAACTCAGCGATATTGCCAAGGCGAAGACTACACAAATTACAGGGCAGTCAGTACCAGCTAGATCTGAGTAAAGGGATTGACGCACCGTATCCTCAGTATCGAACGATAAACAACACTGCCAGGGCTGAGCTTGAAACGTCTACGCACTTTAACTTTCTTGCAGAGTGACTGTCGACGGCATAGATGGTCGAAGATATGAACATGTTTATGCGTGCAAAATCCATCAGATATGATCGGGATCGATAAGCATGACGTGAATGAATTTGAATGATTTCATGCAGGTTCACAACCAGTCGAATAGTTTACATTGGTGGAATTTATTATTTTTGCTAACGCAAATTTCTATCGTCCACAGCTTGTGGTGCTTTTCACGTGATTAAGCGGCGGTTTTTTTAAATCTCCTTTCTTTTCCATTCCTCCACGCTACATGCCGTAAAAAACAGAAATTTGCGGTACTCGCAGATCTGCCCGATCACACTATTTCGCAATCCTATACACAGGACATCCACCAAATATGTGCATCATACGCACAAGCTACCACGTCTGATATATCGACCATCCTCATCTATGAATACGCACAGCATGGTCATACACCAAAGCGACGGCAACGTCTGACGACTGGACTTGCCTCACAGCTAGAATCAGCCTGCGAAAATTCGATGCATGTGCCCCATTGCCCACCTTTTCAATGGCTCCGACTTGTAAGCTCCCTGCAGTGTCTTCATTTAGCCGGTACTACGGCGGCGCTATTCCGTAGGAAAAACGAAGCTATCCTCGATCATAGTTTGTCTCGATGACAAAGAATCTTAAAACGTGATATGCCTTCCAAATGTATTTGTTCTCGCTCGTGCTTTTTCCCTTTTACCGAGAATGGACTGCCGTATGGCAAGATATCCCTTGAATTTGCTTAGTAAAACATCACATTTTATCCATTCTGTTGTTAGCATGGAGGCCCGCACGCTAAGCGCAAAAGTCAAGGTGTTGTAGAAGGATCGCAGCTGTCTAGAGCACATTGATGACACCTTATCTATCATCATCATATCGTGCGATGAAGGCTTATAATTTGAGGTGCAAGTGATTGTCTGCTTGGGCCTCCCCTCCCCCTCATCAGTGTATAATGGGAAGACATCAAAGCTGAGGGGAAGCGAGACGATATCGCGTGATCGTGATCAGCGTATCTAGTTAGTCTACCACTTCCGTAGTTGCAGTCGCACTTAAGCCATCAAGTGTCAATACCGGCGAACAGGTATCATCACCATCTAACGCAGGGAAACTACGGCGTGGACAAATTATGAGAAGCAGACACGTCTTCTCCTACAACAAATTGCACTTCAATCCCTGCCTGGCTAGCTATCGCTACAACGACACAATCGTGGACAGCCTAGAGTGTCGAAGGGGCAAACGGAGAAGCAGAGGCCATGTCCAAGGCGTTGTTATTGCGAATGACGATGTACATGCGGATGTGGACACACGAATAAGTAGATGTATATGCAACTACCAACTTACCATAGCGAAGGATGGGCAACATATCAGCGACATGTCGAGACAGGTTTGGAGCAGTACCTGTAGCTATTTTGTCTAAAGTAAGCATGTTTAGTGCTATTTGCGTGATGAACAAATCGGACCGAAGCATGTACCGTTTTACACATTTTTTTGAGATAGAGAAGGGCATGGTGAAGATAGTAAAAAGGTGCACAACAAGAACGCGTACGCTAATAACGGTGATGAATCCGCCACGCCTTCTATGTAGTGGGAAGAGCAAAAAGGGCGGTGGAATAGCAATTCCCAAAATGTAGTAATTTAACGTTTAGTAGAATCAGTAATAATAGCTACCCACATATGACATACTCGTGGATCTTCAAAGCGATCAAATACGTAATCAGTCTTGAATGAGGCTTCTTTGCTGGCGAATGTACACAACTCGCGTGTACACCATGCCGATCCGACAATTAATGGCATGTGGTAATGACATTGCGACTTTTGCGGCACCAGACTTCTGACATGTTCATGGGGCGTATTCACGTACTGATGCTCAAAGCCACCGGCGCTATTTGCGGCTTCATTGGCTTATGACAGACACAACACCAATAAAATGAACGTCGAACTATCATGAAGCTTCAGGTAAAACACACGGCATTCGCGAGCAATAGCGCGTCCTCTCATGAGTCTCAGAAAAACACAATGTCAGACCTAGCTCAGTCAGCACCAGACACGACGGAAGCACACTGGCCCTGTAATGTCGCATAAACGTCCCGTACGTGAGCCCATATCATCGGCAACAATATCTTCTTCATCGTGTGTGTGCATGGCATTTAATAAGCGTATCACTCGACTCTCTTGTCAGCACTGCTCAGAACGAAAGCCAAGCAAGTTGAGTTGTTATACCTTGCACCCGACTATTCATGGAGACGCACCCCTCCTAAAAAAAGCTGTGCCGATAGTACTACAGTTATCCAATCGATGCCACGAACACGAACGACTCGAACGAGGCATGCTTGTAAGCTTTGTCGAACGCAGCTATGGTACTTTGATTTCTCATCCATCAGCACGCCGGCGTTTATTTACCTCTACCTGTCAAAAAGGCCTCGTAAGGGCGTCCACAAACTTAGTACCCTTGTCAACGCATCATGCATCCTCTACTTTTGCGCTGGCACTTTGCAGCTATCATCGCCTCAGGATTCTAGAGGCTTGTTGAGTCTGTTTGCATACAGAATGTCAGTATCGAGTTGGCGTCAAACACTGAGCGGACGGTACGCGTAGCTTTGGACACAAGCCTGTCTGATCGAAGGTGGGTGATGTCAATGCATTGACAAGACAGAATCAGGTTCCTCTGTCAAAGTGTGCAGGCCTACCAACGAATCGCCACGCTGGACAAGAGTTGACAGCCGAACGAGCTTGCGTTTTATTTTGACATCTGAATATAGAAACTGCAATACGAAGATGCGTGGTCTTTACATTTGTGATACAAAACTTGACGTTTTGTGCTGTCTCATAGCGAGCCTTCCGCAGAAGTCCGTGTGTGTATGCTGCAGTATGGCCCGTCAGATTCGCAATCGAGCGTCAGAGCGCGGTCGACTACATATCGCACTTGTACGAGTGGTTTAGCTCGCCGTTAGAATCGGCATCGCGCCCGTCTAGCACAGAAATATCATTGGCAGCTTTACTGCCCGCCTTGCATCGAATTGGCATGGAGCTGAGCATCATGTCGTGGGCAGTCTTTACTACGATGCGCCGTGACAACAATCACGATGGAAGGGTAGAACAAGGTACGTTTGTTGGTCCATTCAGTACACCCTTCAACAAACGCTATGTAAGCAGCATTTTAAAATGGTGTGCTTTTGTTGTCTCGTATGGGAGGTTCCTGTCATTGTCACTCAATGCTATTAAAAAACTCGTATATATCTAGGCGCGCTACCCGCTCGTATCAGAGCACTTTCTGTCTTTTCGCAACGAAATTCAGCAGCTAACGCCAGCGTTCGTTGCGATTAGGAAGATGCGCGTACAACACATAGCACGACATACTCGTTTGCAAAGAAAGCAAAACAGGTTACGTGTCAGCTCGATGATGTAATAGCTGAGCAAGAGTTGAGGTGTCGCTTTACCGTCCATGCCGCATATCCTGCAACGCCGCAAAGTTTTGATCGCTGCGGGAAGACGCATCTCGAGGCAATGCACCTGTGCCCGCTGCTATCAACACAGGTTGTGCCCTTTGGCTTAGAATGAGCGGAAACGAGCGCTTCTCGAGGCGCTTACAGCGACGACTAGCTTAGCTGCTGCGGAGTTAGGTCGGCATCTTTTGAGCTGATGGCAAAGGTTGTCCTACACACGACCAGCGTCATGCCCGCAATGGTTTGGTATCCCATCGGCTAGCAGTATCAGAACAGAAGTACACAGAGACACTTGCAACGCCACCTCTCTCTTGCAGAACAAGTTCATCTGGGGACAGACAGAACAGGAAGAAAACAGGCTTCATGCTACACTCATCATGGCATTGACATGCTACTGGTTACCAGTGCAATCAGACCAGTCGGACCTGCTTCGAGGCACTGGTCTAACCTTTCACATGTTGTACGCTAGAATCAAACTGGCCCGACTTCGGCATCGCTTTCGAACCTTCTGACCGCGATGCAAATCGTTTCTCTCTTAGACGATTGTCGGTGCAGAAGAGTGAAGTGCCAGTGGCAACACCTTAGACGTGTCGGCCGTTCTCGCCTTGCCAAGTGTCCACCTGTATGACAAGGTGTCGGTAGCGATTCGGCCACGGTCGCGCAATCCATTTTGCTGTAATTTTTGTCAAGGTCGGTCGTTCAGGAGAAGCCAGACCCAATAACTGTAGTACACATCCAGGCGCAGGGACCACTGGCAGACTGCACCTAACTGATCGTTTGGCCGTTTCGTGCCCTCATCCATCGCAGCACTTGTTCTGCCAAAGTAGCGCATGGATGTCAGTCATAGTGTCATCGGTATCTGCTCGATCGATCGCATTTGCTCCCGCGTTTCTGTGGGTTTATGGCTTCCAGCGTGCGAACAACCGCGAATGCACGACCGTCGCACATGCAACAGTTGGCAGTAGGTACATCAGTTACGCTGGTCAGTAAAACGGCGTTGCGATAGCAAGATTGTTGCGTACGCACCGCCACCAATCTCTTTCAACGACCGCAACGACCGACGTTTGTGTCGCTCAGAGCCTCGAATGTCACCACCGATGGACATCGAGCTTCTCGCCGCCTAAGGGTAGCTAGCAGTTGGCACAGTTGCACTCGCGTTCCTCGGGACACGAGGTTGTCGTTCCCAGGAGGATAAACTGGATCAGCGCGTTCCTGTCCTTTTTCCTCCAAGGAAGCAGCTTTGAAAGATCGCGTCGAGACACCCGAAATCGATAACGCCTTCATCGAAAAGAACGCCGCCGAAGCTTGCAGCTGCAGGACGCAAACCTCCGCGGTCGATAACGGAACTTCGGGCAGGGAACTCGTGACGGTCAGTTTTCAGTTTGACGAACGCAGGCGCTGTCCTTACAAAATGGACGTTAGCGCGAATGAGCAGCACTGGATGGCAGCGAACCGGTGGCACGCACATGACAGCTTTCGAGTCAAAGTTGATCGGACTATCGATGCCGCGTCGCTTTCGACGAGTCCCGTGCTGCCTCGGATCGCGTCTCTTTTGTACAGCGCTAAGCCACGGGACGAGAGAGAGACGGCCGGCAAGAGGGGACTATCAGTAGCTGAAGTTACAGGAAACGAAGGTGATGACCGACGCTGCGAGGAGCCGAGTCGACGATTGAACGGATTGGGAGGAATGACAAGGTGGCGGTCTTTGCCTTTCGCGGCTACTCGGACATGGGGTCACCAGATATCGTTCTCGGATGAGTCAGCTGTCTCCAATGTCATGCGTCCTGCCGTCCATCAAGAGGTTAGCTCAAGAAGCGGTGCGTTTGCTACTATGGCCGTTCATGCTGCTGCTCCCGTGCCTCGTTCGTGTCAACCGTTAGCTCCCTCGCTTCTTGACACCCATCAGCGAGTACGTCCCATGTCTATCGAGCGCTTTTCCTGCTCTTCACGGCACATTCAGATGCCATCAGTGTCGTTCGATGCACCAGTTCTTGGACAAAAGCACGAGCTTACCGGACACCGTCGGCTGGTCAATCATCACCATATTGACCCCGTCACGACCCGTATCCTTCCCGAGTCTTCATCGCTGGTTCCGCCGATCCACCACGAGTCAACACTGGCCGTGGAATACTCGCAGGCTAGCAGGTACTTCGATCGCCAGATGGCACCATCGTACCTTCACGCAGATTGTTCGGAGCAGCCTACTGCAAAAGAAGCTACGACGAGTATCAAGAAGCGACAGCGAGTAGTTATACCAGACGACTCACCTCGTCGGACGAGCTACGAGTCCAAGTACGGCCTGACCTGTTCCGAAACGTCAAAGCTGCGCATGCGGTCGAGATGTGACCACAGTGCTGGATTTGTAGAGGAAGGCAGCGTGTGTGCGTCTCAAAATCGCTATGTTGAAGACAAAAGCACGTGCGGCATGAAGAAGGTTGACTTCCCCATCAAGGATGGCTCAGCCCTAGACTACAGTGGAAATGAACAGGTGACCAGGACGACAGCTTCTGCTGCAACTGACGCGCCGGTATCTGCTGTAAGTGCGCAGCCCAGCGTGAAGAAGAAGTTCAAGTTTTCGTTCCCTTCGACGCCGGCTTTTCAATCGAAGGAGTTCCTGATGTCGAATACCTTTGTGCGCAATCTGCACGGCGAGGTCGACTGGGTTGCGACGTTCCTGAACGTGGGCTTTGACTCACACAGCATATACGCGCTCATGTGTCCCCTACGCAAAGGTCGCTGGAAGATGGAGGAAGAAAGTTATGCAATGGGGCTGCTCCAGCTCATTGAAAGTGGAACGATTTTGCTCCGCCACGGCCAGAGCATTCGAGGCTACATTGGCAAAAAGTTGCATAGTGATGATATGCGGGTGCTCAAGAAGCTCAGCAACTGCAAGATGTTCTGGTTCGCCAAATCTATCAATCCGAGACTGGCGGCAGAAGAGGATCTGGATGTGAGTGCTGCTGGTGCGCGTCAAGGATTGCAGCGCTTGGAACAGCTTCGATGTGAATTTTTGCGCTCCGTGCAGCTAGAAGCACTCGTAGCTGTGCGCAAACACCTCAGCGACAGCTCGCTGCGTGAGTTGCTAAGTGTGGGTGCCTGATTCCAGTTTGAGTTTGTTCCGATTCGAGCACTCGGATTGATCCTCTCCCTTCCAAAAGGCTCGTGGTTCAAGTCATGGACTGAGAGCGCGCCAGCACGCTCGGCACACTTAATTGCTTGGTCTGATTGAAGCCCCTCCCCAGTAGAAGTTGAGGATTTGTGGCTAAGATTGAAGCAAGTGTTCGCTAATGACATTGTGCGGCATGGAGCAGAAGCAATGTGATGATCACTTCCAGTAGGTCGATTTCATTGCTTGTCTGGTACCGCATTACTCTTCGCCACCCTCCTTGACTCGTGCTACTTCTGTTCGCTTCATCGCGAAAGGTGCTCCATCTTTGCGAGGCGTGAAAAGCGTGCTAAAGCGAAGGGATCAAGACTGTGACGGAACCAAAGTCGCCTTGCACTGCCACATCGACATTGACGTGGTGACTGACACGCGGTGTCGTTCGTGTCCCCCAATTTCCATCTCACATACTGCGTGAATACGACCTGGTTCTGATTGCCAGCGCTGGTCCGTGACTAACAGAGCGTTCGCTTACGCCGTGTGTGTGTGTGTGTGTGCTTGGCGTGGCCACATGATTGCATACGTTGGAGGACAAGTACCCTTGACAAACTGTCGATTCGGATGGTAAGTATATCGGTTGCCTGCTACAACACAACATGCCACGCAAGTATCTGCGTCCGGACAGCTCATTTGACACTACCGCGCCTTGTCTGGTAGAGTCGGATTACCGTCCGGTATCAATTGATGCCATACTTGCCCTATCGCGCCCATGGCGAATGCTGACGCCCCATGCCGTCATTGAATGGACACTAGTTCGTCGGACTACTGCAAAGTATGCTCAACTCGATTTCCAGCAAACTAGTCTAGTTCGTCAATGAGTAATGATGCGGAAGCTACGATCAAAGGCTGTCGAAGCAATATCGAATAGGTGGCAGACGTATCGGCATCTACTGAAGTTAGGATATATACCTTCGAGCTAGGCGGAGGCACTCATCTTCAACCCGTTTCCAATTTATTCAATCATGAGCGTTGCCTATGTCAGCAAGCTTCATCACGCAACAACCACTGCAACATTGCGCTTACTGAAATCCTCTCAGCACACGACAACTTCCTCACCAGCTATCTTGATCAAGTAATGTGGGCACGTTCGATGATCACAACTTCATTCAGTTCTCCGGACTAGAGTAGCGACGTTGAACGACAACCCAGGCTTATTTCTCTTTCTTCGATTGCAAACGGAATGTAAAAGACGACGAGGGCTGGCAGATTTATACCAATTACATCAAACTTTGAAAATTCCATCGGTCGCGACAATCAGGTGTACCAGATCAAGATGCCGGCACAAGTGTTTGCAAAAGTGACGTTGTTGAATGCGTTGATGAGAGCACTTAATCAGATAACGTCTTTCCGCTCGAACGGGGGTGATGGTGATAGTAAGAAGGAGCATACGGTGAAGTGCAGATCCCAATTGGACAGCTCAATTGGACATCGTAACGGAAGGCCAACTATTGGAACCGTAAGCACACGAGTAAGACCCCTCGACTACCTCGACTACTGTACCCCGTAAAAGTTCCACCCACCGCGACATTACGGCATTCTTGCGCGGGACTGAAGTTTGAGGGTATATAGGCTAGATTTTGCCGCACTTGTGGCCAGCTGGGCTTCGTCGCGACTCGTCTGTACTCGTGCGGGGCATTCGGTCGAGCACGAGCTTGGTGAGATAATACCAGCGGTCTTGTCAGCAGCAGGTGGGGATTAACGAGGGAGCGATGGAATAGACACATGCATTACCAGCAATCCAGTGGTATAGTAGATGAAAAGTTGTTCATTATGTTGCGCATTTGCTCATATTCCCGCAAGATGTCTATCTTAAACCTCATGTCTAATATCGACCGCATCAATCAGCTCCTGCTCCTGCTCAGCGAAATCGTTGCTCGATTGGTAATGACAAACATACGTCGGCATGAAGCGCAATAGTATACTCCGATAGCTAGCATTCGACGGGCATGAAATAAATGCAAAAGTTGACCTATACGATGCTGCTGTTTGTCATTCACACGCGACTGTGCTGTAGCCAAAAGCTTCTAAATCAAAACCGTGGCCGCCCTGTAAGACATGAACCTTGTTATTTCCTTAACTTTGCGCCAACTTACACAACAGATCGCGATCCTCCATGGCCATCGATACACCAGCCGTATTATAAAGATAATCGAGCTCAGCCTATATGTAGAGCTCAGGCTCGCCGCTTTGCATGGTGTGCCTCGACAATGTAGATAACTGAATCTTTTCAAGATGTCAGAATTTGCCGTTTTCAGCAGGTCTTAAAACATGGAAAAGTAAAAGTGCACGGATAGTTGCGAGCTAAAACGGCACTAAGAAAAGGGTGAGTGAAGAACGGTATTGGTGGTCACGGTCACAAAAGGCATGACAAGAAAATAGAATTCAAACCATACGACAAAACCAGTGATCAGATACAACTAAATAGTAAGATATTACAGAAGAGGTACACGGATATTTATAATTAATTTGCAAACTATGTCCGAGAAACAAGAGAGTTGGGTTCTTCCGTAAAGATCTAACAAACGTAAATAGCAAACAAAAAAAGATCAAGCACATGCGTGGTATGGTGTCAGATGACTTTTCGTATCCTTCATTAAATCGCTTGTACTTAACGTTGCTGACAAGCAAATCCCTATCCTAAGATATAAGCCTTCTGTGACGCGGTCGTTCGTGGTCTGCGTTGACAAAGAGAGACCGTGTATGTCTAAAATGTAGCACCGCTCTCCGTCATTGTATTTTTTTACAGGATTGATTAGGACTGAGATGAAATAGGTCGAAGCGCTTGCGCCTTTATCTTCCACTGCAGATATAAAGATTTCACCTATCTTTTCAATTTGAAGAGATCAATCCCGAAACAGCACCAATGTTTCTACTGCCATTGTCTGATTCTTGTGGGACGATCGTTACCTGTTATCAGCATCGTGTGCACTCCACATGTGCTTAACATTGCATGCCTGCAAGCATACACCATCAATATCAAGCAGCATGATTTAGCTTCAAAGGGTGCGTGGCTAATTATATAGCTCCACTTTTTAAGACAGTCTTGTTCGCACGGAGCGGCCGTAGCGTGGCAGATACGCCACAGAGTTTCTTCTCCATTCATGAAGGAGAGGCTATCGTCGAACGATCATGTGTAGGTCAATTCCTTTTTTTCCCGGTAGGTACAGTCTGTACGTTTAAATCTTTTAACGACTGGTACTGCCTTCTTTGGATCGGGCTTACACATCCGTACCGGTCGTGGTTATCGTCCCACGGGACGGGCGTGCTTACCAGCTGATCTGGTTGCCTATCAGACCGGATAGCCCTACTATTAGTTGTTGGGAATTTTCGCATGTTCGAGATGCCTTACTAGCTGGTACCGGGTTCCCAGGGGGGTGTACCAGTGCATCTAGTGTTTCGCACACATTTTTAATGGACCTTAGGTTAAAATGACAGGACTTCGAGCCCGAGCCACTTACTTGACACGAGCGGCTTATCCAGGGCACTAGGGGACCCCTGAAGGTCGATTCTGCTGTATCAAATGTCCATGCACAACAGTAAGAAAAAACTTTTCAGTCATCATTATGTATTATAAAAATGAGATCATTAACCCTGTCGTATCCTCCAATTTATTGTAGACTAGGGTATGCGGCCTTGATGTTTGTCATCAAAGACGTTGGATGTTTTTAAATCATCCTGAAAGCTGAAATACAAATAACATCTTTAAGCTGTTGATCAGGTCATATTTAGCATCACCTCTCGTCATATTTATAGAACGAAGTAAACATATTGAACTAACTCCCCGGTGCTTCGGTATCGCATATGAATGTTGGAAGGGAAGATGTTATTGCGGACACACCCTTCCGGGTCGGCGTCCGAGCTGCCAGGTTTGATAGTTATAGTGAGTGATTTGTGTAGTTACACGAAGTTCTAGAAGGTGCTTAGGTGGTTAGCGCATGCTACAGCGAGATATCACTTCTAGGCTGATAAAGCCACTGACGAGGCCCCCGGCGGTGGGCCGAAACGCGTCTGGCGAGCATTACGATACAAAGTCAATTACCATGATTTGTCGATTCTCTACAACTACACACTCCGGTAACATGGTTTCTGCTGTGCCAATTGCATTCTGTAAGGCCATGATGTATACCTATTATGCATAGTATCGTGCATACCACAATATATATGCCTCAGGGCCGTAATGATAGCAATCGACGAGCCAGGAGACATCATACCGAAATGGTTTTGCTCTATCTAGGTCGCTTACTTAGCGCGCAAACCAATGTCCGTGAGAGGCAAAGTATATCTCCCTCATTTCATATGCTGGGTTTATTTTGTGCCTATCGATTCGTCTCGTAAATGATTTCCGAGCTCAAGGCTATATGTGAAGACAAATTCCCTACTCTCCAATCGTACATATCATTGACCTCTTTAAGTCACACGCTCAGCCATATCTATTTTTAAGGAGCCCGAGCTGTCTACGCTTAACGCCAGAGCCTGATCCTATGTGTGGTTTCTTTTCGTCAACCGTCCTCTTGCTCACCTTTCCGATAATTACTGACGAATAACTTGTGGACCCAAGTTTTTCCAAAATCTAGTATATTACTGAATGTGGAATAATTCCACTTCCACAGGCAGCTAATTTTTCTCGTACAGGTACTGAATCAGAGTAAACTGACACGTACGCAAAGACGTCCTCCATCTTCATTCACTCGAATTGCTACATCTGCAGCTATTTATGGTCCCACCTTTTTTAGTTTTATTTGCTGCGCTAGCAATACAATATTCGCTTCGCATCACCTAAAGAATCTATTGATCATATAGGAGCGACCCTATTTATCTTTACATAATTGATGCGACATAAATCTATTGATCATAAATGAGCGCCCCTTGTCTTGACAGACTTGATGCACGGTCGCAAAGCATTCAAGCATGTAAACAATGCTGATATCGCATCCAGTCACCTTCCCATATTGATCTTGCAATATGGTAACCTCGTGACTTCGTTGCGGTCTGTGTTATAAATGCCGCCTTTTCCTGCCTCTGTTAAAAATCTGCTCCTTGCATTTGTATTTCTGCCGCAAAAAGACCCCTATTCTCATCTCAAAAAAGGTTGATCGTGATCTGCACGAATGCGCATCTGTAATCCCTCTTATACGAGTTGTCACTCTTACGCCTCCCTTCACTCTCCTGCTGACTTTGCTTTTTGGTAGCACGTTGATGATTACGTTGATTATCATGTCTAATTCTGGAATTGGATTCTAGCATATCGCATACATTCAAAGTATATGCACGTCAATAGATTCGCAGTGGAATGGGGCATTGATAGCTACTCCTGACAACAGCATATACAAAACTCTATATGACAACGGTGCTAGTCATTTATCTGCCACCTCACGCACACGTGCACAATGAAAGGCAAACTACTAAACTTAAGAGCTTAGAAGAAGGGAAAGTAATATTGTTTAGATATAATTAAGTCCTGAATTCTTCGTCGCCAATTGCTTTCACCTAACCATTAACATGAGAAAATGTATTGTGACGTCCACTCACCACCCATTGCGCGCGTCGAGCAGAAATCGGTGGGCTGATATAAAACCTGTAATAAACAGTGCGCAGACCCTTGGTTAATCGCAAGAATGTCACTGTATCTGTAATATTCGAAGAGGAACATTATGCGTAAGATTTCTTTCTATTATTTCGTATGGATGATGATTTCATGTAACATGATCACCAGGTTACATTGAGCACGAGTGACAATAGGCGGAGCCATCAAGAATCTGGTTGTAAAATAAGACGCAGGAGAAACTTGGTCGTTTGGACATTTTCTATGCAACATATACGTAAAAGGCTCCATACACGGTACATGCGAACAAAAGAGAAGGCTTACTCCCTGCAAGCTTAATACAAGTCATTTTGTCGCAGAATATCTTGCTCTGCCAATCGGACTGTCATCTCTACCCGCTCGACCAATTAAACAGAGAGCGTCTATTCTCACCTCAAGTGACATCGATACTGCTAAGTATCGGCACAGTAAGCTTGCCAAGCTTGTAGTTAGGCCATACGACTTCCCAGTCGATGACATGTGTTCCACAGAACGAGTATCGAATGGCAGTAGGCGCATATTCTGTGTGGCCGAGGGTATAGTTAGATAATGCATGATTCGGGCTTGGCGTAATAGTCGCACACAGATCATCAACTTTCCGCCCCTGGGGTAAGCGGCTTGATCGAAATTTTGTACTTACAAGCTCATCTCAAGTGAGAATTTTTATTGAACAAGGGATCCTGATTGATCATTATAGCTTGCGGTCATGGACTGCGATCGCAAGATACGAATGTATGCGAAGTATCATGGTGTCAACAAACACCAACAGAATTCCTATAGTTGCACCTAGTGCTCCATGATGCATTCGGGTAAAAATGGCGTCTTGTAAAATTTGAGAGTAATTGGTACTTACAATTGCAACGCGGAAGCCGTTCCGATATATACATGGAACGTTTTTCGAGCATTTCATCAGTCTGTAGTTTTTAGTCGATCTTGAAGTTTTTGTCGGCACACGTAGAAACCTGCGAAAAACATCGATTATCGAGTTCTCGAACGATAGTACGTGTAGATCTCGTGCAATGTTTATACACCACAGATCTTTTTACCCGTGACGCTCATGTACACTCCCATCAGTTTTGTCTTGTGCTCATACACCTTGCAGTATCGTGAGATGAATGTTACATGCCATTGGCATCATTTATAGGTCAAGAGGATGATGCCTCGAAAAATAACGTCCAAGGAAGAAAATACGTTTGATCTAAAAAGTAAACTTGCATATGGAAATGATGATATCTGCAAATGTTTGATGTCGGCCACGATACGAATTTAATAAGAGCTGCATTTAATTTTTGATAGTTAGTGGTGTAGCTCTGCTGAAGCCTGGACGAACTGCATCCAATTGTGAACGTAAAGTGTAAGTAATGACCAACACACCATTATGCGCGTCCGTTGTTCATTGGACGCTTTGTTGGCTGAGATCATGATTGATGTCAATTAATTGGCAGTATTTCGAAATATTACGCTCTACACTGGTATGATAATGAGAGAATAATTGTATTCGTTGAGGTAGCATTCTTGTTGAGATCTTATGATGTCAATCTCATGAAACAGACTCATCCCGCTTCAGTTCTTCCTGTTCATCCCTTATGAGCTCATCTACGCAATCAATTCTTATACGAAGCACACACACAAGAGACTGTTGCAAAATGTCATTTTGCGACGAGTCGAGGTGTCAAAGGGAAGGCCTCAAATTTATATGACAGTAGCAGCGGAAGCGTACAAATCTGGGCTACAAGGAAGATAATTGATGGCCACTGACTTGTGCCGAAAAGCATCAACAGTAGGAATTTAGCCGTCACTTCTCCTAAGGTGGATGTGAAATTGACATCTAGTACAAACGAATACAGCACCGTTATATTTTCTGCAATAGTGCAACTATCTGTTTTTGTCGCCCTTGTCGATATTCCCTTTGGCTCCTCGTTTCAAATGTTCTCGATGCCAATCCTGTGTGAAGTTGCTCCATTCTGTTTCCCTTTTGTTTCTTTTGACTCGGCCATATCGAAATCGGTTTCTTGCAATACAATGCTGGCCCGAGTGGTGAAACTGAGATTTATATGGCTTGACAAAAGTCAATCAACTTCGCCAAGCGGTCGTACGTGACCCAGGTCAAGTACGATCGCTGGGCAAAGTTTTGGTACTTGATCGGATGACGTTACGTTCTGATTTTACCGTGGGTCAACAAGACGACCTGCTGACGGTGAGGGTCGCACGACGCCGTCCATTTGTCCATCTCTCATTTACGAATCTTCTCTCGCATTGGTAGTCAGTCGTGTATCATAACAACCCAAATGTGGACACTGAACGATAAAGACGTACATCTATCAGAATTCGTACACTCGATGACAGACACGGTTCAGATTGTAAGCACTTATTCCATGTTACCGACGTGTCGGTGCTCAAGATTCTGTTAACGATGTTTCTTGACTAGGGTATTGCATTGTCGTGCTGAGTGCATTGCTCAAGATCATGTGTTTACTGTAAAAGTGGTGTCCATATGTCCGGAATGGATAACGCGTGATTGCGCTATCAATCCTTGCGAGGAACAAGTACGATGTCCGCTTCCATTGCAGAATGATGGGGCAAAGAATGGACAATGATGAGCATTGGCATGTATGTGTATGTGCAAAGTACGCCTTTGTACGCAGATTGAGAATTGTACTCAAATGATATTTGACTGCATCTTTGTCAATGGGCCATAACACGCGTGAACGCGGCGACGTAGCTGATCTGCCAATTGGTACTGTTACACGGACTGCGTAAATGATCCACTACGCAATTAGACCGCTTGCAACTGAACTTAGATCGTTGATGCAATGATGCTGTATCGCATGACCTGAGCGCATAGCCACACGACCAATGCGAAACTCGTGCGCTTGCACTTAATGTCTTCGATCTCTTTAATCTCCTGAAGGTGCGATGTACTTTGATGTGCCGTCAAGCGAAACTAAGGTGTTGACAATCTCATGAGCACGTACTCTTCCATCTTCTATTCATTCATTCATTCACCTCCGCATCGTTCAGTTACTGCTGATTAGTATCTGACAAGAGACACGAGCGCATTGATCCCCCGCTGCATTGCACGGCAATGGGTATGAAAGTACGATCGATATCTCTTTCTCATGCAGTTGCAGGAAAAGGATGGCAGACTGCCCACAAGTATCCGAGCACATTCGTAGTTCCAATATTCGAGCGAAGGGCGTTGTTGTTATTGTAAATGAGCCTGAAACCCATTCCATCACGATGGTTTAGATGAAACCACCGGTAACGACTCGCATTTCTTCCTTGTTGACTAGTGTAGCAGCCGATACTTCTCGTATTGACGTGCTGTGAACCTCGTAGTCACAACACGTCAATGTGCAAATGTCGGTCTCTGGCTTCTGACGGCATACAAGATATGATAGTGCTGATGCTTATTTGCAGTGACGACGTACAAGAAGGCACCAAGAAATCAGAGAGCTGTTATGAGATGCTTCTGTGACACGACTTACGACACAAAATGGCAAATGTCTGCGAGCCTGCAAGGCGTATTCATTTTTGGCGACGACCCGCAGTGCCATCCTCACTGCCGACGTGTTGACAAGTCAACTTCTACGTGTATCGCTCGAGCCATTCACACCAAGTTGCAGAAGCCGTTTCAACACGGCCGTATTGCGGCGGTCATGCAACAACCAATCGAGATCGAGAGTTGAGCGCCGCTCGGTACTTTGGCATTTCTCCGCCAGCTGCATGAATTCCTCCTGCTCCGTTCGTACGGCATCTAGCAGCGTGTGCCAACCTGCCCACTGACATTGGCGATGCTTTGCATGGACTTGATCCCGCTTGGCAAGGATAGTGAGCTGAAATGCATACAGACCTATTGCCCAGACCTGTGCAGCCACGTAGTTAAGCACCAACATGCGTCGACACCAAATAGACGTTGGCCGTACCTGATGCTTCTGGAACACGTAAGATCTGGACGTTTTCTTCGTAGCCGGACCTGGCTCCAGGCTGCGATGAATGGTCTTGGTCATCTTACTCAAAATTTGATGGATGCTTTCGTGAAAGAAACGCATGTCACGGTTCACGAACGGTAACATCTCGACGAGAACTGTGAACCGGTGTGCTGCCAGCATCAGCATTTGGAACATATTGACGTCGATGGTGTCTTGCGAAAGCAACTCGGCATCAAAATAGAGCGCATGCCATCGATGACGAACCGAAGAAACTACTTTGCCCACGAAGAAGTCTCGTGGCGCCTTTGTCTCGTTGAGTGGTATCGAGCTTGAAAGCAGTGAACTGCTCAGTCTGCAGCAGTCACACATATCCGAGTATGTTAGTGAGTGCCTTGATGTATCGATCGCAGCTGGACTTACTTTTCATAGTTGACGTAGATCTGCAGTTGGCTGAAATCGATCAACAGGCCACACCATGATATACTCCCTTCCAGTACTGACGATGCAAATTGCTTGGGCTGATACGTTCCGGCAGTGGTCTCGAAATTTGCTTGACTTTTCGCTGGATTCGCAAAGCACCCGTACTCTTTATTGCCTTCATGCATCACCTCGTAGAACGTTTGTGCTCTCTTCAAGTCTGTCGTGATAAACATGAAGTCATCCGTATAACGAAACAGTTTCTCGTGTCGACAGCAGGACACAGACACGATAGCCGGATCGTATACTTTTGGCAAACGCTTGCGAAGCACCCGTCGCTCAAAATGAGCGTAATACATGTTACACAAAATTGTGGAGAGCACAGAACCTTGCGGAATCCCACACTGTTGAACGTAGTCGTGTCCATCGATCTCGACGGAGTTCGCAAACAAATGGTCTTTCAGCAACTGAAGGGCTTGCGTTTTCGTGAGGTAGTCATAAAGAACACCATCCACGAGGACAGCGTTCTTCTTCGTAGACCGCGCTACAAGCTCGTTGAAACAGAGGAATTCACCAGACGGGTACGCGGGACGCTCCAGCTTGAAATGAAATGATGAGTGTGGTAACAGTTTGCCCATATCGATATCTGATGGCGTCGGGACAACTTGCCGGCCAACCCAATGCTTGCGAATGAGGTATTCATCTTCTCGCATCGCCTTCTTCAATATCTGATACATCTTTTGCGGTCGGATCGTCTCGAAACAGCGTTCAACGTCCACAGTCACGCAGTAAGCCATTGGCACATTCCGAGAAGTACGTTGCCGCTCCCTGCATCGAGGGCAGGAGGATATCTGACCGAATAGTGGTTTCAGGCGCTTATAGATCTCGTCGGTATTCTGCACAGATGCTCCGAGAAGTCGCTCGGGCTGTCGCTCCACCTCAAATGCTAGCACTCGATGAACGGTTTCCAAAGATCTGTTTACTGAGAACTTGGTCCGATCAACAGCTTTGGACAAATTCATGAGCGGTCGAACCCCGCTAGTCTTAGGTAACAATCTTAGTCGAGAAGTTGCTAGCAAGCGGTGACTCTGGTCGCAGGGAGAAATTTGGGCACCAGAAGATTGCAGAATTCCCCCTTCTAAGTCATCAAGAGCAAGCGTACTGCAGCGCACGACGAGATGGTAAAAGCATCGCAGCAGTATTCATCGAACGGTTTTTGCCTACCTGATTGCATTCCAGACCGGGCGCTGGTAATACGCAATTTCGTTGGCCAATCCTTCAGTCTCTGTAACGTAAAACATGTTCCGCAACACTGGGAAGACAAGCACTGACGTTACCCACCGTAGCAAGTCCTCAAAGAGCTTCCTGCGCTTGACTTGTTCGTTCAACGGGCTAGGAATAGACGACATGGGTGAGGTAGAGCTCGTTTCCAAAACCCCGTACAAGCACATACCAAGACGTTGTACTCGTTTTTACTCTCATCCATTCTACACCGTGCACCTGGAACTCGTTGGAGCACTGCACGAAACGCCGTCAGCCACTGGCTTCCATCCGTCATGCTGGAGAACTACATGCGCACCTTTGAAAGCGAGAAGGTATCGAACTTTCGAGAAAAAATGAGCTTGTGCAGCAGCATCTTCACGCACTTCCAGTTCTTTTGCGTATCGCAGCTACCCCACAATTCTTTTGGAATGACTCGAGCAACGAACTTACAAACCAGCCGATAGATTTTGTGCTTGGGCGTCGTGCACGCGAGCAACCGATTGATGTCCGCCTTATGTCGTTGCAGTTTCGTCAGGTCTGCCTGGTCGTGAGAGCGACGCTTCTTTACACTGCCGCTGTGAGTGCTTTTCTGCTTGCTTCGGTCGCACGGATAGTTACTGGTTCCATTCTGTGGCGCAACCACTGATACATGGGACAGCATGCCGAGTGCCTGCTCTCTTCGTTTCCGTTTACGATCTGAGCTCGGTACCTCCGCCTCGTTTTGACTCATGTATCCGTCATCCAGAGCTTTTTGTACAATTGGAAAGAGTATGGGCTGCACACATACCTTCCCTCCGGCAGCTCTCTCTGCGACTTTACGCTTGATGCGTAGATTGTTAGCCATAAATTCGCGGAACTCAGCGTTCAGAGGCGTATGGTTCTTTGCAAGCCCTTCGATCGGACAGGCTCGGAGTCTTGACACCATGGTCTGTATCGTCGGAATCAAACGAATCATCCGCTTCGGTAAACGTTTTTGACCTGCAACGGCGGGGAAGATTGAACGAAGCAATCGAGACGCTTCAGTCCGGCTGATCGGATTGCCCATCTTGAGCGCTTTTGCCAGAACGTGCGAGCGCGCAAATACTCTGTCCTTTCGGAAATAGCGGGCATACATGACGTCATGAATTGACACAGTACGCTTTGCATCGTCATCTCCAGCATGCCACATTTGCTGACGCAGACTTTTTCCCGTGAGCTGGTAAAGTATGTTAGAAGACATTAGTACCACATTCGTCCAGCGCGTTCTTGAGCTCAAGCACAGCAGCTACCTGCACGTAGACCTTTGGCCATTCTTCCAGTTGTACCAAAATGGTATAGTAGAGCAGCAAGTGCATCATGAGATCGTCTCCCATGAGTTTATGCAGCGAAGCCCAAAGCGGCTGTTTGAGCGCAGCCACGAGTGTGTTCGGGTAGTAGCACACGATCCGATTGGATTGCGTCACACGGTGGCCTGAAGCCATCGGCGTTTCTTCGCGATACCCGAGCGTCAGGATGTTTGCGTGTTCCCAATGTATCAACCGTTTGCGTACAACGAGCTGCTCGACCACCTGGTGCACTAATTCCGTCTGTCACACAGCGCAGCAAAAACGTGTCAATGCTTTGACGTCTTTCGACTCGCTTGGGTTTGATATGCACGTGACGAGCAGTGTTTGGGTTATGGTGTTACATGTGCCATGTTCGTGTTGCAGTGCCATGGAGATCGAGGAAACGGTTTCACTCCCGTCGGAAGTGACTGGATGAGAAAAGTGTGGTCCAGAGCAAACGAGACGTCGCGGTCAGTCACTCGCGAGAGGTTTCGCTCGAGCACATCGGCTCGATCCAAGTTGCTATCATCCTCTGAAGCGCTGCACACATATCGTTAGTCGTTAGCAGTGGATGTGTGACACTTCACCGCTCGCACCTCTCCAAGAACGAGCGCAGCGTCACTGCGTTGGCAAGTAGGGCTTCCATGTTTACCAGTGTCTTTGTGAGTACGTGTGTACTAACTCGAGGAAGTGCCAATCTTGAAAAACGAATCTACACGTCCGAATGTGAGGCTTTTGTCCACTGTTTTCCGAGTGGATGACACTTTGCTAGATACTACGTCGATCGACTGGTCTGTGTGGGGGGGCAAGACGATTGTGCAATAAGCTCGCACCATCTTGAAGCAAAACCGTCAGTTGCGACGATTGGAATCAGTCGTTTGGGAACGACGTAGCGCCACGTGGGATGATCTTGTCGTGAATAAACCAACGCGTGAACGTCAGAACGCTGATGTCGTCGTTGCCGTCGCCGTGTCTGCAGAGAGGTGGCATGGACAATCGACTGGTGGGAGCAGGTAGCAGCGAGTGCATCCTATTGTGTCAGTATCCCAAAGAACCTGCTGGCTTCCATCTGCGTGCAACAGTGACGAGTGGAAGCCCACTTTCCAGACTCTCCTTGGGTCGCAAACGCGTCTTGCGAGATTGCACGGCAACGGCGCCTTGTAAACAAGGAGTCATCCGAACCGCAGTGCTGGCATCACTTACTATCCTTCGCTGATATGTACAAACAGCCAAAGGTGGCACGACGAGACATCGCTGATGATGCAGCAGCAGCAGCTACAACCTGTCCCCAGTTCTCATGGAGGACCACCTACTGAGGGAGAGGTATCGAACGGACAGCTGAGAAGACGTGCGAAGGAGGAGGCCGAACACTCGATATAAACTCTCCGAACAATGACACTAAGCAGCACAAATTGCAAAGCGGTCGTCACTGCGTACATGGAAATGCTCTCGACACAGAATGTGACCGCGTGGCTAATTGCATCGTTTCCATGAAAAAAGCTACAGGCACAAATCACCCGAGTGCCGCTTAGCAGCTAAGTTCGCTTTGGAGAAATAGCCGTCTGCACAGCGCCTCGGACCGACCCTCGTCTCTCGACTAAGTAGACATCAAACGACCGCCCCTGTGCTGCACCATCATCTCGTCCGGCTCGAACACTCCCCTTCCACAACCTAAATACCCACTCGACAGTTGCTCCCCTTGGCCACACAGCTGTCGCCCCTCCCTCCCTCCCCTCCCTTCCACCTCCCGTTTGGTTTCCTCCATTGAGCTTTTCAGATATCCCGCCGAGAGATCTCCCACCGAAACGACTTGCAATATGCTGCGCAGCGCTCGTCTCGCGTCGTCTTTGCCCGTGCGCGCCACGTTTGGCACGCGCGCTATCTCAACGGCAAAGCTGCCGTCGCTGCCGTACGACTTTGGCGCACTGGAGCCGTCGATCGCCGGCCAAATCATGGAGATCCACCACCAGAAGCACCACCAGACGTACGTGACCAATTTTAATGCAGCGCTCGAGCAACACGCCGAAGCCGAAGCCCGCGGCGACTACTCGAAGATGCTGACGCTGCAGCCAGCGCTGAAGTTCAACGGAGGCGGTCACGTGAACCACTCGATTTTCTGGACGAACCTGTCGCCTGCGCGTGAACACGGGGGCGGCGAGCCCGAAGGAGAGCTGCGCAAGGCCATTGACCTCGAGTTTGGCAGCTTGGAGGCGTTCAAGAAGGTCATGGCGGCCAAGTCGGCTGCCGTGCAAGGATCGGGCTGGGGCTGGCTGGGCTTCTCGCCCGAGTCGAAGCGCGTGGGCGTCGTGACGACGTCGAATCAGGACATTTGTGCGACCACGGGCTACGTGCCGCTGCTGGGCATTGACGTGTGGGAGCACGCGTACTATTTGCAGTACAAGAATGTGCGTCCCGACTATCTCAAGGCCATTTGGGACGTGGTCAACTGGAAGAACGTGGAGGAGCGGTACCTTGCGGCCAAGTCGACGTAGGGCGTGCAGGACGACTGGACGAGGGAAAAAGGAGTATAACGTGATGAACGCTTTCCAATGGAATGCCGTTGGCGAGTGAGGCAACGTGCGTTGATGCGTTTGGTGTTGCCGCAGTTTGATCCCAATGCTTGAAGAGAGATACGCTCTCGAAATGCAGTCTTACGATGTTTCTCGCTCCTTGTCGATCTTGGGGAACGCTACAAATGCCCTGGCATTGTCAAGTGCGTCACCCATTACTCGGTCGTCATGACTGAGAAGCGTTGCTTCTGCCAACGAGCGCTTGTCTTCCGGCACTGCGAGGTAGTCTAGGATCCTTTGCGTCGCCATTGGCACGACCGGCTGTAGCAAAATTGCTACAAAGGGTAAGCAGTACAAACGCTGCTGTTAGAACGAAAGAGGTCACGACCTCAATGTACTTTGCTAACGTACCACACATACGCGTTGCATCGATCGCAAGATACAGCACAGTGTCCAGGCGTTCTTTCGCCGCTTTGTACTCTGCAGCCGTCACGTCCTCAGAGTTTCGCACGGCTTTTGACAGGACCCAAGGTTTCATGATGGTGAAATACCTGATGCAAAACTGCTTAGTCTCGAGGACAACACGCCACATCACAGCTTGTATGATCGACAGCGTACCGATTGACGTCGTGCAGGAAAAGCACGATTTCTTCTAAAGCACGAGCAAACTGTAACAAGAAGAGACGAGCATCGTAGCAAGAAGTCAAGAATAGCCGCGTGCCAACGAAGCTACAACAAAGGGTACGTACATCAGGTGCGTCGAAATACTTCTCGACCTTGCTAGTAAGAGCCTGTCCCTTTGCCACGAGCTCTTTATCCTCGGCTGTCAGGTGGTCGAGCTGAGGACGCTTTGGCACTATACCCTTTTCCAGCACTACACTGCCAGTGCTGCGCGAGACCAAATTGCCGAGCGTGTCGGCCAGCTCGCTATTCACGCGGTCCACCAGAGCTGCAGCGTTAAAGTCACCGTCGCTTGTGAGCACTCCTTCGCGCAAGAGAAAGAACCGGACGAAATCGGATCCATATTTCGACAGCATGTCATGCGGGTCTACGACGTTGCCCAGACTTTTCGACATTTTCACGTTCCCAACCGTCCAGTGCGCGTGTGCCACCACTTTTTTCGGCAGCGGAAGCCCTGCGGCCATGAGAAATGCCGGCCAATAAATAGCGTGAAATTTGAGAATATCCTTGCCCACGATGTGGTAATCTGCCGGCCACGCCTGATCAACGTTGCCAGGGTACCCAGCGCTCGTCAGGTAGTTTGTCAATGCATCCAGCCACACGTAGACACTGTGCTTGTCGTCATCTGCAACAACAACCAGCAATGCGCACGTCCACAACACATAAGTTGCTTGTGATCCACCGACTAGAAACAAACGCGAGCACTAGTTTTACCGGGAACTTGAATCGCCCACTTGATCTTCTCTCGCAACCGCGAGATGGACAAGTCCCGCAGACCTCCTCGCACAGCAGCTCGCACTTCATTGTACCTGGCCGTAGGTACAATCACCTCTGGGTTCTCCTCCAACCAGTGCAAGAGTCGATCCTGAAAAGCCGAGAGTCTGAATTTGTAGTTCTCTTCGCACAGTCGCTCGACAGCGTGTCCACTCTCTTTCGATACTGTGATCAAAGTCTCGCCATCAGCGTCCAGCTTGTCCTCGACTTGCATGTCGGTCAAGAAACTCTCGTCCGACTTGCAGTACCACGCCTCATGGTGCCCTCGGTAGATGTACCCATTCTCCCGAATCGTTTGCCAAAAAACCTCGACAGCTGCTTTATGGTCCGCATCGCTCGTCCGGATAAAACGCGAGTAGCGAATGTTCGCTTTGCGAAACACGTCGACAAAACGTGACGACACGTCGTCACAAAAGGCCTTATAATCCGTCGTGCCACGCCTTTCTGCTGCCTCTTGGATCTTCAGGCCGTGTTCGTCCGTGCCGGTCGTAAACAGCACGTCGCACTTCTTGAGGCGGTGCCAACGAGCGAGCGCGTCGGCCATCACGGCCGAGTGCACGTGGCCAATGTGGGGAGCAGCGTTCACGTAGAAAATAGGAGTCGTGATGAACGTCTGAGTGGACCATTGGCGTGCCAAGCGGGGGCACAACTGAGCGTGTAGACGCTCGAGGTGCAACATGTGGAGCCCTAATGGGTTCGTTGGGTACGGTCGGTAGTGCTGATGCCACGGACTGGTCGAAACGAGTTTAAAACAGTGACAGACTCGTTTTTACAAAAGGGAACGTGTTATAAAGGGTATTTTTGTAGGTGGCGCGAAGGTGTGGTACACATCGACATCACGGACCGACATGTGTCGTTGTAAGCCCATACATGGATGGGCTAGTCGAAGGTTAGGAGCCGACATATGTGCAGGTAGGCTATCAAGATGTGCCGATAATGCTGCCGCCTTCACTTGTAAAGGTCGATAAGGGGCTAGCGTTTTGTGATAAGCATGACTAGACCCATATCCCGTTTTCACCAGCGCCACCCGTCCTTGGTACGATCCTCATCGATTAGGAAAATATTTAGTCGAGCCGCTCATGGACGCACAAATTGAGACAAGGTCTGCACTTACCAGAAGTTCGATCTTGCACGTAAGGTATCGATAACTACGCCGCACACTCATCAAGCGATCCCTGTGACAGCTCTCACTCTGTCGCAATTGTCGCCAGGACGACCACTTCGCCTAGTTTGTTATTTATTCCTTCGCGTTTACGATGATTCGCAAGCGAGTGTCTCAGGTGAACTTGATTTAGCTCACTTACCCATTGCTTGCATGTCAATGCACGCGAGGGATCCTAGCTGCGACTCGCACGTACTGGTAGCAGTGTGGCATCCCGCTCTTCCTTTTACAGCTACAAGTAGCTTTCTATTCTGAATCTCGATTCCATTTGCTGCTTTGAGGCTCCGCAATGACGACATTGGCAAAGGCCCGAAGTGGTGGTATTCTTGTGAGCTGATCTCGAATGACGAAGGAACAAGTTTGTGCCTTGCCCCTTGACGCTATGCCGCCAAACGTTAAGTCACAAGACGTCACTTACCGCGTCCGGTGAAGCTGAGAGCAATCAGATCGGAGCATTGCAGCCTATCCCAACTTCACCTTGCTCGATTTTGATGCCGCGTAGAAGCGCGACCACATAGAACGAAACGAGCTTGTCGCGAATAATTGTAGCAAGGAGCGAGCTGAGCGTGGAGCATGTCGTGAAAAAGTTTTCAGGATTCATCGCCGTGCTTAAGTGAGAGGCAGCACCGGAACAAGTATTTGGTCGTTGTCGCTCAAGGTCGGAGCGGGCATCCTATAAGTGAAGATGCTTAGCGCTCGGCACTCTTCCATGTAGTTTCTTGGCCGGCCCAGTTGACCTTGTTCCTTTTCGCTGGATGCATGCAACGATGCTGCCGACGTGTCGCAGGGTCCTACCCACTTCGGGCGAAGTGCAATCGGGCTTCGCCAAAAAGGACCAATGCCAATTAGATGGGACCGCTTGCCTCAGCCCAAATGTGTCAACGAAGGCGTATCGGTACAAGATTGGAAGTTGACTTGATCCACGGTACCAGTCGATGTCCGCGTGGGTGTCATGCATCGTTAAACAGGGTGGGCGCAGAAGCAGTATGCCTTAGTCGGCCACGGGGATCGCAGCCAGGCCTCACTTTTGCTCGATAAGACGCGTGCGATTGCCAGAGTTTACGCATCCGACCAGCACTGTGCACCTCATGCACTTGTGTGTGATCGTCGATACATGCACCAACTAAGCTCGATCGCAATCTGTTGGATCGGCATCACGCGGACTCGTCGGCTTGGTTACCACAACTAGACTGAGCCATGTAAACGATTGTTGCCCTAGAAAATGTCGTGAGCCGAGAAACAGGCACAGTTTGCAGTAGTGATGATGCAACAAGGGCACTTCAATCGGTGCGCTTACTCCGAAGGGCTGACTCGGACTGCTGGACGACGAAGTTTGATTTTGGAACGCGGCTAGTGCTTGATTGCAGGCACCCGGTCATCTGGTATAAGGTGCATTGAGGTGGGTTGCAAATATTCGAGGCGGAGCATGCAGCGATGTCCGACCATTGAAGGCTGCATCGGCGAGTTGGACATCCAGTCGTTTGCTGTACGCGTACCTATAGCTCGACGTGCGATTGGGGTACAACGGTAGTCGAATTCCAGCGACCACCACCACCTGGCCAGGTAAGAGCAGAACGTATCTGCGTGCCTTACCGCGCTACGCGAAAGGTAGTAAAGGTGATCGCTGAGGCATCGCAACAGACCTCGAACACAAAGTCGTGCCAGTCGGTAGGGTATCAATGTATGCGACTTTTCTGTCTGAACGCGTACGCGCACAGCACTGTGCGTATTCTTCCATCGCCCACTCCGCATGCACGTTCGATGGTCGATGTTACAGCAACTTGAGTGACTCCTGTGTCGTTGAGCTCTCGAGCGACTTCGATGGTGTCGACGCAGACGCCAGCTCGTATCCGTAATCACACGGGCTTTCTACCCGTCTTCAGGGTTGGTGGTAGAAGAATTGCTCGGCCACATGGTCGAACTTGGCGTTGATGATGACGGTCGGCCCATGGAGTGTCGACACTGTCGACTGGAACCCCTATATCGGGGGATCCTGTCGCAACTCGACACTGTCGTCCGCGCGTAAGGAATCGGCTCAACTCCTGATTAGCACTTCTATGGAAGCCACGGTCTAGCTCAGCCGGGTCTGTGTGTGTGTGACAAACGTTGTACGGATGCTCCCGCTATTTCGAGGTGTGCGAGGAGCGTTCGCGCTATCGTATTGCTGGCGATGGCCGGTTCCTTGCTGTTGAGGCTCCTGCTCGCTCTCCATACACATCAGCTCACTAGATCCAAACGCCAACGGCCAACCTGCTATCGGCCACCAGGCGAACCTTGACAAACCCAACAGCTATAGCCCTTGTGGAGTACGATAGACACATCGTACAAATGCTGCGTTGCGAGTGAACCATCAAATACTCGAGTGGATGCGTGACCCGAAACAGGACCCCCAGCGTCTTCTAGATGACGATACATTGTGCGATGTAGCGACGAAGCTGCTCTACGGAAGTGCTACAACGGCAGCATCGGGTGAACGAAAGGGCTTCGTAGGCGCAACTCGCTTCATGACAGGCCCGGCACGAGCTTACGAGCCGAAACAACGGGGCTGCGACCAGCAAATGCCTGCAGAGCAAACGGTGGCACTTGGAAACAACGACAAGTTATAGCAGCAAAGGGTCGCTGTTTGCGGTCGGTCCCAATGGCGTTGCGAAACCACGATACAATCGCGCGCTGTTCGGTGCGCAGCGTCTACATGCTTGTCACAGTTTCGCTCGAGACGTGCTTTGTAGCACTCCTCATGATTCTGTACCGAGCGCAGGCTATACGGTCCGAGTGTTGCTGCCAACCTCCGACCCTATTGTATACTTCAACATAGCGCGAGCGAGAGCCGGCTCTATGTAGCAAACGGCATGGCCTGTTCATCATCATCGACTTGTCTATGTCGCTCCATGCACTCCTTGCATCTCCGACGACGCGCAAATCTATTTGTACGGAAGGGCAGATACCCTATCGGCGTCCCACCTTCTCTATCCTGTACATGCGTGCTGTATGACCAGCCATTCTGGTCATGCCAGAGTTTTGGTGTCGACCCTATTTTCCATCGCTGTATTGCCTCCTGCGTGCAAACTGGGCCACCAGGGACCCTATTCAGTGCCATTCCGTCCCAATTGCAGCCCCAGTACTTCCGTTTTTTTAGTCTACTTGTTTTTTGCGCACGTGACAAGAACTGCAGCGCCCCACTTTGCACTCTTTTCCCAGACACTAGTGCCGGCCTCTTTTTCTCGGCTGCGTATCGTCCGGTCAAAGCTGATGGCCAAAGCATCGCGAGCAAGTCGAAAGCAAGGCCACCCACTCATTTGACCTACATATGTCATGGGGAATCAGGGACTCTTCGCGCACGTCACGCAGCAACCGCATCGTGAACGAGTGCCACACACTTTGAGTGGCACGTATTGGCGACGTGTCGAGCCCCGCGTAGCTGTAGAGACTACGCAAGCTTCAAGTTCGAGCGCGACACGAAGCGCTGCATCGACGTGGATAGCCTGCGGATATGCAACAAGGGAGTCAGCATCGGACGTGCGCGCACAAGCGAAGACATAGCGCAGACCACGCGGAGGAAAGTCGCTCGGCTACTATGATCTGCAATGACCCACGTACGAGTCATTGACAAGGGAACGTCGCGCTCATATACAAGTTGCAAAACGAGTCGACGCGTTGTTTCGATCGACACCATAACACGACATCGACCGGGAACAAGATCATTTCTACGCACGGGATGGGCAAGCTGCTTGTGCAGTCGAAGCCACTTATCTCCGGATGTATCGCCTGTGGCGCGCAAGCAGGTTCGACTCGAATGAACCAGAGACGTCGTGGCACGTGCGTCTGCCGTATGCCGTGAGCACTTGATCGACGACCATGAGCCTCCGACCACCCGACGACTGTGGCTATCGATCAGTGTCCTCTGCGTCTACTTCAGCAGCGATAGACTATCTTCGAGGTATCGTTGCAAGAGCAAATCAGTACAGTGAGCTCTTGTTTCCTGTAGCAGGCTATCCATAACCCATCTCTGCACATATTCGATCGTTCTTTGAAATCTGCTGCTACGATATTGGAGCACGTTGTTTCCAGCTGGGACGCACGGTCTTATGCAAGTTACATGGGCTGTAGGAACCATTCCAGCGCCGACTCTTCCTCAGCAGCCGCGTCGACTGACGTGGTCTCGAGTTCGCCGTACCAGCCACAAGAGAGAGAGTGCCATGCGATCGACCGTCTTCACCGTATTTGCTTGAAGAACTCTGGTCAGTAGCGCGCAGCAGCTGTATTAAAGGCGTGGCTGGGGCGGCGCTGGCGACGCAACTTCTTATCAGCTCTATGGACGCTGCGATCCTCGTAACAGGCGATCGTAGTGCGGACGTTCAAGCTCACGTGAACGCTGTTCTGAGCGCATGATGACGCCTCGAGTGCTTCGAACAGAGTTCACGTAAGCATGTCCATCACACAGCACCCGTCATCAGTACTGACCACTCATTGCTCTGCGCCGGATGTAGAGCTTTTGACAAGTCATCACGCCCTTCGCTTGGCATCGGGTCGGCTCGGTCGAAATCGAGGCGCTTGACGTCAAAGGCTCTACGTCAACGTCGAGCGTCCAGCCCAATGACGACGTCGGTGGCGAATGTCGGCCGCGATCCGAGTTGTCGATTGCCGCCACGTCCGCCAACGGATTGGCGTCAACGCGACACACCTGACGGTAGTATGTGTTTGGGATGGATACGAGTCCTTATCGCAGGAGATCGCACATGTGAGCAATGACAGTCACACGATTGTGGGTGTCATGCAAGAGACTGTGCTGAGCTCCAAACGAGAACGTGTGGTCGTACCCGCGAGTTCCTCAACCGACTCATCTCTATCTGTCTGCTCACGAACGCATAGAGCCGTCGCAGCTGATCCGATCGTACGACGCGGTGTGTCGCTTCTACAGCAACAACGAGCAGGCGATCGCTGCAGCCCATCACTCGACCGGCACTTGTTAAGCACTGCAAGTCGCTCGTTGCTGTGCGTCACACTGCACTGAGCGCAAATGGACACGCGCCAAACGGTGCCACGAGACTGCGAAAGCTGAGCTCACCCCACGAGACAATCGCTCGGCTGCTCGTCGTTCCGGTGTCCACTTGCCGCAGCTTTTCACTGGTGCGGTCATTTCTCAATTCGCCGTCGAGGTCGACCGTCCGCCGCACCCCTTTGACCGATGAACGTCTGCCTTACGACTTTCCTCGCGGCGCTCGCGACGCTGTCGACGCGCACTAGTGCCGGGAAGTGCCCCTTTGGCTTTGACCAAGTCGCGGCCGTGAAGGACCAGGACCGCCAGATCGCCCGCGAGCTCTACAGCGCCCAGAGCTGCGACACGATCGACTATCGGCTGGTGACACAGGACCTCGAGAAGCTCATGACCGACTCGCAGGGCTTTTGGCCCGCGGACGACGGCCACTACAACGGTCTGTTCATCCGCCTCGCGTGGCACTGCAGCGGGTCGTACCGTCGCATGGACGGACGCGGAGGGTGCGACGGTGGCCGCATCCGCTTCAACCCCGAGCGCAGCTGGTCGGACAATACGAATTTGGACAAAGCGCTGCGGCTGTTGGAGCCCATTAAGGCCAAGTACGGCGACGCCCTGTCCTGGGGCGACCTCATTGTCCTGTCGGGTGACGTCGCGATCACGAGCTCGGGGGGCCCTGTGGTCGGCTTTTGTGGCGGTCGCCTCGACGACGTCGACGGGACCAGCAGCTTGCAACTCGGGCCCTCGCCCAAGCAGGAACGAGTCGCACCGTGTGCTGTGAACGGCCGGTGCGACGAGCCGCTCGGTCCGACGACCGTTGGCCTCATCTACGTGAACCCCGAGGGGCCAATGGGCGAGCCCGACCCGGTGGGATCAGCTCGCGACGTGCGCGATACGTTCAGCCGCATGGGGATGAACGACCGCGAGACCGTGGCGCTCATTGGCGGGGGCCACGCTATTGGCAAGACACACGGTCCGTGCCCGACTGGTCCTGGGTTGTCCCCGCTCGAGGCCCCGGCGAACCCGTGGCAAGGAACCTGCGGCGAAGGCCCGATGAAGGGCAAGGGCAACAACACGTTCACCAGTGGCTTCGAAGGTGCGTGGACGTCGACGCCGACCAAGTGGAGCAATGAATACTTCCGCAGCTTGACCACGTACACGTGGGAAAAGGCCGTCAGCCCGGGGGGTCGCGTGCAGTGGCACCCCGTTCCCGACACGACTCCCCCCGTGCGGATGCTCACGGCCGACATTGCGCTCCTGCACGACGCGAGCTACCGCAACATTTCGCTCGAGTTTGCTGCGGACCCGGCAGCGCTGGACGAGGCGTTTGCCAACGCCTGGTACAAGCTCATGTCGCGTGACATGGGCCCCGTTGCTCGCTGCCGGGGCAACGACGTTCCTCCTGCCCAGCCGTTCCAGCACCCGCTGCCACCGCCCCCTGCGACGTTACCGGATTTTACTGCCGTGCGGCTGGACATTCGAGAGCTGCTCAGGAAACCCGTGACCGGTCTCCCGAGCGACGGGGCCAGCGATGGGACGCCCTACAACGGCGCTCTGTTTGTGCATGCAGCGTGGCAATGTGCGTCGACGTTCCGCATCACCGACTACGCTGGAGGCTGCAACGGGGCCAAGATTCGGTTCGCGCCGCAGAAAGACTGGCCTGTGAACGCTGGCGTGGACAAGATCATTGCTGCGCTCGAGCCGATTAAGACAAAGTACGCGACGCTTTCGACTGCTGATCTGATTGTGCTGGCTGGACAAGTTGCGCTGGAAGAAGAGATCAACGTGAAGATCGACTTCCTGGGCGGTCGCGCGGACGGCGTGAGTGGCGAGGGGGATGACATCCTCGCCCCGCGTGAGAACTACCCTTCGGTTGTGGCCAAGGTGCTCGACAATATCAGGATTCTGGGTGTATCGCAGGCAGAAGCCGTGGCGTTGGCTGGACGACCGCGCAGCGTGGCGCAGCAGAAGGTCCTGGGCTACAGCGGCTCGTACTCGCAGAACTCGGCTACGTTCTCGAACGAGTACTTCCAGATCCTGTTGACTCAGCAGTGGAGTCGGACGGGCGCAGACGAGTTCAGAGCTGACGGCAAGGGCGAGAGCTATTACATGATGGCAACGGACGTAGCGCTGCTGGAGGCGCCCGAGCTCAAGAAGCTGGTGGAGCAGTTTGCCAATGACGAGGTCCTGTTCAAGCGCGTGTTTGCATCGGCCTGGGCCAAGGTCATGACGGCTGACCATTTCAACGCCAGCAGCTATTGAGTGTGCATGGCCATTGTGTATGTGCATGTTAGAAAAAGGTTAGAGAGAGCCTAAGAATGAAAGACGATGACAACCAAAGTAGCGGTTCTTCTCGTGCTTTTCCTTTGTTCATCTTCTTCGTCATGTGCTTCTCGTTCCTATCGAGTTGCTACTGTACCAGACAGAATCACACATATCGTGCCGACAGTAGCCAATAAACACTCCATCCTGCACGAACGTCCTGGCTGTGAAGGTACCTCGTGCTTAGCTCTGCGCTTCTAATTCATTGGAGACCACCGTCCGTGTAACGATATGCATCCACCACACACTCAATCTTTTCCTGTCCGCTCACTTTGTACCATTGTGTAAACGGCATTGACCAGGCAGGGATCACGTGAAGCAAGGGGCTCAAGCAACTATGCCAAGATGGTATACCACCCGCTTGGGTCTTTGCCTTTTCATGTACAAGCAGCTTGTTGTTGCATATTTGACCTCCTGCCTTTTGTCAGTGGCCGCCGACGTTACAAAGTCTTGTGGACCCAGCACGAACGACATGGGGGTACGAGAAAAAGCGGCATCACGATACCCTCACGATCTACTCGAGATCTTGCGGGACTAAACGTCTTTGGTACACTGACAACACATTGTCGCGAGTTGACGGTTGTAAGCGCAATGCAAGCGCCTTTTACCTGCTTCACTGTAGATGGATCTCCAGGTACTCGCTACAAAAGAAACACACAGGAACAGAGAGATGGAAAGGAGTTCTTCGCCGCCGCAGCGGTGGCTGAGCTAATGCTGCCGCAGCTTCTTTGCCGCACGTGTGGTACTTCTGGTGTCAAATCTCTGCTAGAAACTTGGTCTTAGCTTGAAGCGTATGCTGTGCTCTGCACGTCGTAAGGAGCTCTTGCACATCGTCAAGAACACTTGTGCATGTGTCGGCTGAAGCGTGTGACTGGTGGTCGAAACTGTTGCGGATCTGCACTCAGATGGATATGACGGGACTTGATTTCGGCAAGACGCCGATCGGCAAAGGCCGATAGGTAGCAACAACGAACTTTGTCGCTGCACGCGTGTCAGGTGTTCTACGATCAACAACTTGTCATGGAGTGCCGACGAGTCACACGGGTTGTCACGTCCCTGCAAAAACAGGAAGTTTATGTAGCATGGATGGCAACGTCACCAGCTAAGAGGAGTGTGAAGCGGTAAATGGCGACCAGGTACAATCAGTTGTCTAACGAATAGCTGTGGGGGTATGTCAAATGTTGCAATCGCGCTTTGCATCGTCTCCGGCGCTACAAAGGCGTCATACCTTCATGCTTCGCTCTCTGTACTGCATACGATGTGACGAGACTGTTGAGCCCGAAGAGTGTATCGGGGCACTGTTGACTACTAACTGGTTGAGCAGTACGGAGTATACTTCCACTGACAACAGTTGTCGACAGTGCCCTGCTAGGTGTTGAAGGAACACAGAGGAAGGAAAGGAGACTAAGTAGTCAGACTAGTCTCAGGTAAAAGTAAAACTGTATTAATATAATTAAGTCCTATAACTTCTTGAATCTCTGTTGTCCTGACTTAACTATACTAATGTAACTAAATGTATGATGACGTCTACTCACCACCCATTGCGCGCGTCTAGCAGCGATTGGTGGGTTGATATCGTAATGATATCAACCAATGAGTAGACCCTTCGGTCATCTCAACAATATCACCATATCTGTGATATTGTTAAAAGAATATTCGACGTAATATTATTTATTGTCATATTGTTTTAATGACAATTTCATGGAACGGGATACCCCGTTACAACCTGCGCTTAGCAAAAGCATCGTCTTGTACCCTCATGTAACGGGCTACCCCGGTACAACCTTCGCTTTGCATAAGCATCGTCTTATACCCTCTTTGTAACGGGGTAGCCCGTAACATGGAATTGTCATTAAGAAGATAATGACAATAAAGAATTTTGCGTCGAAATTCTTTTAACAATATCACAGACATGGTGATGTTGTTGAGATGACCGAATGGTCTACTCATTGGTTGATATCATTACGATATCAACCCACCAATCGCTGCTAGACGCGCGCAATGGGTGGTGAGTAGACGTCATCATACATTTAGTTACATTAGTATAGTTAAGTCAGGACAACAGAGATTCAAGAAGTTATAGGACTTAATTATATTAATACAGTTTTACTTTTACCTGAGACTAGTCTGACTACTTAGTCTCCTTTCCTTCCTCTGTGTTCCTTCAACACCTAGCAGGACACTGTCGACCACTGTTGTCAGTGGAAGTATACTCCGTACTGCTCAACCAGTTAGTAGTCAACAGTGCCCCGTTACACCTGAAAGCACTTTGTTGTCCGTCCAAGGACCACAAACCCATCGCCCAACATGAACATGTTGGATGATGTAGACGGCGACAGCTTTCACGGAACCCGTGGAAGCTACTCCCATTTGAGCGACATCGAATGGAGTGCGATCGAAAAAATGAGTTCGACCGTTGGCAAGGAAGCCATATGGGCCATGCTATTCTCAAGGGATAGGGACCAGCAACATGTCGTCATTAGCAAGTTCTTGCAACGAGAACTTGATGAGTCGCGAGCGCAGGTGACCTTGTTACAACAACAAGATCACCAGCGGACCGAATCACTGAGACAACAGTCCCAGTCCGCAGAGCCGACGCGTGAGCGTCGACGGGAGTCCCTCAAACTAGAGGTCTCCAAGTAATGGGGAGTCGAGGAAGACTCCCTGTTGAGGTGGTTTGTCGAAGTCGACGATGCCATCGATGCTCGTCGCATCGACGATGAGCGAATGCAAGTATCATTCGCTCAGTCTAACCTGGCAGGAGAAGCCAGAGCTTGGGCCCTGAACCTCAAGTTGCACGACCCAAATGTGTTTGGCCGTTAAGGATCTTCAAGACCCTGCTTAGTGAGACGTTCGAGCCGCCCAGAGCAGTGTTCAGGACTCTTTCGGAGCTCCTGCAACTCAAGCAGGGTAAGCGTAAGGTTCACGCCTACGCCCAACATGTACGCTACCTTGTAAGCTGCATGGTAGTGAACCCTGTGAGTGAGTTTGTGTTGATCACAATCTTTATTTAAGGGCTTTCAGACGGTCCCGTCAGGGACCACCTGTTCTGCGGAGAGCTAAAGACGCTCTCAGAGGCAATCTTTGCAGCGGAGCAAGAAGATTATAGCGTGAGACAGGCTCACGATACATTGACCCCGCATCGTCCACAGAGATGATTAGCAGTCGGAGGTCTAGAACCAATGGACCTCTTTCAAGTCGAGGGCGATAAACCTCTCCCTATGAACGACAAGCGAATGGTGAAAGGCCGTCGCTGTCACAAGTTAAGACATTATGCATACGAATGCAGTGTCCTCCGCTCAGAACCTCGTGGTGCTGGAGCAGTATTCACCCACCAGCAATAGGAACGGGAGGGCGAGGGTCCGTTGCTGTTGCGAAGTCGCAACAGCGAGGTGGGCCATAAAAAAACGGTCGGGATCAGTAGGGGCGGAGCGCCTTACTGATCCAGCAACATGAAGAAAATTTGCAAATCTCTTATAGAAGGTTGCTCCCGACACACAATTTCTGTGTGTCTCTGCACCTGGTGATGAGGTGTCTCTCATCACCTTGAAGTTAGAAGTGACAAAAAACTTGTCACTTTGCGCCCTAGTTGACTGTGGGGCGTCGAACAATTTTGTTCGTCGCCAGTCGCTACAGGCAGAATGTTTTAACTTCGTGGAGCGGGAGATCCCTCAAACGAAGATGACGGTGCGCCTAGTGACAGACGCATTGATCACTGTGAAGAAACGTGTAGTCGGAATCCACTACACGTTAAAAGGCGAACAGTACAATGATGACTTCATCGTGCTTGACCTAGATGACAAGTTCGACGTCATCTTAGGGTTGCCTTGGCTCAGGAAATACGAGCCAAGGGTGAGTTGGCAGTATCGATCAGTTACGATACCTGCTACTTGCTCCTCAGATAACCGTCTGACGAATATCTTGGAACTCCCACACTCACGTGAGTGTACTACGAGTGAGTGCGATGGCCTCACTTGTGGTACGGTCGTTAGCGCGACTGTACAAGAACACAATGTAGATGATCACTACATTGTAAAGAAAGCTCACCCAGATACTGTGGAAGTGATTTCCCAGGAGGTAATTGAAACACTGAATATCTTGGTTAATGACGGATCAAGCGTAGGCGCTTATAAGATTGATCTGATTGTGCCTCCGAAGTTAACTTCGGAGATAACTCAGTTGCCAACGCTAGAACCGAAACGGTTCTTGCGCGATCTGCGTAGTGGCAAATTCAAGCAGATCTGCGTACTCGTCACAGAGGATGAGTATGTGACCGATATTTGATCGGCGACGGTGTTTGCTAAGATCGAGAGGGTTCTCAGCAGCTCATCGATGGACGAAAGTGTCCTCGATGAGAAGACTCGGATTGAGCGATACACGTCTCAATCCTGGGAGTCACTTCAAGCAAATCCTTTGTATAAGGATTTGATCGAATTCAGGGATGTATTCCCTGAATCCGTGCCTTGCGAGTTGCCTAAGGAAAAAGGCACTCGACACGAGAGCGAGCTCCAACCGGGATCGAAGTACTGTGTCATGAACCAGTGACCACTGCCTCGTGAACAAGTACTAGCGATCGACAAGTTCTTTGACGATCGCTTTGCAGTGGGTCATATGAGGAAATCAACATCCCCTCACAGCTCTCCGACGTTCTGTGTGCGAAAGGCCACAGGAGGATGGCGGATAGTGCACGCATTCAACAAATTGAATGCTGCAACGGTACCGGCTCAGACGCCGATACCGAGGAAGGACGTCATCATAGATGGTATGTCAAGAGCACCATCTTTTCGTCCATGGATCTGATGGATGGATTCTATCAGATCCTCATGCGTGAACGGGACATCCCGTACAAAGCAGTGAGCACCCCCAGCGGTATGCTGTGGAAGTGGCTAGTGATGCCACAGGGGCTGAGTAATGCCCCTGCGACATTCAACATATGTGTCACAAATCTGTTGAGACCGGAGCGAGACTTTCGCACCGAGTTACTTCGACGATGTGTTCGTCTATAGCCGGACCATATACGGAAAGACGGACGTCGAAGTTCACAGAACTCACGTTCGTCAAGTCCTTCAACTTATGCGCAGGCATAAGTTGTACGCCAACCTCAAGAAGTGTATATTCGCGGCTAGCGAAATACCACTTCTTCGGTGCATCGTGGGTAAACACGGCGTACGCCCTGATCCCGAAAAAGATCAAGGCGATCTCCGACTGGCCAGTGCCAGTCGATGTCAAGGGACTAAGGAAGTTCCTTGGACTAGCAGCGTACTTACACAAGTACTCGCGCAACAAAGCCGAGATGACTGTTCATCTTTCGTGTCTGCTCAAGAAAAATATCAAGTGGTCATGGAACGCTGAGTGTCAGCGTTATTTGAAGGTATCAAGCAAAGCTTGATTCAATCGCCGATCTTGGCGATTGCAGATCAGGACATACCCTTTCATGTGGTCTGTGACGCCAGCGAATTTGCTATCGGCTGTGCGTTAATGCAGTTCGATGCAGATGGCGCGGAGCGCGTCATCTGTTATCAGTCGCGTCAGCTGCAAACAGCTGAACGCAATTATTCAGTGCATGACAAGGAGCTCCTTGCCATGAAGTATGCACTGGCTAAGTTCCGGGTCTATCTCTTGAGAGATAGACCTTTCATCGTCTGTACGGACCATGAGACACTACGCACGGCCGTAAACAGCCCACACCTCTCGCAAAGGATGGCGAGGTGGCTGTCTTTCTTCACGGAGTATAACTTCTCTGTAGCGTACAAGCCAGGACGACTCAATGTCGTCACTGATGCGTTATCACGGTGGCCCGACTTCGAGCCAACGTCCCGAGTCAACAGTGAGGCCTTGCCCACTGTTGCGACACTGTCCATCAGTGTGCCGTCGTCGCCTTCACTCGACGATTTGCGGGAAGCATACGTAGGAGACACGAATCTCCTCCGTTTGATGTGTCATCTTGAGAACCCATCATGAAAATCCTTGTCGGATTTGCTGGCTCTGTACCGTTTCTCTTTGGATCGGTACACGACTCGCAATGGCCTGCTGTAGTATACAGAAGTTACCGGCGACACGCCTCGTGTCGTCGTTCCCGATCATGATGACGTGCGATTATGCATCATGTTTGAATGTCACGAAGCGCCGTCTGGCGGGCATCGCGGCCGAGAAAAGACTTACCTCTCGGTCAGTCGTGACTTTTACTGGCCACGCCAGTATCAGTTCGTCCGCAAGTAAATTCGTTCTTGCGAGGTTTGTCAACGGGCAAAGCCTAGTCCTTCATCCCGTGCACCGTTACATCCTCTGTCGGTCCCGGCAGAGTGTTCGGAGTCCGTGTCCATGGACTTTGTCTTCGATTTTCCGAAGACACTAACAAGAATAATGGTATCCTTCTGTTTGTGGATCGTTTCAGCAACATGGTACATCTTGCTGCAGTCCCAGAATAGACCAAAGCACACGGCTTTGTGCTCATGTCTTTCTCGACACGGTCTTTGGACTCCACGGTTTACCCCGTGAACTCGTATCCGACCGTGACCCTCGGTTCACGGCGGCGTTTTGGCAATCCGCGTTCCGCACATTGGGAACACGGTTGAAGATGTCAACCTCTGATCATCCCGAAACGGATGGTCAGACTGAACGAGCGAACCGTGTCCTCGAATAAATTCTTCGTGGATACGTCCAATCCTTTTCACATTGGAGTGAGTTCTTGCCGATGGTTGAGTTTTCCATCAACAACTCCGTGCATGCGTCCACAACGCATACACCGTTCTACGTGAATAACTTACGCCGCCCACGTATTCCCGCCCTCATACTGAGTGACTCTGAGTTAGAGGGAGAGGGACTCGCTCGAGCAAAAACCGTTTTGGCTCTTGCTCATCACGTATCACCGCTCACGCCGATACGTTTGATGCCGATGTCGACAACGTCGACATCGAGGAAATTGAGCTTAGTAGTAGCGATGACGCTGCTGCTACATCAGACAATATTGACGGTGCTGTGATATTTAGCATCGTCAACGACAATGCCAGCGAGGAAGAAGACACCCTAGTTGAAGAAGAGGAGAATCTCTTAGAGGTGCGCACGAAGCGCGCTGAAAAACACAACAACGAGTCAGCAGAGAACTTCGTGCTGACTCGAGAAGCGGTAATACGTTTTGTACAGGACTCCATCGCAAATGTGGTGGACCACCAGAAACGGAACGCAGACAAGAATGGAAGAGCAAATGTTCTTTCATTTAAGGTTCACGACCCAGTGCTACTGTCTACGGTAAACTGACCTGGACATGTAGTCACTAGTGTCGGCAGTAGTAAACTACTGCCGAAATACATTGGTCTATTTTGTGTGTTGCACCGCGAGGGCAATGCATACACAATCGAATTGCCTCGTAGGATGCGCACGCATCCTGCGTTTTATGTTGGTCGTCTCCGCCTGTACCATCAGTACGAGGTTTCTTGCGAGAACGGAGATAACCGGCGCGCTCAAGAATCCCCAACAGATTCTTGTGATCACGGACCAAACACTGAAGTTGGTCCTTCGTCGAAAGGGGTCGGTCCTTCATCGACATGACCTCGCGTCGAGCCGTCTCTAGCTCGTCGCGCAAACGACGCCCCTCGCGTTCACTTTCAAGCTGAGCGAATGCAAATTCCGATCGTTCCTTCTCCCGATCGGCACGAAGACGTCACACGTCCGACTGGAAGGCGTGCTGACGATCGTATTCGTGATTGACGTCCTCCCTCAGCTTGGTCAGGTAACGATCGTGGTTACTTAAAGTCTTGTGCAGGCCCGGCGGCTGAGCCGGACCTTGTCTTTCCACCGCCACCGGAACCACTGGTGGATTTACACGGTGGTCAACGATTTCTTGTGGTGCGTATCATGAACCACCGTGACGATTCAGGATCAAGGACGAGTTACCTCGTCCAGTGGCGGGGGTATCCACCTTCCTTTGACAGCTGGGAACGAGGTTCCCAGCTGATTGCTGACGTTGAAGGTCTCGTCCACCAGTAGGCCGAGACTCATCTGATTAATCCGAGGGCCCATCGGTAAACACGCGCTTTTGGCGCTTGTAGATGGATTGCAATTTTGCAATCGCGTCACGCATCTCAGCCGAGATGTATGCCCTTCTCCCGAGCGAACTTAGGATATACACGTCCCTATGTGCACGTTGCGAGCTGTTAACACAACTCGCACAAGGATCTCCCCAAGTGAAACATGGGATGCCGGCCTCACTAAACAATGCAGCCGGTACCTTGTACCGGTTGGCGTTCGCTTTTCGAACTCGATGCGTACCGCTTCAACGTTTTGCAGCCATCTTTCTCGTCCAAAATTCTTGACAATTTGGACGAACGCGTTCCACGCTGCCAAAAGCGAATTCTTGTCACGTTTTTTGTTGCCATTGTACCATCGATGCCTAAAGAAGGCATCGAGATAAATGTCTCCCTCAGCGCGAAAGTTGTACGCGCATGGTACTTAAGCCATGAAGCTCAGTTGCATTGAATAATGGAATTCGATGGTGTTGGCTTGTCTCGTGAGACAGGCTATCGATGAGCTGGTCGGGCAAGCGCCACGGCTTGAGCTCACCACGCTTTAATCTGGTAACTGTTTCGGTACCACAGCTTTCAGAATGAAGACGGATCTCGCCATCGTCATCACGCTCTTGCGGAGAAGCACGAGTTTTTGCTGGTGAGGCATGGTGTTCCTCACCATAGAATTCATCATCACTGCCGAATAGACTGTGTTACATCTCACGAGTCCGATCGTTCGACAGTGCTCTTGACGAACGATGAGGCACCGCCGGTGATCGGGATGCCTCTAGAAAGTTGTGCGAGTCAGGCACGTCTGACTCGCCAGAATTGAAGACCTTACTGTCAAGGTCATCATTTGCACGTGGTGCGATAATGCGTGCGTCTGCATCACCTTCTGCTGCAGAAGGAGAACAAGCCGAAGACGAAGTAGCGTCTGACGCAGAGGCTGGCACAGCAGCAGGCTGTGTGGTCTTCGAATTACCTCGCATAGACATGTTAACTATGCGAGGAAATGTCAGGAGTGAATGGGTCTGACCAAACAAGTGCTACCTGTCCCACTGGTGTCCAACGGGTGGCCACCAAGTTTTCGATAGTTACACAGTGTCGATCGGATAAGGGAGGGGTGATGTAACGGGGTGGCCCGTTACATGGAATTGTCATTAAGTAGATAATGACGATAAAGAATATTATGTTGAATATTCAATAAATAATATCACAGATATGGTGATATTGTTGAGATGACCGAAGGGTCTACTCATTGGTTGATATCATTACGATATCAACCCACCAATCGCTGCTAGACGCGCGCAATGGGTGGTGAGTAGACGTCATCATACATTTAGTTACATTAGTATAGTTAAGTCAGGACAACAGAGATTCAAGAAGTTATAGGAATTAATTATATTAATACAGTTTTACTTTTACCTGAGACTAGTCTGACTGCTTAGTCTCCTTTCCTTCCTCTGTGTTCCTTCAACACCTAGCAGGACACTGTCGACCACTGTTGTCAGTGGAAGTATACTCCGTACTGCTCAACCAGTTAGTAGTCAACAGTGCCCCGTTACACAGGTAGCGATTGTGATACTCTTGGTTGACTAGATATATTGCAATACTTCTCAATTTGCCTACCACTCCGTAGGGATTTGAAGGAGAACCCGGACTAGTCGCAACTAGGCCGTATAGCGAAAATCCGTTCAACAGCCCACGGGGTAACCCGGTCTGCATGGAACTTGCCTCAGCCAATGATCAGGTAAAGGAAGCGCTGAAGGTCCCACACCCTCCGGATCCCGGAGGGTGTAAGTCAGTCTGCAGCTCTAAAGGGACAGGGGTGGAGGAAGAGGGGTCTCAACTCTCCCTAGATCAACACCAGTGTGGACCACACACAAATTCTCGGGCCACTCTATTTGATACTGGTGGGGAAGGGACCCAGCCAGGCATAATGTTAAGTGCGACAGGCAATAGCAGCAGGGAACGAATAGTCGTCTCGGAGCGCGCCGGACGTCTGAGCGGGGGCGAATGTGATGACGGAGCTAGTCCGGACCAAAGTGGGTCATCGCCGACTTTTTCTTCGAGAGATTCGGTTGCGCACAAGCCATCGGGGCATTTACAGTGCTCAGAAAGCGTGTAGCGAAGCTACACAGCTCCTAAAGTCAGAGGAAGACTTAACGCTCAACGAGCAACTTTGGTTCAAATAACCTGACTCAGAGAGTCAACAGCTCAGAGAGCTAAAGTTTGATTCTATGAACTCGACTCAGAGAGTCAACAGCTCAGAGAGCTTACGGTCCCTGTTCCAGGGGGACCAAACGATTCAGAGAATCAATGCACAATGTGCAAGAGGAGTAGCTGCCTTAGTAAGGCGTTGCTGGTCTCCTCCACGATCACACGACGCCTCAGAGAGGCGTGTGTATTTCGGATCAAAACGGGAACTGAGCTTTATTTCGTCTTTTAACCTAAAAGAACACCGTAGAACAATGTAATTAACCTACTCGCTAATGTCTTCATTGAAACCTCTCAAAAGATCTCGTAATCAATGGTTGACATACATCAATCTTCAACAATTGATACTGTGTTCTAATATTACTTCAAGGGGATCCCATCTGTTGTGTGCACCACACCTATCGTCGACCACCAGCCGACGTGTATATATGTTACAAAAATGGTCGACTGCGACCACGTCGTATTATACAAATAGCGACTAATTGGTCGCGCGTATCCGCACCATCGCTCGAAGGTACACCTATCCACGACACTCAATTGCTTAAAAAACTGAGAAGAAGCGCTGGATCACTCCTTTCGTATCGGATACCGTTTCTTTGCCGGCGGCACACGATCCAAAAAATTGACCTTCACATACTCGAACACGTCAGTAAATAAAGCCGCTACGGTCTCCTTCCAGGATTCTCGTTGCTCCGCCTTTGGCGAGGCTCTTAATTCTGTCGTGACTACCTGAAACATCTCTTCAGCGCTCATCGTGGGGGGAGGCTGAACCTGTACGTCGTCAGAATCCTCGTTAGGAACCCGCCGCTCCCGCTGAGTTTGCACGAGAACTGGGTCCAAATCAGTCGGAGCGGGGAAGTGCAAAGAGTGATCCGACCTTCCCTCCAGGACCTCAGTGTCCGCTTCGTCCCGTGCAGTATTAGAATCACTGGTAGATGAAGCGGCGGTTTGTAACATGGGTACACGTCGGCTGGTGGTCGACGATAGGTGTGGTGCACACAACAGATGGGATCCCCTTGAAGTAATATTAGAACACAGTATCAATTGTTGAATATTGATGTATGTCAACCATTGATTACGAGATCGTTTGAGAGGTTTCAATGAAGACATTAGCGAGTAGGTTAATTACATTGTTCTACGGTGTTCTTTTAGGTTAAAAGACGAAATAAAGCTCAGTTCCCGTTTTGATCCGAAATACACACGCCTCTCTGAGGCGTCGTGTGATCGTGGAGGAGACCAGCAACGCCTTACTAAGGCAGCTACTCCTCTTGCACATTGTACATTGATTCTCTGAATCGTTTGGTCCCCCTGGAACAGGGACCGTAAGCTCTCTGAGCTGTTGACTCTCTGAGTCGAGTTCATAGAATCAAACTTTAGCTCTCTGAGCTGTTGACTCTCTGAGTCAGGTTATTTGAACCAAAGTTGCTCGTGGTGTGTTGAGTCTTCCTCTGACTTTAGGAGCTGTGTAGCTCCGCTACACTTGGTAGCACTCGTAGTCAATCTACGCCTGAGTCGGTAACGACTGATCCTCTGTGAGGATGGAGCAATCCTCAACCCTCTATGAGGCTCAAAAGTTCACTTTTGATAAGCTGACCGCGGCCGTAGGCCCTGTGTATGTGTAATTTATAGCTGCACAAGGTCCCGATGTGCTCAATGCACGAGTCGAGACCTTCATGCAGTATGAAACGGCCCTGTTGGGCCAGGTTCAAAACCAAGTAGCGTCGGGAATGCCGACACGCTACGTGGCTTTGTTATCAGAACAGGCGGAGCCTCGTCTTCTTCGGGTGGACGTCAAACACTACTCCGGGAAGGAGGGTAAAACTTGGCCCTCTGGATCCGTGAGATTAAGATGGCCATGGACTCTATTCTCATCTCACTTGAGAACCAGCGGGTCTGGCTGGCTATCTTTTAGCTCGATGGAAGAGCTTTAGAGTGGGCTCTGACGTGTGGCACGTCGGTTAGCTTGGAGTTTCCCACATGGGATTCGTTCAAGGTAGACCTCCTGCGATTTTTCTCGCCGCCTAACCAGGCATTTCGCGTGCGATCACGCTTCTTATCCACCCATCAGGGTAAGAATGAGTCAACGGGCCATTTTCAAGAGTTAAGAGGTATAATGGCTGCTATGCAGTCGGACCCTCTCCCTGATACTGTCTACGTGACAGTCTTCATGGAAGGTCTTTGCAATAGCGTGTACAATACCGAGGTTTTTCGTGTCCATCTCTCTAATTTCGAGAAAGCTGTGAGCGTCGCTTAAAATGATGAGCACAACATCATGTCGGCCAGACTTGTTTGGAATGGATACAACCCAAGCTTTGCGAGCGCAACCTCTGCAAGCAACACGGATTACTGTAAGCCAGAACTGATGGATCTCAGCCAGGTGAAGATGAAGGTGAAGCGGAGTTTCATGTTGCGGAGCAACGACAGGAAGTGAGACGCTGTTACATGTGCGGAAGCACTAAACACTTGCGTCCCACTTGTCCTCTGCGTAAGCAACGACCGACAACTATGTGTCAAAACCCCAGCCTCAACCAGAAACCTGGTATAGCACGGGGAAACGTCGACACCCAGTAGGTGCGGGGCGCCCTACTGGGGTAGAACTGAGATCTGTCACGTCTCTACGAGGTAGAGTGAAACACGGAATAGCCCCACTTAGCTCTGTGCCAGCCAGCATAGAGCGTGTATACAAGCCAGGCTTGTTAGTCTCCGAGGAGCCAGTGAAAGGCTTTGAGAAGCAGTGGTCGATTTTGATCGATTCAGGAGAATCATGTAATTGTGCTCGACGTCGTTCTTTTGAGGGAAGTCAGCAATACGCTGAAGAGCTTAAAGCGCATGAAGGAGATTCGATCACCGTTCGTTTAGCGACCAGTAATCGCGTCACGGTACCTAAAGTTCCGTTGAACTTGGGTGTGAAATTTTTGGACTTTGATAGCATTGAACGCTGTCTAGTCCTCGACTTGGATTCGAGATAAGATCTCATCCTATGTTTGGCTTGGCGTGAACGTCATGGCCATGGATTGATTAGTGGTCTAAGCCCTTACGCGCAACGCGCAATGCTCTTAGTGAAAATCTGGAGAGTCATGAACCCACCTTTGCAAGTCAACAGAAGCACCATTGGCGCGAGCCATTGACGGAAGATGTTAATGTGCTGGACATTGGTATGTCAGAGTTAATTAGCTCCAATGTCAATGACATGAAAGTTGAGCGGACCTAATTCACCGTATGTGAAGGGAGTCGTACTCCGTCGAGTGATACTCGTTGTGATAATGAGTCACTGCATGCTGCAGGCATGGTTGGCCAAGGGCCGAGACATCAAGAATGTAATGTCTCTGACGTGAGTGGGGTGGCTCGTAAAATTTCACCGAGTGAGGGCGGCCGAGATAGCACCTCACTGACTGTCGGTAATGACATTGTTGGCGAAAAGCCAGAGCATGCAGAGCTGGGTCCGCATGATGTACGTGAAGTGGCACGTGAAATTCCACCTAGTGAGCGCGGCCGAGATGACACACAGCCGAATGTCGGTAATGACATTGTTGGCAAAAATCCATAGCATGCAGGGTTAGGCCAGTATGATGTACGTGATGTGGTACGTGAAAATCCACTGGTTGAAGTGTTCGAGTTACGTAACACTTCACCAGATGTCGTTCAAGACATGAGCTCTCGTATAGAGCGTGCTATAGAAGATAGCAACCACGGAGGCCCTACTGTACCGGCCTCTGGGGTGCGTAAAGTTTCTTTGAAGAAACGATCTCGGCTTCGGGTGGTAACTGGTAAGCGCCAGACGTCCGAGGTGTTAATGAGTGATAATAGTAATAATACACTATATACACTTGTCAATGGAATGACCGGCCGTGTTGATGGCAACATTAATCTTGAGACTCTACCATCCTGGTAACTCTCTTTGGACTAGACGAAATGTTTAAATGCGAATTTAGCCAAGCCTTACAGGCAGGAGAGTTATCCTAGTTAGTGGTCATTCGGCCGGATGTTGAGTTGAACTCATCCTTTTTATTGGACGAGTCAGTCCTTGAGGACACAAAGGCGGCACTTAGTGCGCGTAGTGGATCTTCTATCCGTAATAATACTCTTGATCCTTTCTATCCTTTGGTAAAGGAGTTTTAGGACATGGTGTGTCACGACCCATTGTCCGTCTTACCTCCCGATAGAGGTGTACGTCACGAAATTGACTTAGTTTCTGGAATTAAATACTGTGTAACACAGCAGTGGTCTTTACCAAAGGAACAGCGTGACGTCATTGACGACTTCTTTCGTGCAAAGCACGCGGCAAGAATGGTACGTGATAGAAAATCTTCCCATTCCACACCGACCTCTTGTGTCAGAAAGCCTAATGGGAAGTGGCGCATTGTTCATGCTTACAGTAAGCTTAATGCTACCACCATCCCGGCTCATACACCAATATAGAGGAAGAATGTTCCATAGAACAATATGGTGGGATGTACGATGTACAGTGCACTCGACTTAGTCGATGGTTATTACCAGCTGACCATGCGAGAAAACAATATTTCGCTGACAGAGGTCAGCACTCCAAGCGGTATGCTATGGGAGTGGCTTGTTATGCCTCAAGGGTTATTAAATGCCCCTTTTCATTCAATCGTCTTGTGACACAATTGTTCAGACCTCATAGAGGTTATGCACAGCCATACTTTGATGACATCTTTGTCCATAGCCGTGCTATGAACGGTCGGTCAGATGTATATAATCACATAGACCATTTACGAGCAGTGCTCGAGTGCATGCGCACAAATAAGTTGTATGCCAACGCATCTAAATGCATATTTGGTACAGAAGAGATTCCATTTTTAGGGTGCTTTATTAATAAGCGAGGCCTTCGAGCGGATCTCGATAAGGTGAAAGCCATTGTAGATTGGCCGGTTCCTAATAACCAAAAGGACTTACGTTAGTGGCTTGGCCTTGCCAATTACTTACACAAGAATTGTGCGAACTACGCAGACATGGCTCGGCCATTATCCGATTTCCTTAAAAAAGGATGTGGAATGGTGCTGGACTATCACCGAGCATGGTGCTTTTCAAGCAGTAAAGGAGAGTCTCCTTCATACGCGAATCTTCGCTTTGCCCGATGCTGATTGGCATTTCAGTGTCGTCTGTGACGTATCTGACCTCGCCATAGGCAGTGCTCTGTTGCAGACAGAGATTAATGGACGAGAGCTCGTCATCGCGTTTGAGTCTCGACAGCTCAAGCTGCAGAAAGAACGACCAAGTTCATGACAAGGGGCTACTTGCAATGAAGTATTCTCTTGATAAATTCAGAGTTCATTTGCTTGGCTCTAAGCCGTTTGTGATCTATACAGATCATGCTTCACTACGCACTGCGACCCAGTCGCCTTACCTCTCTCAGAGAACGACTCGTTGGCTTTCCTTTTTTGCCGAGTACCACTTCGAGGTGAAGTATAAGCCGGGCAAGCAGAATGCTTTGGCTGATGCGTTGTCACTCAGGCCTGATTATGAGCTCGCTCATGTTTCGACTCTGTCGTTGTCGGTCACCGACCTATTCCGTATGGCTTATGCCAAGGATGAACACTGTGTAGCTCTGCTACGTGCTCTAGGGAGCGAGAAATTCAAGGACTCGGATATAAAATTGTCGTCAGGATTACGTGCAAGGTTACATCGATATTCCATCGATCAAGGTCTGTAGTGCTATGGCACGGATGTCGAGGATACCCCATGCATCGTTGTCCCTCATGATGAGGAGTTGAAGCATCGGTTCCTCTATGAGGCACATGATACTGCGTCAAGTGGTCATCTCGGTCGTGAGAAGACATATAGCTCCGTGAGCCAATATTATTGGTGGCCCAAACTTTACAAATGGGTAAGCACATATGTGCGTACGTGCGAAACGTGTCAACGGGTAAAACCCTCACTACACGCGGCAACGCCGCTGGCTAGTTTGCCTGTACCCAAAGGGTGCTGGGAGTCCATCAGCATGGATTTCATGTTCGGTCTGCCGAAAGATGGGCAAGGCAATACGGGTACTGTGGTCTTTGTTGACCGTTTGAGCAAGATGGCTCATTTAGCGGCGGTGCCAGATACCATTGATGGTGAAGGTGCAGCTACGCTGTTTATTGATCGGGTGTTTCGACAACATGGTTTGCCACTGGAAATTATCTCTGATAGATATCCTCGCTTCACTGGGAAGTTTTGGAAGTCCATCTTCAAGGTGCTAGGCACACGTTTAAACATGTCCACAGCGGATCATCCGCAGACCGATGGTCAAACCGAGCGCGTGAATCGCGTCATCGGTGACATCTTGCGCAGTGTTTGCGCTGAAACGCCTTAGCGTTGGAGCTCGATGCTCCCTGTTGTTGAGTTTGCGTTGAACAACGCCGTGCATGCCTCTACAGGATTTACTCCGTTTTACGTGAACGGTCTCACACACCCTCGCGTTCCGTTAACGCTACCACTGCGTGGTTCAGGGCTTGGTGGGGGAGGAGTTGCCGACCGGCTTGCTGATATCAGCCCTGCTACTGTTCAAAAACAGGTAAGCGAGTTTCTCGCAACGCGATTGAATGTGTTACGACCCGTGCGTGATGCACTGGCTGATAGACAAGACAAATCGCAGAAACAAGCAGATGCTATAGGCAGAGGTTGTATTGAACGTTATATGGTCGGCTATCAAGTTCTACTCAATGATAAAAACATACCTACAAATGTAGTGTCTGCCGTCTTCAAGACAAAGTTGCGTCCGCGCTTCATCGGACCATTCACGGTCGTCGCCAAGAAGGGACTTGCGTATACGCTCAACCTTACACGCCGATTGCGCACACACCCAGTGTTCTACGTTGGCTTGCTTAAGCCGTATCGGGATCCGTCCCACGTGAACTTGGAGGCGCTTACGTCGCGACATGTGGCCTTGCCATCGGCTGCTGGATCCGAACCAGGAGTTCAAGTTAGGCCTCCATCCAAGTTTGACTTATCCTTAGCGCCTGGAGTAGAGCTTGTGTCGCGTCGAGCGCATTCTGGGTCTTACCCAATGTCTCACGTAGACCACTCAGCTCGAGAAGCATATTATCAAGTTCGTCCCTCGGTTTACCGACCTCCTTCGACGCTGCTCGATGAGCAAGGGAACCGCCAGTTCCATGTGGAGCGAATCCTTAAACGACGACGTCATCAGGGTCAATACCAGTATCTGGTGAAGTGGCGAGGGTACCCGGAGTCGGAGAACTCATGGTAGTTTGAGATACCCCTTCGGCTGATTGCCCATACGCCTTGGATGTTTTTGAACATCGTGCAAGGGTCATTCTGTGACCAACGTCGCTTCTCACCCATAGTGGTGAAAGCAGGTGGGTAGCTGGGTGCTGCTTGACCAGCACTCACCTCGGTCGGCACAGCCGGGGCATAGCGTGTGCGAGTTCGCAACTGGCCTCTACCCTAAAGCTTGGCGTAATCATAGCGCAGCTTTTGTTCTAGATGAACGTCTTCCACATTGGCACTTGCTATTGGAGCAAACATGCTGGCGAGGTGCCGTTTCCGATGCACCCAGCGAACAAAAGCGTTGCCCTCTTCCGCCTACGACTTGCCTGCGAATAAGAGGATGAGCATACCCTTTATCGGTGGGACCGGTGCACCCCGAGCTTGCGTGTCAACTCGCAACATTTATTGACTTTGAGTCGTAAAGTAAGGTTCCAAGTACCTCTCGCGAAGTACTTGGCGACTCGCAACCTCATCAGAGGATGATGGCTCAGCGCCGATGGTGCACGTTGCCAGAGAACGACCTGTATTATGGCGTATACGTTCTTCCAAACCGAGTGGAGTGAACAAATAGCCACGACGTCCTTCAAGGGTTGCAGAAAGCTGCATACGGCGCTGAGCGCTCTCCTCGTAATGGAGTTCTAGTTATTGTTGCTCATCGAGCGATTTGGTGATGATGTCATCGCCCACGACATGTGTTTGATGCGGCGCCAGTGGCGCATTGGCTTCGTCACGCTCGGCAAATGGATTCGGTGCAGTATGAGGCCGTGCCTCTTGCACTGGTGAGTCGGATGTTGTCTTTTCTTCACCAGGGACATTGATATCACTACCATAGTCCACCTCCTCCTCAATGCCGAGGTACGAATAGAGAGTCGAAGATTCATGGAGTCGCGATGCCATGGTGGTATGTGTTTTGCAAGAACCGTAAGGTTGGAGCGCACACACACCGTCCTCTTCGAGAAAAGACTTCGATTGACGTTTAAGGCAACGTCAGTATCGTAAGGGAGGTTCTAACGGGGTTACGCGTCAGCTGGCGGTCGACGATAGGTGTGGTGCACACAACAGATGGGATTCCCTTGAAGTAATATTAGAACACAGTATCAATTGTTGAAGATTGATGTATGTCAACCATTGATTACGAGATCTTTTGAGAGGTTTCAATGAAGACATTAGCGAGTAGGTTAATTACATTGTTCTACGGTGTTCTTTTAGGTTAAAAGACGAAATAAAGCTCAGTTCCCGTTTTGATCCGAAATACACACGCCTCTCTGAGGCGTCGTGTGATCGTGGCGGAGACCAGCAACACCTTACTAAGGTAACTACTCCTCTTGCACATCCTGCATTGATTATCTGAATCGTTAGGCTCCTCTGGCACAGGAACCGTAAGCTCTCTGAGCTGTTGACTCTCTGAGTCAGGTTATTTGAACCAAAGTTGCTTGTGGAGCGTTAAGTCTTCCTCTGACTTTAGGAGCTGTGTAGCTCCGCTACATTTTTGGCGAATATGACCAGTAAGGTCGAATGGGCACGTAAATGTGTTATGAACCAATGGGCTGCAACAGCTATCAGGCGATTTACACCAGCCATCTCGGATGACACAGTCCCGGCTTGACAACATTACCAGCAGTATGTGTTTAACGTAGAAAAGTACGCAGCGGCTACCGTAGCTCGACTATGCTCACTGTGTGAAGCGCAGAAAACGCGCTACACGAGAATTCGGCTTCAGGATGGAACGGATGAGGAATGGGAAATAATTCAGGGACTGGCGGAGGGTCACATCGTGAGCCATTTGTGCCCACCCTGTATAAAGAAGGTTTTAAATGCAAAAGATCGATTGCGACTCCAGACACCCATTTAGATACAAACCAAAGGAGAGATATCCTTTTCATTGGCTGGGCAATGAACAATTCCATCCAGTCGACAGCATACTTAGGCACTGAAGGAAGAAATTATGCTGGGGGCCGAAGGGTTAAAGGTGAATCTACAGATATTGCACACCATGCTCAGTCAGGCGAATTCAATCGAGATTAACACGGTTCAGAAGTCAATAAGCATTCACTTTTTTCAGCGAGCTACGGCGAAAAAAGTTTAGCACACACTCGTGCCGTTTCGGCGGAGGATCTACCGCCTACACAATTGGCATGAATCTACTTCTAGTTTAGTGTGGGATCGCCAAGTTAGAGCCGATGGTACACACCTCACGATGCATATGTCGTATGTTATTCATCTCTACAATGTTACGCGCTTCCTGGATATTGGACGCTCTACAGCATTTTTGACGGCCCACATTAGTCCTAATTTTGATCTGAAACCTTTGGATACATGTACACCGGACTTAAAAAAATCGACGATGTGGCGACTGACGGTCCAATTAGCGTGCTGTCCCAATTTCTACGTGATGTGGTGCGCCTCCTTTGGTTCGGTACTGTTATAGTTCTAAAACAACCTAAAGTGGGAAAGAGGCTGCAATGTTTGCGATGCGGGAACATCGGCCATACTATGGCAAGGTATGGATTTTAGACGGAGCATCTGCGCGGTCCAGGATAAATTGTGGCTTCCAAGGAGGAGGTGTCGCAACAGGAGGATCTAGCTTTTCCTTTCCGTAGCTTTGCCGAGATGCGCGAAATAGCGGCCCAGCGTATACGCCTTAAAGATCAAGTCGGTAGGGTTTCTGCACAGGCAGTCCAACTCCCTTCTATTGAGGAGCCCACGCTTGCCGTGGACCGGGTCAATTCCGACGGTCGAGCTGGTCGTAACGTGGCCGCGTCAGGAGATGATGGTCTTTCACCCGCCCACACTGTACAGACTGGACAAACACCACTTCCGTAGCCTAAAACTAAGCCTAAGACACAATGGGTGACAGTCTCTGTTTTTCGAAGTTGGAAGACATATTGCAAATAAGACATTATGTAGCCGGCGTGCGACTTTGTCATCGCGGTATGCCGTGCTTGCCAAGCCAAATGAGGTCGACGACGAAGAAGACGAGGCGGGGGTTTCTGCACCTTTATCTGCACTCGATGAACCAGCTACGAGCGTCGCAGGAGCGTTCGCGGCCGCACGCCGCTCTGACACGGTCACTGATTTTACGGTCCAGCGTCGGCTGGTTAAGAAATTGCCACCGAAGCTCCCACTGATGCCTCAATTGGCGGCGCTTAACAAAAGAAACGGACCGAGCTTCTTAAAATTTTTAGCCAAGTAGAAGGTTACTGTAGTTCTCGTGTATTGCCGAGGCTGCCCGATGAAGTTAATATGGGGTCCGAACAGTACGTTATTATTATACAGCAGTTGGAACTTCTGCCTGTTAAGACGCCGGCGAACGGGAATCGTATGGCCAGGGCATTGGCCCAGGCTCTACTTAAATAGAGCTGCGACACAGAGATGAGGTCCTCCTCTCCGCTACATCTAGCTTAAACTAGGGCATCAATTGAAACGGGGTTTACCCGTTACATAAAAATTGTTACGAATTATTAATTTTTGAATATTATCAATTTTTATTAGTATCCAAATAACATCACTCGAAATGAGTGATGTTGCCGGAATATTACCTCTAAATGTAATATCCGTGGAGGGGTCCACTCCATGATTGATGTACCATATACATCAACCAACTTATCGACCAATCGCTGCTGGACGCGCGCAATGGGTGGTGAGCAAGGGACCCACATAAGAGGTGACAGTTTAATATGGTTAGAGTAAGTCAAAGATAATTTATTTACGTTATAATTTTATTCGATAATCAGTTCTACTTTTCTCTCAAGACAGAGCTTTCGGGTTCTGTATTGTCTATCGCTTTCTCGGTTGTCCTCTGTACGCCTGACGAGCACACATCATCTTCGCGTTAAGTCCAGGCAAGGGTGTACCCAGTTACAATATAATGCACGGGACTGATACACATGATGGATCATTCAGCCACGAGACCGGGTGACCACTTTAGTGAAGGTTATTAGAAGATGTATGTAAATGCCGAGCAGCAAATCTACCGAACAACTTTTATGGCATCTCGAATAATACGCGTCCCGTACAACGGACCTGACAACAATGGTGGAGCAATACTATCGGGGCGGCAGTGAGACGATGACAATGACAGCAAACTTACTTCAGCAGAACACCTAAGTTTTTTGTCTCAAGACTGATGGGTCCCAGTGTTTGCACTGTGGGTTGTACTGGACAAGTTTTATGACCAAGGCAAGTCGGGTAATAGATACGGGATAGCAGCTTATTCTCACCGTTTAAGAGTGTGTTAAGAAGATAAGGGAAGACAAAGGTGGTAGGTCAAGCCCACCACCTTCGAATCTTAAGTACGAGGATGGCCACCGCTCCGCCTTTGTCCACCGGCTGCCGATTATGGATAAGGCTACGGGGGATGAGCGCAACGTCGGACTTGGTTGTAAACTCGGTGAAGACGTGAGTGACAGAGTCAGTGAATGAGAATGGGGAATGAAAGAAGCAGCGGCGCCGTTCGAGGAGATTGGCCAATATAAAGTATCAGAACGTGATGGGGGCGTTCAAACCACGATTTTCGCCCCTCAGTCACCACTTCAGCAGTCGCTTGTAAAATTACCTCAGCCAACGCTGACCCGGCGGCTGGTAGGTGTGTTATCGTGGGTTCCACAGATATAGCGCTGCGGATGTTTCCACGAGCATTTCGGTCGAGCGTTGCTACAAAGAGGTCTCACGTCATGACACCAGATGAGCGAGAAAAGAAGGGCGTGATTGTTTGGAGCAAACACGATGTTCTGGTATTAAAAAAGGCAGAAGCAACAACGACAGGTTGCTACTCGAGGCAGGTATGGGTACGGTATTGCAACTCGAGAGCATCAAGCAGTGGCAGCATTTGTGGCTAGATTTAGCATCGGAATGGCCAAAGACGTCAAAAATTGATTTTCCCACAGTATACAGGTAGCCTGTGCAGTGGGTTCAAGCGGTGAAAGTGGAAGAGAGGCTCCTTCTCCGGTTGATTCAGCCTTTCCCGCATAAAAGTGCATTGTTGAAGATCTTGAGTGATGAAACCCATTATGACATGGACCGAGCCCTGGCGACAAGAATGTATGTACTTCTGTTTAATGGCATACCGCGGCCGTAAAAAGATCGGGGTATTAGGATCAAGCTTGAAGACTGGAAAGGGCGGACGTCACGACACTCAGCGGGTTCCGTGCTGTCTCCTTTCATTGAAAGTAGCGATGAATGGTACCGTTTCGAGACAGAGTTATGCTAGCGATGAATTATTACGCCGTTGCTGTAACGGGGCACTGTTGACTACGTACTGGTTGACCAGTACGGAGTATACTTTCACTGACAATGGTGATCGACAGTGCCCTGCTAGGTGTTGAAGGAACAGAGAGGAAGGAAAGGAGACTAAGTAGTCAGACTAGTCTCTGGCAAAAGTAAAACTGTATTAATATAATTAAGTCCTATAACTCCTTGAATCTCTCTGTTGTCCTGACTTAATTGTACTAATGTAACTAAATGTATTATGACGTCTACTCACCACCCATTGCGCGTCTAGCAGCGATTGGTGGGTTGATATCATCACAATATCAACCAATGAGTAGACCCTTCGGTCATCTCAACAATATCACCATGTCTGTGATATTATTTAAAGAATATTCGACGTAATATTATTTATTGTCAAATTGTTTTAGTGACAACCTCATGTAACGGGCTACTCCGTTACAATTGCGATATGAATCACAAGATTCAGTTAGCGCATCACATTTATTGCGTGTTGATCTACCACGACGAAAATAAAGCACTAACAGGCAGCGAAGAGGAGCCCGATAATGGAGTCACGACCCGGTCGTGACGGTATTTTGCTTGGCTGAAGAGTACTAATACGTATCGGGCGGCATGCGCAGCCATGGCCGCCTCAGCAGACTAGACGATATTAGAAACGTTTTATGAGCAAGCAATCACTCAGATCGTCCTCAGCGGACTCTACGCTACGAAGAGCAGCCAGCACCGTCGGTGCCAGGCTAACCGGTAGATACTGCTCGCTAGTCTCCCATCGGGCGTTGATGAAATGGTACAAACTATCGCCTAAAGCGCTGTAATATGATTTAAAAGGTCACACATGACGTAATTTGTAGAAGTAAGCGGGTGGTATTTGTCGACACACAGATTTTCCGCGGTTTTAAAGACCAGACTTGTGACCGGTGGATGTAGGCATGGAAGAGAGGCCCTACCAACAGTATATCCATTGTGCTCTGCTTATAAGAAACACCTGTTGTAATCGTATACTTGAGGAAAAGATCCGATATGATTGGAGGCGGCGGTGGGGGTACACCTCAAGTTTTTACGAGACCTCTCTTTCGTTTTGAAGCGTCGGCCAAGAAAAACCGGAGGGGTGTCTTCCTTACTAGATCCTAGTCGTGCTTCAGATGCAACACCTTGGCATCCAGAACTATGGACGGAATGCGTCGCCGGTTTGATGACAGCTGGGGTCTTCTGAGTTTACATCTATGCCCCTAATACCCCCGTAAGCGTGAATTTTTTTCTCATTACTGATGCACTAGCTCTGGCCGTCATGCACAGTAACCCTGACGGGCGACTTCAACTCTGTTCAAAGTCCTGTATTGGATCGGACCGGAGTTCGCAGGTCGGGGAGCCCGTAAAGTGCAGCACTTGCTGACCTCATCACCAGGTTGTGACTCGCCGATGCGCGCATTCTAGCGGCACCGCTTGATGGCGAGGAAACCCCCAAACTAAGCGAATATTTTACTTACTAGACAAAGTCCACAGCAAGCAGAATTGACCGATTTTACGTACCGCACCAGTGGACAGTGAGGGTATAATGGGTGAACTTTCTGCCCCACCAGTTGAATCTGATTGTCATTAGTTTTTGCTCCTACTCATGCATAGTTTGTGGAATATTGCTATCACTACAAGAGATGCGTGGTTACTTATCCCATCAGATCTTATCAAGCAACGTGGGTCAAGGCGAATATATTGGCGCCGATGATCAATCAGGGAATGGGGCGGTCGGCCACAGCGAGTACCTGGGATCGTATGAGAACCAAGTGCGTCGCGGAGATTCAGACCATCCGGAAGCAACATAAATAGTGTAGTACACATTATGCTAAAACATTACAAGCTCAAGCGCGTGCCGGACTCCATTCTAGGAAGCTGCTTATACAAGCCAATCAGGAATCTTTACGAGCTGAATATATAATTGCGGCGGGAAATCGATTGTTCGGACGACTGACCGACTGCGGTGAATTTTCTATGCGGGTATCCGACTAAGAGGCGGATCAAACGGTAACGGGCACATGAAATCTTCATAGGGTACCATTTCCTGTTAGGTATGTACTGCTGACCGCTTTGCGACGGAATGAAATCCTATACTTAGGCGCAGTCATAACACAATCCCAACGAGCTCACTGGACCACGCATTTACGGCGTTTGTAACGACACCAGCGGACCGACACATGACTCAATCGGACAATTATCAGTTGGCCAAACCATTTCAATTACCTGATATGATCGCGGCTTTTATAGGTCTTAGCAGACACAAAGAGGCGGGGCCGGATAAGCTTAATAATGATCTGTACATCGACCTCCAAGCTCTGTTCGCACCAAGCATAATAACAATTGGTAACGAACTTCTAGCGGGTGAAAATCCACCCGTTTAATTTCTGGATAGACTTATTATTCCAATTCATAAAAAAGGGGAATCCACCGATGCCATAGATAATCGGCCGATATCATTGCTACAAACAGGGTATAATCTCTTTTCCAAAGCCTTGGTAACACGACTGCAACGCGCTCTGACGAAATCGATAGGCGATAAACAGCAAGGATTCGTGCATGACCGCCACATGATATAAACAGTGATGACGATGTTGGCAGTCTTAGCTCCTGCTTATAATAAACAAGGTGTCACCGCTCAGAATAGCCGTGGTAATTTATTATTGGATTTCCGAAAGGCTTACGACACGGTCGCTCGCCATTTTCTATTTCTCGTTCTGGACCGCTTTGGGTTCTCGTCGGCCTTCGTTTCGATGATCCACAGACTTCATGACAACACGACAGCACGATTCCTTGTCAATGGTCAATTATCTAAGCCAATGGAGGTCAACACGGAAATTCGTCAGGGCTTCCCTCTCGCCCCATTATTATTTATATTAGCTATGGGCATGTTAGCGCTAGCGATTACACAGGATGTCGGCCTTATGGGAGTAATGGTGCCCGGGTCGACTGCAGGGCGTCATACTTTTCAGCGTTTTTGGATGATTCGACGGTCTTCCTACAGGAAGTCCGATAGCTTCCACGAGTGCACGACCTCGTGGCTACTTTTATAAAGCTGTTAGGTCTTTTAGTACATTCATCAAAATTCAAGCGATTTTCTTGAATACGGCGATGTCAGTGACCAGCTATAAAGGTTTACCTGTTTTACAATAGGGCGCCACGACACGATACCTCGGTCACCAAGTCGGAACTGGGGATGTGGCAGACGCCGATTGGGCTGTCCTGATACGAACGGTGAAGAGGCGGCTTGCTATGGCAACCCGTCTAGCGACTAGCGATGGGTTCCGAACGCAGATTATGAAAGTTATTTTGTTGCCTGGAATTCTTTTCACTGCAGCTGTGTCTATAAAGCCCGCTTGAACGGACCGAGAGCTAAAAAACCTCCAAAACCAATTTCCCTGGCGTTGCTCGTTATCAACGAAGCCAAGTCGGCAAAACGTCAATCCGGGGGTATTATATACGTTGCGATCAGCAGGCGGCATTGTATTTATCTCAATTTCAGTGGCGGTGAAATCGCAACGCATTATACATGCACTTTTGTGGCTGCTACAGCGGTCCGATCGGTACGCGTTGGCCTGAAAATATTGGGCTTTCGAGGATCTCTCTCGCAAGGTGAGCCAATCATTACACTGAGAGTCCCGGTGTCTTCGTAAGCACGAAACATCATATCCATTGGGCAGCATTACGGGTCGAGTTAGGGACATGGCTTCGCCCTCATCCCATAGGACTTTTGGGTCTAATGAAACGACATGCCACACAAATGCCATTCCTCATCGCTCAGACGTTAGGCTGGCGAGACGGGGATCGGCTGACAATTTCTTTGAATGCTCCATTGCCTCCACCACCCTGGCCATTTCCAGTCAAAACACGACGTAATTGGCCCACCTTTCATTGGGCGAACAACCCCTGGATACCGGATGGTGCCGGAAACAAACTGACACAGCGCAAATATGATCGAATTCGGTCAAGTGCACTGGCCGACTTGAAGATTAATTGGACGGCACCTGGCACGTACTCGTTTCGAGTCCCTTTGTCTACCGGGGCGGTGGCTAATCACTCGGATCGGAAACTATTACGATGGGCGCTCGCGATTTTATTCGGTAGTCCTGCGTTACGCAAAGCTGAGATGTGACGGGGCACACCTTGTGTCGAACCGACACAAGCCGAGGTGCACCCGACGTGACGTACAAGTGCGAGGAAGCTCAGGTAAGTAGAGAAAGTCAAAGACTTACTCTGAAGAAAAAGTAGAAATGTTTTATTAATATGATTAAGTCCTAAAACTATTGTATCTCTTATTCGTTCTGACTTAATTATACTAATGTAACTGAAGGTATGATGACGTCTACTCACCACCCATTGCGCGCGTCTTGCAGCGATTGGTGGGTTGATATCATCACGATATCAACCAATGAGTATACACTTCGGCCTTCCCAACAATATCACCACGATTTGTGATATTATTTAACGAATATTCAACATAATATTCTTAATCGTCATTATCTTCTTAATGACAATTCCATGTAACGGGCTACCCCGTTACATTACTCCTCTTTTTCTGATAGTCACTTTGTGACTATCGAAAACATGATGGCCACCCGTTGGACACCAGTGGGACAGGGAGCACTTGTTGGGTCAATTCCATTCACTACTGAATTTGCCTCGCATAGTAACCATGTCTATGCGAGGTAATTCAAAGCCCGAATAGTCCGCTGCTGCGCCAGCCTCTGCGGCAGACGATCCGTCGTCTGCTGCTTGTTCTCCGCCTGCAGCAGGTGCTGCTGCAGGTGCATGTGGTATTGAACCTCATGCACACAGTGACCCCGAGTTAGAGGTCAGCTACTCTGGCGAGTCAGATGTGTCTGACCCGGAAAAGCCTCTAGAGTCATCGCGTTCACCTGCGGTGCCTCGTCCATCAAGAGACCTGCCGATCGAACGGACTCGCGACATGCGAAATGCGTCACAGTCTGTTCGGCAGTGATGAGGAATATGGTGATGAGTATTACTCCTTACCACCGCCGACTCGTGCCTCTTCGCACGAGCAATTTGACGATGGTGCGAGCCGTCGTCATACTGATAACCGTGGTATCGTCAGAGGTACCACTTCGAAGCGTGATGAGCCGAAGCCGTGGCGTTTGTCTGAACAGCTCATCAATAGCTTGTCTCACGAGACAAGCCAACACCATCAAATTCCTTTATTCGATGCGAGTGAGCTTCATAGCTTAAGTACCAGCGCGAAGAACTTTCGCGCTGACGAAGATTTTTATCTCGATGTCTTTCTTAGACATCGATGGTACAATGGCAACCAAAAGCGTGACAAAGCCTCGCTTTTGGCTGCGTGGAACGCGTTCGTCCAAAACGTAAAGAATTTTGGACGAGAAAGATGGCTCAAGAAACTTGAAGCGGTACGCCTCAAGGTTCGAAAAGCGAACGCCAACCGGTGCTAGGTACCGGTTGCATTGTTTGTCAAGTGAGGCAGACATTCCATGCCTCACTTGAGGTAATAATTTGTGCGAGTTGTGTTGACAACTTGCAACGTGCACATAGGGACGTGTATTCCCTAAGTTCGCCCTGGGGAACGGCACACATCTCGGCTGAGATGCGGGACGCGATTGCAAACTTGCAATTCGTCTACAAGCACCAAAAGCGCATGTTAACCGATGGGCCCTCGGACCAATCGGATGAGTCTCTTCACATTGGTGAACGAGACCGGACAGATCCATCATCAGCTGATAGCGGGGCTCCCAGCTGTTCCAAGAGGGTGGATACCCCCGCCACTAGACGAGGTAGCTCGTCCTTGATCCTGAATCGTCACGGTGATTCAAGATACGCTCCACTAGAAAGCGTTGACCACCGTGTGAGTCCACCAAAGGATGTGGCGGAGGAGGAAAGACCTCCTCCAGATCGTTCTGCTCACCATCTCGATCCTAACGAGATGGATCGCGCAATCGTTGAATTGCGCGATGATTTAGAGCACGAGAGGAACAGGCGTTACGCTTTGACTAACTCTTTGCGGAAGAACCGCAAAGAGCACGAGGCGGACCGTGCGAAGGACCGCGCTGAGTATGCGGTCGCATAGCTGCAGGTCGAGCGCGACGTCCGATCTCTCTTTGGCGAGCTGGCGACAGCTCGCGGAGAGATCTATCAGTTGAGTTCTGAGGTCTCTTATCTACGCGACCAGACGGATCGTCTGAAGCGCGAACGCAAGAACTTGATGGATGTTCTTGAACGTGGGGGCTATCTTCATCGGAAGAAGAAGGCTCGTACTTACAGTACCGCCTGAGCCTCCCCACGTAAAACGTAGGATGCGTGCGCATCTTACGTGGCAATTCGATCGTGTATGCAGTGCCCTTGCGATGCAACACTCGAAATGGCCCAATGTATTTCGGCAGTAGTTTACTACTGCCGACACTAGTGACTGTATGTCCAGGCAAGTTTACCGTTGACAGTAGTACTAGGTCGTTAACCTTAAATGAAAGAACATTTGCTCTTCCATTCTTGTCTGCGTTCCGTTTCTGACGGTCCACCGCATTTGCGATGGAGTCCTGAACGAAACGGACTACCGCTTCTCGAGTCAGCACGAAGTTCTCTGCTGACTCATTGTTGTGTCTTTCAGTGCGCTTCGTGCGCACCTCTAAGAGATTTTTCTCTTCTTCAGCGAGGTTGTCTTCTTCCTCACTGGAATAATCTTTGACGATGCTGAATATACCAGCATCGTCATCATCATCCGAGTCAATAATAGCGTCGTCGCTATTATTGAGGTGATCTTCTTCATCGATGTCGACCTTGATCGACATCGGCATCATACGTGATCGACGTGAGACGTCAACACGTGATGAGCAAGAGCCAAAACGGATTTTGCTCGAGCGAGTCCCTCCCCCCCTTATCCAAGAGTCACACTCTAGAAGGGCGGGCACACGTGGATGGCGTAAGCCATTCACGTAAAACGGTGTGTGCTGTGTTGAAGCATGCACCAAATTGTTGATGGCGAATTCCACCATTGGAAGGAATTCGCTCTCGACTCGGAAACGAGTGGACATATCCTCGAAGGATCTCTTCGAGGACACGGTTCGCACGTTCCGTCTGACCATCTGTTTCCGAATGGTCAGAAGTGGGCATCTTCAATCGTGTTCCGAGAGAGCGGAACACGGTGTGCCAAAATTCCGCCGTGAACCAAGGGTCACGGTCGGATACGAGTTCACGGGGCAACCCGTGGAGTCTAAAGACCGTGTCAAGAAAGACTCGAGCACAGCCGTGTCCCGTGATGTACTCAGGGCACTGCAGCAAGATGCACCATCTTGCTAAACCGGTCAACAAACACAAGAATACCATTATTCTTGTGGTCGTCTTCGGGAAAACCGAAGACGAAGTCCATTGAAACGGACTGCCAGCACTCTGCCGGAACAGGCAGAGGCTGCAATGGTGCACAGAATGAAGGACTAGGCTTCACCCGTTGACAAACCTCGCAAGCACGTATGTACTTGCGTACAAACTGATACTGGCGGGGCCAGTAAAAGTCACGACTTACCGTGAGGTAAGTCTTTTCTCTACCACGATGGCCGCTTGTTGGGGCATCGTGACACTCATACATGATGCGTAAACGCAAATCATTATGAGCGGGGACGACGACACGAGGCGTGTCGTCGGCAACAGCTGTATAGTACAGCAACCCGTTGCGTGTAGTATACCGATCCGAGGAGGATCGGTACAAAGCCGGTAAATCCTTCATTGATTTACTGGATGGATTCACCAGATGATCCATCAATCGCAGAAGATCCTTATCTTCTGCGTATGCCTTTCGTACGTCGTCGAGTAAACTTGACGACGGAACACTGGCTGTCAGTGTCGCAACAGTGGGCTTATCCTCACTGTTGAATTGTGCGTCCGGCTCAAAATCGGGCCGGCGCGAAAGCGCATCCGCAACGACATTGAGTCGTCCTGGTTTATACTTCACGGAGAAGTTATACTCCGCGAAGAAAGACAGCCACCTCGCCATCCTTTGCGAGAGGTGTGGGCTGTTTACGGCCGTGCGTAGTGACGCATGGTCCGTATAGACAACAAACGGTCTATCTCCCAGGAGATAGACGCGAAACTTAGCCAGTGCGTACCTCATGGCAAGGAGCTCCTTGTCATGCACTGGGTAATTGCGCTCAGCTGCTTGCAGCTGACGCGACTGATAACAGATGACGCGCTCTGCGCCATCTGCATCGAACTGCATTAACGCACAGCCGATCGCAAAATCGCTGGCGTCACAGACCACATGAAATGGTCTGTCCTGATCTGCAATCGCCAAGATCGGCGATTGCATCAAGCTTTGCTTGATACCTTCAAAGGAACGCTGGCACTCAGCGTTCCATGACCACTTGACATTTTTCTTGAGTAAGCAAGAAAGATGTACCGTCATTTCGGCGTAGTTGCGCGAGTACTTGTGCAAGTACGCCGCTAGTCCAAGGAACTTCCTTAGTCCCTTGACATCGACTGGCACTGGCCAGTCGGTGATCACCTTGATCTTTTCGGGATCAGGGCGTACGCCGTGTTTACCCACGATGCACCCAAGAAGTGGTATTTCGCTAGCCGCGAATATGCACTTCTTGAGGTTTGCGTACAACTTATGCTTGCGCATAAGTTGAAGGACTTGACGAACGTGAGTTCTGTGAACTTCAACGTCCGTCTTTCCGTCCATAGCCCGGCTATGGACGAACACATCGTCGAAGTAACTCGGTGCGAAGTCTCGCACCGGTCTCAACAGATTTGTGACACATCTGTTGAATGTTGCAGGGGCATTACTCAGCCCCTGTGGCATCACTAGCCACTCCCACAGCATCCCGCTGGGGGTGCTCACTGCTGTGAACGGGATGTCCCGTTCACGCATGAGGATCTGATAGAATCCATCCATCAGATCCATGGACGAAAAGATGGTACTCTTTGACATACCATCTATGATGACGTCCTTCCTCGGTATCGGCGTCTGAGCCGGTACCGTTGCAGCATTCAATTTGTTGAATGCGTGCACTATCCGCCACCCTCCTGTGGCCTTTCGCACACAGAAGGTCGGAGAGCTGTGAGGGGATGTTGATTCCCTCACATGGCCCGCTGCAAAGCGATCGGCAAAGAACTTGTCGATCGCTAGTACTTGTTCACGAGGCAGTGGCCACTGCTTCATGACACAGTACTTCGAGCCCGGTTTGAGCTCGATCTCGTGTCGAGTGCCTTTGTCCTTAGGCAACTCGCAAGGCACGGATTCAGGGAACACATCCCTGAATTCGATCAAATCCTTATACAAAGGATTTGCCTGAAGTGACTCCCAGGATTGAGACGTGTATCGCTCAATCCGAGTCTTCTCATCGAGGACACTTTCGTCCATCGATGAGCTGCTGAGAACCCGTTCGTTCTCAGCAAATACTGTTGCCGACCGAATATCGGTCACATACTCATCCTCTGTGACGAGTACGCAGATCTGCTTGACTTTGCCACTACGCAGATCACGCAAGAACCGTTTCGGTTCTAGCGTTGGCAACTGAGTTATCTCCGAAGTCAACTTCGGAGGCACAATCAGATCAAGCGTATAAGCGCCTACGCTTGATCCGTCATTAACCAAGACGTTCAACGTCTCGGTTTCTTCCTGGGAACTTGCTTCCACAGGTTGCTGAGGGCCTAATCCTTCAGCAAGTGACTCTTGAGGAATTCCTTCCTCAAGTACGTGGGGACTTATTCCCTCGACGTCTTCTGACTGTGGCTGTGCAACCACAGTCAGGTACCGATCCTCTACGGTCGACTCTCCAGTCGACCTAGGATATCCGTGTTGCCCCTTGGGGGCAACCGGTTTCTTCTTGCTAAGATGCTGCCCGCTAGGCATGCATCCATGTCCCGGTCCACTCGACTTATTCGAGTGGTGGACCTTCGGCGCAGCCTGTACTTCTGTACAGCCGCCGGGAGCTTGCTCCACAGTGTAGTGATCAGCTACACTGTGGTCTTGTGCAGTCGTGCTAACGACCGTACCGCAAGTGAGGCCATCGCACTCACTCGCAGAACATCCACACGCTTGTGGACGCTCCAAGATGTTCATCAGATGGCCATCTGATGAACAAGTGGCAGGCATCTTCACGGATCGATGCTGCCAGCTCACCCTTGGCTCGTACTTTCTGAGCCAAGGTAATCCCAGGATGACATCAAATTTGTCATCCAGATCTAGCACGATGAAGTCATCATCGTACTGTTCGCCCTCTAACGTGTAGTGGATTCCTACTACACGTTTCTCAACGGTTATCGATGCGCCTGTTGCAAGGCGCACCGTCATCCTCGTGAGGGGAATGTCGCGCTCAACGAACTTGAGCCTACGACCCTCTAGTGACTGGCGACGAACAAAGTTGTTCGACGCCCCACAGTCTACTAGGGCACGAAGCGACAAATCATTTGTCGCTTCCAACTTCAAGGTGATGAGCGAAACGTCATCACCAGGTGCAGAGACACACAATGATTGTGTATCTGGAGCAACTTTCGTCAAGAGATTTGCAAATTCTCTTGAGGTTGCTGGATCAGTAGGGCGCTCCGCCCCTACTGACCCCGACCATTTTTTGATGGTCCGTCTCGCTGTTGCGGCTTCGCAACAGCGCTGGACCCACGCCCATTGCCCTTCTCTGGCGAATGGTCGTCCATTTCGCTCAGTACTGTTTGGTACTGGGCGTGGAGCACTACACTCATATGCGTAGTGCCCTAACTTCTGACAGCGATTGCACCTCTGCAATCGCTTGTTGTTTGAAGAGCGAGGTCTCTCGCTCTCAACATATCAGAGGTCCATTGGTTCTGGACCTCCGATCTCTTGTCGTCTCGGTGGACGATAAGAGTTTGAGCTAGCATGAGCCTGTCTCATGCTAAAGTCTTCCTGTTCCGCGGCTGATATCGCTTCTTCAAGCGTATTCAGCTCAAGGCGGAACAGATGGCTCCTGACGGGCCCTTCTGCGAGCCCTTGCATGAACACCGTAATCAACGTGTGTTCATGTACTGGGTTAGCAGTTATACTACTCGCAAGGAGTCGTATATGTTGTGCGTAAGCGTGCACATCACGCTTACCCTGCTTGAGTTTCAGGAGCTCTGAACGAGCCCTGAACTCAGCCCGTGGCGGCTCAAACGTTTGTCTGAGCCGGGACTTGAAGTCATCTAGCGACCTAAACACGTTTGGGTCGCTACTCTCGAGTCCCAGGGACCAAGTTTTGGCACGCCCTGCCAAGTGGGTCTGAGCAAATGTGAGTTTCATTTGCTCATCTTCGACGCGACGAGCCCTTAGGGCTCTGTCGAGTTCGACAAACCATAGTAATAGGGAGTCCTCCGGGACTCCACTGTACTTGGAGATGTCAACCTTCATGACCTCGGGACGACGCGAATGTGCCGTCCCGCCCACAGCAGCATGGAATTGATGCTGTCTCAACAGCTCCGTCTGTTGAGCACCGAGTTCTCTCAACTGCTCGGCCTGTTGAGAGCCTTGCTGGTGAAGCAAGGCTACTTTCTCCCTCTCGAGAGCAAGTTCATTCTGAATGAACTTGGCAATAGCGGCATGTTGTTGGTCTCTGTCTAGAGACTCCAACATGGCGCTAATGACGGGCTCGCCTACGGTAGAACTCATTCGTTCTACCGCACCCCATTCGATGTCACTCAAATGGGTAAACCCTTCACGCGTGGCGTGAAAGGTGTCTTCTTCATCCAACATGTTCATGTTGGATATTGTGGTTGTGGTCCTTGGAAGGACTACAAAGTGCTACCAGGTGTAACGGGGCACACCCTTGCGTGATCTTAACGCAAGGGTATGGCGTGCCCCGACAGACGTACACGTGGCAACCGAGGAAGCGGTAGGTAAGACACCCGGTTTGTCTGGGGAAAAGTAGAACTGTTATATTAATATAATTAAGTCTTTAAACTGACTGTCTCTTCGTTTGACTTAATTTAATTATACTAATATAACTGAATGTATGGTGACGTCTCGTCACCACTCATTGCGCGCGTCTTGCGGCGATTGGTGGGTTGATATCATCACGATATCAACCAATGATACAGACCCTTTGGTCGACCCTTCAATATCACCACTTTGGTGATATTGTTTAAAGAATATCCATCTTTATATTCTTTATTGTCACTTTCCTTAAAGTGACAATTTCATGTAACGGGCTGCCCCGTTACACCTTCCGTACTTCGCTTTTGGTGAATACCGTGGAGTTAAACTCGTGCATTTATTTCGACCAATCACCGTGCAACGATCTTTTCCGTCCGTCCGTTTCGTTGCGTCGGCGTGTTTATTTTTGTCGTGGTACGATGTACCCTATCAATTTAGAGAAAGCCCCTCGCCCGCCGCAAACAAGCCGGCTCGAAAAAGATTGCCTCCCATTGAAAATCTGATACAAACCGACGGACCTCTCTCATTTTATCACCGGAATGCCACAGACGTGCGAGATGACGCCGCTGGTGCTGGAGGGAGCCACGCGCCTGCGCCGTCGCTCGCTCGCTCTCCGGCCGAACATCGCGCAATTCTTACTATTTACAGTCGTGGGCCTCACGCTCTTGTTCGCGCTGGTCGTGCACGAGACGTGGCCGGTATCAAGTGTGACGAGCCTCAAGGGCACGATCAAGTTTGACGAGACGTTCTGCAGCCTCCCGACGGGGGAATCGTAAAAAAACACCAGTGTTCGCCTAAAAAACACCGTTACGATGAGGCTATCCATTAGCCTTATTTAATATATACACAAAAGGGTAGAGAAGATACCACTTTCGATTGAACTTCGCTAGAAACGTTTCTAAGAAAAGTCGGACCCTCCGCTTTTTGACCGGAATGCGGTCGAACACCTTCGGTCTGTCGCGGGCAAAAGAGAGACTTTGGATCATATTTTTGGGGGGTTGTCCAACAGCCCAGGGTTGCTGGCTTACACTCATAACCTACTGGACCGGATGCACGGGAAATCCGACCAGTATGCAGCTTCATGCGAGTTTTTGCATGTCACGGACGTCTCCGCCGTTGAATCCGATCATTTCACGGCGGCTGCTGAGCGCGTTTGGACATTCAATGGAGGCTTGTATGTGTCAATGGAAGCGGATGTGGTGGGTATTATGCTTAATATGTATCACGATTATATGGGTTCAGCGCGATCGGGTCGCTCACGAAGGTCTTTCCGTCACTTTGGCGGAAGGTATATACGAATACATGGTGTAAAGTTTTCGGCAATTACACGCACTAGCGATGCGGGGGTGTAAAAAGCTACACACCCAGGTGGCCGGAACTCGTCTAATGCGATGCATTGGGCTGCTCACCATGGCCCCATCTAGAGCACCGCACACAGCGGTGAGACTCGTCCAACCATTGGATCATTCGACACTGGCGTTGCTATCCTGGCTTAGGTCTTTCTAGACGTCTTGTACACCATAATTTCGTATTATAGACAGTCTGTTCCCCTCTCTCTAATCAACGGACTGCTGTCTTCACTTGCGAGACGACGGCTCCTGCAACGGCGCAGGTACAAGCCAAGAGCGTGACGGCAACATCTGTGGCGACGATTTCTGAACCGGTGGAGCTTGCTGCTGTTGAATATAAGCGGCCTCGGACGAGACAGTCTTTGCAGCGGCGAAATTGGCTGCGTCGTCGCTGTGAGAGCGAAAGGTATGATGGTGGCGGTATGTCCAACAGCATTTACATTTTTACACACCCATTAGTTTGTAATTAGGACTATTGACGCTTTCCTTAGCATTACGTCGGCAAGGACATGTCTCCTCGGCATCATCTATGGGAGTCGGCAAAAAGTAATTTAACGATGGCTTTGCGCAAAAGATATCTCCTGCAAGCAATAAGTAGACCAACCCACGCCATTTTATTATATGGTGTCATCGGTCATGCCATATCAAATCTAAAAATACACACGCGACGCTAGTTAGCCCTGTTGCACATACCTGTCAGCAGCAGCATTATTAACCTGTTATCACTTCCTCAACAGGAGAACAAGTATAACCATGTTATAATACTGCAATAAACGCCGATGAGAAATATGACGGCTTGTGCCAGCGTGAATTCAAGTAGACCGGTGCCATATACTGCAGTCTCCTTAACAACACAGATCATTTAGCTTAACTATCGATGGTTAGTATTTCACACGGCATCGCAAGTAACTGATGCGTTGCGCCAATTTACGAACCAAGCAACGCCAGGTTGGTCGCGGACACCGTAAGTCACATCGACACGTTCAAAAACCTTAGCATTAAGTCGAACATGAGACCATGATCGCTCCAGGCCCCCTGCAGCCATCGACACAACAGTATCAAACCAGCAGTCAGTGATCGAACCTCATTATTTCTTACTCACACCCACGTACCTGGATTCTACTACTTGTAAAAACTTTGCACCATCCGAAAAGTTGTTAAACTCCCAGAACGCGACACCAGCGTGGGTCTGCTCAACATCAATAACAACACTACATAAGAAAATACCAGCAAAAGCAATATACACAACAAAATGTGGTTTAGTTTGTTAGTCACTCAGTCATCAGCCACGTCGAAAAAGCACAATTTCTCTCTCTTTCTTGCATTGCTTTGGCTATGAGTCCACAATCTGCAACAGCCCGTCCCTCTTATCCTATTATTGTCTACTCAGACGATTGGCGGCGATCTTAAAAGACGGCAGGAGAAACGGCCGCGAAAGAGAAGTACAGGAGCAATATCGAGGAATCCGCCGTGACACAGTCGACGTGACGGTATGCACGTGCGGCGATTGCTGAGCGTGTGCAAGGGCAAGCCCTGAGCCGTCGTCTCGAAATTGAAGACTGCAGACCGTTTATAAAGTGGAGTGTCCGACTTATCTTAGAAACGTTTCTAACAAAGTTCAATCAAAAGTGGTATTTTTTCTACCCTTTCGTGCATATATTAAATAAGGTTAATGGATAGTCTCATCGTAACGGTGTTTTTTTAGGCGAACACTGGTGTTTTTTTTCGATTCCCCCTCTTGACCCATTCCCAAATTTTCACGGTTCAGCTTAAGCCAGTCTTTTTCCCTTCGGGGCAGTCAAGTCGGAGGGAATCCTCCCCTTGGGGAGCCGACGTGGTCGAAGATCTGACGCGGGCACGCTGCACTCGCAGTCGCGGGAGTGGGCGTAGGAGACCGACGGGTCGCGCAAGCGGCCCTAGCAGGGGTGTTTTACGGACTGGAGGCGTACCCCGCGCCACGTGTCGCCGCTGCGGCGAGCGCACACTCCACGTCAAGGGGCCGCGCGAGCGGCTGAAGGGGCCACCATCGCAGATGGTTGAGCTCTTCGGAGAGATATACGGCGGGTTGGCGTTCTCCACGCCACGCAGTCACTTCGGTGATCGCACTCCACGTCGGGGGCCGCGCAAGCGGCTGAAGGCAATATCACAGATGGTTGAGCTCCTCGGAGAGATATAGGCGGGTTGGCGTTCTCCACGCCACGCAGTCACTTCGGTGTTCGCACTCCACGTCGGGGCCGCGCAAGCGGTCCTAAAGGGGTTTGTTGCCTTATATGGCAGCATACCCGCGTTGTACGTGCTGCCGCTCCGGCGGTACGCATGTCCCCAGTCTACTTGGTCGCGCCAGCGGTCATGATTGACTCGTAGTTGGCTTCGGTAGGAGGGTCTCTGACCTCGTTGCCGTCGCCCCTGGCTCTACGGAGCCCTTTAGTTGTCGACCCGATACCCGGGCCGTACTTCTTGTCACACTTATCAGTCGTTAGTTATCATAATAATGGACGTACTTGACACCACCACCCCCTCCCGACGCACGAGACGGGGTACATAAAACTGCCGAGTCGAGCGGCCGACCACTATTTCTAGGGGAATCGTAAAAAAACATCAGTGTTCGCCTACAAGTTAATGGATAGCCTCATGGTAACGGTGTTTTTTATGCGAATACAGGTGTTTTTCTACGATTCCTTGTCCAGCACGCGGCCAACTTCAGCGTTGCGATTGGTGACTGTAGGACTTCGGGCATATAGGAGCATATGATTCAGATGAGTACGGAGACCAGACGAGAGGATGAGTGACACTTGCATTACAGCGAGCTACATTAGTGTCGCCTGGTCCGTTCTCTCGTCTACGCGTCCACAAAAGCCTAAAGCTTGGACTTTTTGGAGCAAATGAGTCGCTTCGTGGAACAGGATGGAAACAAGTCGAGCTCCCACGCCGAACTTGCTCACGTGATCGAACTCGGTCCCATCGATCGTGGGCGAACTAGAAATGGCCGTTTACGTGGTTGTGCGCATCATTGACTTCAATGCTCTCGGTATGGGTGAGGCTTTCAGGAGGCCCACCACCAGCCCCTGCAAAGAAATTATCGACATTATCTCTGACATGACGAAAAACCCCACCTGCGCTGTCATCGTTGTGATGATCATTACGATAATGATGAACACTTCCGTGCGTGGTTGAAGCTGCGACTGCAACGAGCACGAGGCAAATGAGAAGCTTCATCGTAGATGCACGGTTGTGTGGAAGTGTGAGGAGACTGGGTAGGATTTGGAAGATGGAAAATGGTAAAGCAAACCGATGCGCTATTCGAACCGACCTCGAGTCGAACGGATCGAACCAAAGCTGCTATCTGGTGGTCCGGGAAAGATGGAGATCTGTACTGAATGAACATATGCTACCGACACAAAATGGTTCGTTGCATACGGCCGAGACAGGCGAAACGACGCGACTGTTGCGGACCTGAGATTTTGTTGCAGCTGCGACGTCTCAGCTTTCGTATCCCAAAGCCAACATGATGTAAGAAGAACCAACGCTGGCATCATCTTCTTCATTAGCAAGTGAGTAAGTGCCACGAAGTCGTTTAGACATCTCTCGACACTTTGGTCGCCCTTGTCTCCTGTTCCGTTGAGATGCTGATGCGTTCTTAGGACGGGTGTCTACTCGCCCGCTGGGGCACTTAGCCAACGAAATGTGCTCGCACAAGTGCGATGAACCCGAGATCAACACGTGAGATGCACCCTGTGCCACGAGCTCGTAACTGACACTCGCTCTGACAACGTGTTGCTTGACATCGACGCCGATTCTGCAACGGTCTTCTGCCGAGATATGGTCGACCATGACAAGGATATCTACTTTCCTCGATCAGTCATGATTGCCGACCGGCCAGCAATACCGTATGCATCCAGCGATTCGCGTGCGTCTGTCCTTTCGACCGGCCAGCAAGGATCGAAAAAGCGAAACCGCTGCGACCGATCGTGTGGAGTCACCCAGCTACGAGGGATGAATATATCAGAGAGAAGTTTGCGAATTATATGACCCGCGGAGGGGAACAATGAACTAAGAAGTAGATCGAGAAGACATTTTTATCTAATAAATCTCATAAAATTTATATGATTTTAATATTATTATGAGAAGAAACCAACCATGAAGGTCCACATGCTAACCCCTTTCTTTCTGCGTCCTACGACAGCTGTTTGTATTACGTGCCTATTTTTCACTCGAAAGGGTGATTCTCACATCATCATGACGCCTCGTTGTCCGCCTTTTTCATCTTCGATATCCCACTCGACAAAAAGTATCTAGTGTTCGACACAGCCACGAGCAATTATATTATTTTCGAAGTTGCCTTGTTCAGGAAAATAATGAGCCGTAGAATCGATTCAATATAGCAAAGCGGGTTAGCCTCATTACTTGTTGATCACGAACAATATGATAGCGTATATGTTATAGGGTAGCCCGTTACATGGAATTGTCATTAAGAAGATAATGACAATAAAGAGTATTATGTTGAAAATTCTTTAAATAATATCATCAATTGTGGTGATATTGTTGGGACGGCCAAAGAGTCATATCATTGGTTGATATCGTGATGTTATCAACCCACCAATCGCTGCAAGACGCGCGCAATGGGTGGTGAGTAGACGTCATCATACATTCAGTTACATTTGTATAATTAAGTCAGAACAAGTAAGAGATACATCAGTTATAGACTTAATTATGTCAATAAAACAGTTCTATTTTTCCCTCAAGACAAAGCTTTCGGGTCTGTCTTACCTGCCGCTTCCTCGGTTTCCCTGTGTACGCTTGTCAGGCGCACGTTATACTTGTGTTAAGATCACGCAAGGGTGTGCCCCGTTACACCTGGTAGCCATTTGTGGTCCTTCCAACGACCACAACCACAATATCCATCATGAACATGTTGGATGATCAAGAGACTTTTCACGCCACGCGTGAAGGGTTTACCCGTTTGAGTGATATCGAATGGAGTGCGGTAGAACGAATGAGTTCTACCGTAGGTGAGTTCGCCATTAGCGCCATGTTGGAGTCTCTAGACAGAGACCAACAACATGCCGCTATTGCCAAGTTCATCCAAAATGAACACGTCGCCGAAAGGTAGAAAGTAGCCTTGCTTCACCAGCAAGGCTCTCAACAGACCGAGCAGTTGAGAGAACTCGGTGCTCAACAGACAGAGCTGTTGAGACAGCATCAATTCCATGCTGCTGTTGGCGGTACGGCACATGCACGTCGTCCCGAGGTCATGAAAGTTGACATCTCCAAGTACAGAGAAGTTCCGGAGGACTCCCTGTTACTATGGTTTGTCGAACTCGACAGAGCCTTAAGGGCTCGTCGCGTCGAAGATGAGCAAATGAAACTAACATTTGCTCAAACCCACTTGGCAGGGCGTGCCAAAACTTGGTCCCTGGGACTCGAGAGTAGCGACCCACATGTGTTTAGGTCGCTAGATGACTTCAAGTCCCGGCTCAGACAAACGTTTGAGCCGCCACGAGCTGAGTTCAGGGCCCGTTCAGAGCTCCTGAAACTCAAGCAGGGTAAGCGTGATGTGCACGCTTACGCACAACATATACGACTCCTTGCGAGTAGTATAATTGCTAACCCAGTACATGAACACACGTTGATTACGGTGTTCATGCAAGGGCTCGGAGAAGGGCCCGTCAGGAGCCATCTGTTCCGCCTTGAGCTGAATACGCTTGAAGAAGCGATATCAGCCGCGGAACAGGAAGACTTTAGCATGAGACAGGCTCATGCTAGCTCAAACTCTTATCGTCCACCGAGACGACAGGAGATCGGAGGTCCAGAACCAATGGACCTCTGATATGTTGAGAGCAAGAGACCCCGCTCTTCAAACAACAAGCGATTGCAGAAGTGCAATCGCTGTCAGAAGTTAGGGCACTACGCATATGAGTGTAGTGCTCCACGCCCAGTACCAAACAGTACTGAGCGAAATGGACGACCATTCGCCAAGAAGGGCAATGGGCGTGGGTCCAGCGCTGTTGCGAAGCCGCAACAGCGAGACGGACCATCAAAAAATGGTCGGGGTCAGTAGGGGCGGAGCGCCCTACTGATCCAGCAACCTCAAGAGAATTTACAAATCTCTTGACGAAAGTTGCTCCAGATACACAATCATTGTGTGTCTCTGCACCTGGTGATGACGTTTCGCTCATCACCTTGAAGTTGGAAGCGACAAATGATTTGTCGCTTCGTGCCCTAGTAGACTGTGGGGCGTCGAACAACTTTGTTCGTCTCCAGTCGCTAGAGGGTCGTAGGCTCAAGCTCGTTGAGCGCGACATTCCCCTAACGAGGATGACGGTGCGCCTTGCAACAGGCGCATCGATAACCGTTGAGAAACGTGTAGTAGGAATCCACTACACGTTAAAGGGCGAACAGTACGATGATGAATTCATCGTGCTAGATCTGGATGACAAATTTGATGTCATCCTGGGATTACCTTGGCTCAGAAAGTACGAGCCAAGGGTGAGCTGGCAGCATTGATCCGTGAAGATGCCTGCCACTTGTTCATCAGATGGCCATCTGATGAACATCTTGGAGCGTCCACAAGCGTATGGATGTACTGCGAGTGAGTGCGATGGCCCCACTTGCGGTTCGGTCGTTCGCACGAATGCACAAGACCTCAGTGTAGCTGATCACTACACTGTGGAGCAAGCTCCCGACGGCTGGCCAGAAGTACAGGCTGCGCCGAAGGTCCACCACTCGAATAAGTCTAGTGGACCGATACATGGATGCATGCCTAGCGGGCGACATCATAGCAAGAAGAAACCGGTTGCCCACAAGCGGCAAAACAGATATCCTAGGTCGACTGGAGGGTCGACCGTAGAGGATCAGTACCTGACAGTGGATGCACAGCCACAGTCAAAAGACGTCGAGGGAATAAGTCCCCACGTACTTGAGAAAGGAATTCCTCAAGAGTCACTTGCTGAAGGATTAGGCCTTCAGCAACCTGTGGAAGCAAGTTCCCAGGAAGAACCCGAGACGTTGAACGTCTTGGTTAATGACGGATCAAGCGTAGGCGCTTACACGCTTGATCTGATTGTGCCTCCGAAGTTAACTTCGGAGATAACTCAGTTGCCAACGCTAGAACCGAAACGGTTCTTGCGTGATCTGCGTAGTGGCAAATTCAAGCAGATCTGCGTACTCGTCACAGAGGATGAGTATGTGACCGATATTCGGTCGGCAACAGTATTTGCTGAGAACGAACGGGTTCTCAGCAGCTCATCGATGGACGAAAGTGTCCTCGATGAGAAGACTCGGATTGAGCGATACACGTCTCAATCCTGGGAGTCACTTCAAGCAAATCCTTTGTATAAGGATTTGATCGAATTCAGGGATGTATTCCCTGAATCCGTGCCTTGCGAGTTGCCTAAGGAAAAAGGCACTCGACACGAGAGCGAGCTCCAACCGGGATCGAAGTACTGTGTCATGAACCAGTGACCACTGCCTCGTGAACAAGTACTAGCGATCGACAAGTTCTTTGACGATCGCTTTGCAGTGGGTCATGTGAGGAAATCAACATCCCCTCACAGCTCTCCGACGTTCTGTGTGCGAAAGGCCACAGGAGGATGGCGGATAGTGCACGCATTCAACAAATTGAATGCTGCAACGGTACCGGCTCAGACGCCGATACCGAGGAAGGACGTCATCATAGATGGTATGTCAAGAGCACCATCTTTTCGTCCATGGATCTGATGGATGGATTCTATCAGATCCTCATGCGTGAACGGGACATCAAGTACAAAGCAGTGAGCACCCCCAGCGGTATGCTGTGGAAGTGGCTAGTGATGCCACAGGGGCTGAGTAATGCCCCTGCGACATTCAACATATGTGTCACAAATCTGTTGAGACCGGTGCGTGATTTCGCACCGGGTTACTCCGACGATGCGTTCGTCCATATCCGTGCTATGGACGGAAAGACGGACGTTGAAGTTCACAGAACTCACGTTCGTCAAGTCCTTCAACTTATGCGCAAGCATAAGTTGTACGCAAATCTCAAGTAGTGCATATTCGCGGCTAGCGAAATACCACTTCTTGAGTGCATCGTGGGTAAACACGGCGTACGCCCTGATCCCGAAAATATCAAGGCGATCACCGACTGGCTAGTGCCAGTCAATGTCAAGGGACTAAGGAAGCTCCTTGGACTAGCGGCGTACTTGCACAAGTACTCGCGCAACAACGCCGAAATGACGGTACATCTGTCTTACTTACTCAAGAAAAATGTCAAGTGGTCATGGAACGCTGAGTGCCAGCGTTTCTTCGAAGGTATCAAGCAAAGCTTTATGCAATCGCCAAGATAGGCGATTGCAGATCAGGACAGACCATTTCATGTGGTCTGTGACGCCAGCGATTTTGCGATCGGCTGTGCGTTAATGCAGTTCGATGCAGGTGGCGCAGAGCGCGTCATCTGTTATCAGTCGCGTCAGCTGCAGGCAGCTGAGTGCAATTACCCGGTGCATGACAAGGAGCTCCTTGCCATGAGGTACGCACTGGCTAAGTTTCGCGTCTATCTCCTCGGAGATAGACCGTTTGTTGTCTATACGGACCATGCGTCGCTACGCACGGCCGTAAACAGCCCACACCTCTCGCAAAGGATGGCGAGGTGGCTGTCTTTCTTCGCGGAGTATAACTTCTCCGAGAAATATAAACCAGGACGACTCAATGTCGTTGCGGATGCGCTTTCGCGCCGGCCCGATTATGAACCGGATGCACAATTCAACAGTAAGGATAAGCCCACTGTTGCGACACTGAGAGCCAGTGTTCCGTCTTCAAGTTTACTCGACGACGTACGAAAGGCATACGCATAAGATAAGGATCTTCTGAGATTGATGGATCATCTAGTGAATCCATCCAGTAAATCAATGAAGAATTTACCGGCTTTGTACCGATCCTCCTCGGATCGGTATACTACACGCAACGGGTTGCTGTACTATACAGCTGTTGCCGGCGACACGCCTCGTGTCGTCGTCCCCGCTCATAATGACTTGCGTTTACGCATCATGTACGAGTGTCACGATGGACCAACAAGCGGCCATCGTGGTAGAGAAAAGACTTACCTCACGGTAAGTCGTGACTTTTACTGGTCCCGCCAGTATCAGTTTGTACGCAAGTACATACGTGCTTGCGAGGTTTGTCAACGGGTGAAGCCTAGTCCTTCATTCTGTGCACCATTGCAGCCTCTGCCTGTTCCGGCAGAGTGCTGGCAGTCCGTTTCAATGGACTTCGTCTTCGGTTTTCCCGAAGACGACCACAAGAATAATGGTATTCTTGTGTTTGTTGACCGGTTTAGCAAGATGGTGCATCTTGCTGCAGTGCCCGAGTACATCACGGGACACGGCTGTGATCGAGTCTTTCTTGACACGGTCTTTAGACTCCACGGGTTGCCCCGTGAACTCGTATCCGACCGTGACCCTTGGTTCACGGCGGAATTTTGGCACTCCGTGTTCCGCTCTCTCGGAACACGATTGAAGATGCCCACTTCTGACCATTCGGAAACAGATGGTCAGACGGAACGTGCGAACCATGTCCTCGAAGAGATCATTCGAGGATATGTCCACTCGTTTCCGAGTCGAGGCGAATTCCTTCCAATGGTGGAATTCGCCATCAACAATTTGGTGCATGTTTCAACACAGCACACACCGTTTTACGTGAATGGTTTACGCCATCCACTTGTGCCCGCCCTTCTAGATTGTGACTCTTGGATAAGGGGGGAGGGACTCGCTCGAGCAAAATCCGTTTTTGCTCTTGCTCATTACGTATTACCTCTCACGCCGATACGTATGATGCCGATGTCGACAACGTCGACATCGAGGAAGCAAACCACCGCAATAATAGCGACAACGCTATTATTGACTCGGATGATGATGACGATGCGTGTATGTTCAGCATCGTCAAAGATTATTCCAGTGATGAAGAAGACAACCTTGCTGAAGAAGAGAGCAATCTCTTAGCAGTGCGCACGAAGCGCACTGAAAGACAAAACAAAGGTTCAGCAGAGAACTTCCTGCTGACTCGAAAAGCGGTAGTCCGTTTCGTTCAGGACTCCATCGCAAATACGGTGGACCGCCAGAAACGGAACGCAGACAAGAATGGAAGAGCAAATGTTCTTTCATTTAAAGTTAACGACCTAGTACTACTGTCAACGGTAAACTTGCCTGGACATACAGTCACTAGTGTCGGCAGTAGTAAACTACTGCCGAAATACATTGGGCCATTTCGAGTGTTGCATCGCAAGGGCACTGCATACACGATCGAATTGCCACGTAAGATGCGCACGCATCCTACGTTTACGTGGGGAGGCTCAGGCGGTACTGTAAGTACGAGCCTTCTTCTTCCGATGAAGATAGCCCCCACGTTCAAGAACATCCATCAAGTTCTTGCGTTCGCGCTTCAGACGATCCGTCTGGTCGCGTAGATAAGAGACCTCATAACTCAACTGATAGATCTCTCCGCGAGCTGTCGCCAGCTCGCCAAAGAGAGATCGGACGTCGCGCTCGACCTGCAGCTATGCGACCGCATACTCAGCGCGGTCCTTCGCACGGTCCGCCTCGTGCTCTTTGCGGTTCTTCCGCAAAGAGTTAGTCAAAGCGTAACGCCTGTTCCTCTCGTGCTCTAAATCATCGCGCAATTCAACGATTGCGCGATCCATCTCGTTAGGATCGAGATGGTGAGCAGAACGATCTGGAGGAGGTCTTTCCTCCTCCGCCACATCCTTTGGTGGACTCACACGGTGGTCAACGCTTTCTAGTGGAGCGTATCTTGAATCACCGTGACGATTCAGGATCAAGGACGATCTACCTCGTCCAGTGGCGGGGGTATCCACCCTCTTGGAACAGCTGGGAGCCCCGCTATCAGCTGATGATGGATCTGTCCGGTCTCGTTCACCAATGTGAAGAGACTCATCCGATTGGTCCGAGGGCCCATCGGTTAACATGCGCTTTTGGTGCTTGTAGACGAATTGCAAGTTTGCAATCGCGTCCCGCATCTCAGCCGAGATGTGTGCCGTTCCCCAGGGCGAACTTAGGGAATTCACGTCCCTATGTGCACGTTGCAAGTTGTCAACACAACTCGCAAAAGTATTACCTCAAGTGAGGCATGAAATGTCTGCCTTACTCGACAAACAGTGCAACCGGTACCTAGCACTGGTTGGCGTTCGCTTTTCGAACCTTAGGCGTACCGCTTCAAGTTTTTGCAGCCATCTTTCTCGTCCAAAATTCTTTACGCTTTGAACGAACGCGTTCCACGCAGCCAAAAGCGAGGCTTTGTCACGCTTTTGGTTGCCATTGTACCATCGATGTCTAAGAAAGACATCGAGATAAAAATCTTCGTCAGCGCGAAAGTTCTTCGCGCTGGTACTTAAGCTATGAAGCTCACTCGCATCGAATAAAGGAATTTGATGGTGTTGGCTTGTCTCGTGAGACAAGCTATTGATGAGCTGTTCAGACAAACGCCACGGCTTCAGCTCATCACGCTTCGAAGTGGTACCTCTGACGATACCACGGTTATCAGTATGACGACGGCTCGCACCATCGTCAAATTGCTCGTGCGAAGAGGCACGAGTCGGCGGTGGTAAGGAGTAATACTCATCACCATATTCCTCATCACTGCCGAACAGACTGTGACACATGTCGCATGTCGCGAGTCCGTACGTTTGGCAGTACCCTTGGTGATAAATGAGGCACCGCAGGTGATTGGGATGAATCTAAAGGCTTTTCAGAGTTAGACACATCTGACTCGCCAGAGTAGCTGACCTCTAACTCGGGGTCACTGTGTGCATGAGGTTCAATACCACATGCACCTGCAGCAGCACCTGCTGCAGGCGGAGAACAAGCAGCAGACGACGGATCGTCTGCCGCAGAGGCTGGCACAGCAGCGGACTGTTCGGGCTTTTGATTCACCTCGCATAGACATGTTAACTATGCGAGGCAAATTCAGTAGTGAATGGAACTGACCCAACAAGTGCTCCCTGTCCCACTGGTGTCCAACGGGTGGCCATCATGTTTTCGATAGTCACAAAGTGACTATCAGAAAAAAGAGGAGTAATGTAACGGGGTAGCCCGTTACATGGAATTGTTATCATGAAGATAATGACGATTAAGAATATTATGTTGAATATTCGTTAAATAATATCACAAATCGTGGTGATATTGTTGGGAAGGCCGAAGAGTCATATCATTGGTTGATATCGTGATGATATCAACCCATCAATCGCTGTAAGACGCGCGCAATGGGTGGTGAGTAGACGTCATCATACATTCAGTTACATTAGTATAATTAAGTCAGAACAAGTAAGAGATACAACAATTATAGACTTAATTATGTCAATAAAACAGTTCTATTTTTCCCTCAAGACAGAGCTTTCCGGTCTGTCTTACCTACCGCTTCCTGGGTTGCCCTGTGTATGCTTATCGGGCGCACGTTACCTTTGGGTTAAGTTCACGCAAGGGTGTGTCCCGATACAGTATATCCATGAGTCTCTCACGGCTTTGCTATGTTTTTTTCTCGCGATAGCAAGAGCACTATAGCTTTTGTCTTACACAGTAACTGTACTGTTTATCTAGGTCCTCTTCAACAGCACGATATATAATGTCCCCGTACTTCATAATTGCGAAACGGTAGAACCACATATTCGGCTTCATCGGTGCTGAGCCAAAAAATATATTGGGTTCTATATATTAGAAAATAACTATAGGTCATTGATCATCACCTTCGCTCCTAATGTCGAACGTTGAGTACCCTTGTTACATCCTCCGTCAGCATTACTAAGCGCATTTGGTTTAGGTCACCAGACTTGCTGCAGTAGCAAAAAGTACTGATCGAGTCGACTCCAGGTAACGTATTTCATGTTTAGCCGCATTCCAGCACTTTTCTCTTGTCTTCGCTATCAGACGACTCAGTAGACACACTGAGAGCAAAATATAGGTTTCGTTGCATTTTTTATGTATAAAATCGACCCCACCGAAGATCGATATGTGAAATTCTTAATTTTTAGGTCAATCGCTTCGCACTTGACCATGATTTGGTCTTTCACATTAGGTGGTGGAACGGTTTTGCAGCGACTTAATTGAAAGCATTCATTCTAGTGATACATGCGCCCTGGATGATCCTGAGTTGCTTTTCATTCATCTCGTACTCCTTTTCGATACTGAGAAAAATTCGCCCTTTACCTAGCATCTTAGCCTTATAATACCTCGACAGTCCCTCTTCGACTTGCTTTGTCAATTCAGCCGAAGAACCACCAAACATCATTTCGCCATCATAAATCGCAAAGTAATGATGGATTATCATACTGTCAAAACGAATGTGCCCGTATCAGAAACGCGCGCCACCAATCTTAAACTCCTAGCAGCACCAAAATTCGTCGTGATACACGTCGCAGCGCCTTGTTTAAGTATTTACAAGCTTCGATTAAGTGTCAAAATTTGATTGACTTCATTTTACACCTCGAGTCAGGTTTGTAAATTCATCTTACGAAGCTCATTCACGCATGCACAATTAATATGTACTAGTGAAATCTATGATATAATAATGAAATCTAGATAGCAAGATTTGAATCAAATTTGTAACGGGAAACAAAGAGTTTGATTTGTGGTCGTCAGCTTCATAGGTTTGTCGATAACTTTTAGCCACACGTCGAGCCTTTCTACCATTATATCCGTTTCACTTATTTTTAAAAAAAACACAATTATTCCTATGTACTTTTTTGTTGGGGATTTATTCACTGCTGTATTAGTCTTCTTGTTTTTTTCGTGCTTCAATCTGAACTTTAATCGCGTCTACCACATCTGTGCTTGAGAAGACGCCATTGCATCTGTTATGTCGATAAATTTTTAAGCGATGCATTTGCTCATATAACCTCAATGCGATGCCTTCGACTGAGTCAATTATTCATTACTGTGCGACGTACTAATGCTACGAGATATCTCGACATGATATATACCTGGCTCTTTCTGGCTGATTGGTACTAACACAAGCGAGAAACTTTTCCATTATGCTAATCGGATTGCTCCAATCAGTCGTCATTGAAATCTATCAAGACTTCAACCGGGCAAATTATTTCGAGTTGTATCCATGCCTGATCAGTTTGCTGCATGTAAGCATAACCGCTTTCAAAATCAGAATCACCCACAGGCACAAATCGTGCGTGGAGTCACCGAGTAATATTCACTTGAAGGTAAAAAGTTTGATAGGCCCCAGTTTATTCTATCACTATCTATGTCACGTTGAGCGGATCGAACTATTTTCTAAATTAATTCTGCATCGTTGCTATCAGCGTGATCCTAACATGCAGGGATAGGCACATCCTCGAGCGCTTGTACGTACTTGGTTTTTGGCAGTACTGTACAGTCATAGATCGCATGAGCTTCGGTTTATTAGAAATAATTGTTTGACACGATATTTCTTCATGTCATGGCAGTGGCCCAAAACAATGAACCTAAAGGACTCTTTGTCAAATTTGTGACGGTTAGTTTTGAATTGCGAGATTAACCTTTGCACTAATCACGCGCATCTGTCACATGTTTGCTTCAGTTCCGAAACACACCTTGACTATGTATTGGTCGAGGGAGAAGCGCACGGGGTCAACTGGTAATATACTTTCAGCATCCAACATATCCATCCCATAAATTTTCTACACTCGAATGGAATCCAGCTGGATCTTACACGCTTCGTCGACGTAAAAGACATTCTTTTAGCCGTTTCATTTGTTGCAATGAGTGCGGAAGTGTCGTTGAATGCACCATGCTAGCCTTTTACCAAATTTTCGTTAACAGCTTGTTATCATACTCGCCACCATTGCCATCGGCGAATATCCGTGACATTGGTACTAATTTAGTTCTCCATATCGACTGGTATTCGGTGAACTAATCTACGACATTTTCTTTAATAACAAATAAAGCACGCAAACAAAGCATGTAAAATTGTCCAGTAAAGACACAAGAGGATTTGCTTCTCCTTGCGACTTGTTTTCCAGTGCTCCCATGACGCTGCAGTGGATAACTTAGAGCGGTGACGAGAGATGGACGTCTCTATGAACAAACTTCAATAAATGCTTGACTGAGAACTTGCCTGTCACTCAACTTTCGCATATATCGTCTTGATCAACATCATCAGCATACATACGTTGCACCTTAAAACATTTATCACATATGCCGAAATTTGGCAGCCTTCAAATGCAATTGTCCCTATCGCACATTGCTTACGCTCGGTCACACATGTTTCTCTCCAAAGAAAGCGTTTTTTCAGCCACGCTTGCAAACTTCAAGTGTATCACAATATCAAGCTCAATTGGAGTTTTAGATTGCTAAGTCTCTACTTCTTAATCATTAATGATCGCATATACTCAATTCGAAGCTTTTACGTATGCTTCTTTCGCATTTAAACAGGAATAAGCAGGAGACTACGATTCAGATTAAAAATATGCACACACATCTTCAATTTGAATATGCTGTTTGTTCTTCACGACGACACCTTTAATACCAGATCCAGCGGTTTTTGCTCTCCCATTCACGACTAAAAGTCCAAAAGACCAACTAAACGGTCGAATCTCCACCAAACTCTTCTTGAATCGTATACGTATGACCAGTCGAGCACTGTCGAGTACCCAATCATTCGATCCATTTTTAGCCGCAGTAAATTCTTCGCGAAGGGTTCTTTCTCTTGGATCGGTTCTTCCAGCAATTTATTTCTTTGTGCATACTTTGAGCAGATATAAGATATTACAGAGACACTTTATTCTAGTTTCCTTAGATCGGAAATACATGCCCGTTATGCTTATTTTAGCCATCAACAAGATAGATCTTTTTCAATAGAGAAACGATTTTCTTACGACGATAAATATCCTTTGCAAGAAACAAATGAATGTCCCTAGTATTCTCAATAATCTTGATAATTAGATCGGGTACATCTGAAAGGATATCAAGAAGAATAACAAGTCGATTATCGTGCGCAACTTCATCACCGGTGGATTGCATTGGCGGGTACACAGCTCTTTATACTTATAAAAGTATCAAAATTCTCCGTGTTGCATCTTGAACTTGTGCAGCTGTCGACGCATCTTGACTTAGCAATGAAGTCTTATGCGAAGAAAGAATCTCTACAAAATCGCTTAAAATACTGCCATCATTGCTACGTTTCGAACAATTTTCAAGTTTTAACTTCATCATTAATCCCACTGTTCAAAGACCTTTACGTCGTCGATGTACCTTATTAACGCGACTTAAATGTATCGACTAGTAACTTCTATTTAACGACGAGCTCGAACGGGCATTTTATTGTGAGCTTCATCCGCGCCTCAAACCTTTTGGCTAACCCCGGTGAAGATATCATTCTTTCTCACCATGCTTGTGCTCATAACCTGTCGATTATCTGGTGAACGAAGGGATATAATAATCGAGGAAGTAAATCGAAAAGTCATTTTATTGTTGAGACCCTCACATCATTAATGAGATTATTAACATAACCGAATGATCCTAACAATAAAGGTCCCCATGCTAACCCTATCTGCACTCTTCCTGCAAGGGATGGTAGTGATATGTGACTGTGAATAATCAAAAGGGTGACGCTCATATTATCATGATGCTTAGTTACCCGCTTGGTCTCGATATTTAGCATATAAGTGCAGAACAGTACGACTTTAAACATAGTGCAATCAGGCAGTAGATGCTATATTGGAAAGCTGAGGAGCCTTTGCAAGATAAACCATTGTCAGCACGAAGCAAAGGAGGCCGGTAGAATGTCATACCTCCAAAGCGACGTCATTTGCCTTGCTTCGTAAGGTAAATAGGCGATAATGATTGTTAGCGAGTCAAATTCGAGTAATGTCAGGTTACACTCCCACTATTTTTCGCTGTCGTTAAAACTCAATACTTCGCGCAACGTTGATGAAGGCACAATCCAAGCTTGTCCAAAAAATTGTTGACGGTATCACAAGTAATGTGGAACAACGCGGTACAGGTATATGTACCGAATGATGAGCAATTTTATATAAAAAAGTGTCGAATTTGGTACAGAAATATACGTTTTGGGTTTTACGATAAAAGAGAGTAAATTCCTACTTGTTTTTATTTAAGGAAGACCTGACCTCGCTTTATATTCGTAAATAAACATCAGGTCTCATTTTGATCAGTCATAGCAACACGTGCGTTCTTAAGACGTCTTGATAGTTATCGGCGTTTGTAAGCCTTGTTAAGGCAATGACTCTCGCACCTCGGGAAGTGGATTCACAGAATCTCTGGATCCCCTTGAACCAGGACTTGTAGCTTTATGAGCTCTGTTGACTCGCACATTCATTGTTCTACGAAATACTTGACACATCCAGTCGTGATTCACTGCACGAAAAGACTCGTATAGTCGTTGTCCTTGTTCGTAAGAAGTTGCTCTCTGCGCCTAACGCATTTTTCTGACTAGCAGCTTCACCGGCTCCGCCGCACTTGGTCTCCCTTGTAGTCAATATACATCTGAGTATATGATTATTATCCTCTGTGAGGATGGAGGAAGCTAAGCACCTCGATAAGACCCAAATGGATGTGCCTACGAAAATGAACGAAGCCTTATGTCCATAGGTGTGGAATTCCTTGTCTTACGAGTCATGATTGTTTGAGCACACGTCTCAGAGAAGTTTTGAAACATGATTTGTCCATATTGGGACATATATAAGCTTTGACGGCGCCGGCTATGCCAACTCGTTATGCGATCCTACCGGACGAATAGGCTTACCATCACACGCTCATATATAGTATATCATATAACTGCGACAAGGAGTAAAAAAACCTCACCCTATAGATGCGGTATCTAGAGATGTAAATGGTGTCTCGTAAGGTCTTCTCTAGATCATCAGCATGTATCGCTGATTGTATCGCATATCGGTGGTATAGTTAAGTAATGGGCATTTACGTGTAGTACGTCCTTCGATGACGTCTTTACCCCATATGAAACATTAAAACTATATATTAATCATACTTTTGCGCTACATATTTCGGCATAACGCGAAAGATCATGGTCTTGTTGACCCGTCAGGGTATAAACGACTTATCAAAATATGTGGAAGAGTTGACAGTAGTTGTTGCTGCTATGTAGATTGAACCTCTTCTGGAGGTAGTTCGTGTGACGTTGTTTATGTTCTGGTCCGCCATAACTGAAGTCTTTCGTGACACCCCACTACCTTAGACGAGGCTGTGGACATAGCGCAAATTGAGGACTATCACTAAACTCTCGCTACTATTGAATAAACGAGTTTTGTCCAAACTCTACTCGAGAAGGTCTATGAACACATCATTTTTTTCCTGAGCCTATAAATCTTAGCAACACTGAAGGTGAACGTGCATTCGATTTTTACTGTTTCGGAACAACAACGATACATCAGTCGCTTATATACGCAAGCACTACGCTCCTGCTTCCCGGATGTACATTACTGAAGCAACTTCAAAATCATATGAGTCAAATTTTCTATTAATCACAACTCTGGTAAGGCACAAAAAAGCGTCAATCCCAGTAAATAATTACTGGGGATCAACGAGTTTTTGTAAAACATCAGGGATGTGATGGGGGACAGGAACATTCCCCTCAGGGCTGTTCGGCGTGACACATAGCGTGTTGCAAGTCAAGATTAATTTTTATATAAGCAGCTAATATTTGATTTGCTACCCTTGGACGATTATCATCGACTCCGTAGCATCGAGAAACTATTTACATTGTTCCTAGAAAGGAAGTCATCCATATTGCTAGGGCGCTGAAATTGGAAGGTAGTGCGCCTATTACCTTTAGTCTGACCAACAGATTGTTTTTACAGTTACCAAGGGTTTGCTAAATGTAGGCGTAAAGTTTTTGGACTTTTATAGCGTTGAACGATATATTGTTATTAGCTAAGACACACGACATGATCTCATTTTTGGAATGAGATGGCTGAAATGCCACGAAGTGTGGATTGATTGGACGTCTAGGGCCTAAGGAGAAATGCGCACGGCTCCTGGCGGATCTTATAGAGTCATGAACTTACCTCCTCGAGAAAATAAAAGCACAAATAGTTAAGCCAGTGCCTGGATTGGTCAGTGTGCTGATAATTGGTCTTTCACAGTTTTTTACATCAAATATGTCAAAGAGATAATATACGAGCTGGACACTATAGATGGATTATGGGGGTTGCCAATTTCGTAAAGTGATGTCCATGATGATGATTAGTTACCATTTAATGCAAGAGTAATTAGTCGAAGGACGAGGCATCACTAGCTGAGCTCTTTATAAAAGCGTGAAGTGTCACGATTAAACCCACTGTTTTAAGCGTCAGAGTTATGTAATTCATCATCGAATGTCAGATCATATATCAGCTCTCGTATCGATCACGCTACGGTAAGCGACAAACCCGGAACCTCCATTTTCCGACCTCTAGCAGGTGTAAGTTCATATTCAAGAGACGACAACAAGCTTACGTAGCAGCCGCCAAGCACAAACTATTCGTGCTTTAACCTTGTGATAATAGCAATGATACACTATATACGCTTGTCAATGAAGGTAATGGCCATTTGATCGTCATCTTGGAATTTAAGCTGCCTCATCTTTTCTCGCTGTTCAATATCGACGAACGTCTGATGAAGAGATCGTCCACGCCTTTAAAGGAGGTATTATCATAATTATTTATCATATGCCGCGATCTTGAACGGAAGCATCACTGTTTATGAATAATTTAGTCCTTGAAGACGAGAAGTTAACACTTAGTACCCGAAGTGGATCTGCGATCCTGAAATATCCGGTGATCCCCATTCATCCTACTAATAAAAATCAATGTGCTTCATTACTTCAAATAAGGGATCTAAGGACGCGATGTGTTGTAGTATACCATCATTATTACCTCCCGATAGAGGTGTTCGTCATTTAATTAGCCTAATTCCTGTAGCCATGTTCTGCGCTACATGGTATTGGCCCTACCCAAAAATACAGTATGACATAATTGACGTCTTCTTTCGTGCTAAGGACGCGGAAGGAATGATAAGTGATAATATATATTCTCGATTCCAGTCCCACATTCTATTTCAAGAAGCAGAACGGAAAGTATCCCAGGGTTCATGCTGATAATAAGCTCAATGCCACCACCATTTCGGCCCAGACATCAATTTATAGAAAGGACAAACTACAAAACGCTATGGTAGGATGTACTAGTCTCATTGCACCCGACTTGGTCTATTTTTTCATCATATGCTAGTGCAAAACAGTGATGTTTCTCTCAAAGTGGTAAGCAATCGAGTAATATGGTCTGACAGAGCTTTGTAACACCTCAAGGGTTATCGAATGCCCCGAATACGTTTGAATAACTTGTGAGTCAATTGTTCAGACCACACCGACGATAAGCATACACGTATTTCAATGGATTTTTGTCCATTGTCGCGCATCGAAGATTCGGTTCGACAGGGACAATCATGTTTATCATGTACGATGAGTTCTTAAGTGCATACGCACAAATGGGAGTTATGCTAGTGTAAATAGATGCATCTTTGGTGCTGAGTCAATATATTTTATCAGATCATTTATTGGTTAGCGAGACGTAAGAGATGAGACCTCAAAAGTGAAAGCCATATTTAACCGGTTATTTTCTACAAAACCTAAAAAATAATTACCGAAGTGGCTTTGTCTCGCCGACTACTTACACAAGTACAGTGCTAATTACGTAGATATGTATCGACTATTTTTCATCCTTATCCTTGAAAAATATATTTGATGGTTCTGAAATAGCAAATATGCTTTTTAGGATACAAACGATAGTCCCCTTTTAAGCCCCAAAACCGGGGCCTTCCAGGCACCGGTCTTGGCTCTGCCGGACGTCAAGTGGCCCTTCATTGTCGTCGTCACTTTTCCGACATTATTATTGGCTGCATCACGAAACGATGACACTGAAACTCATAAAAGTGTTGACTTGTACGAATCTCGCTGGCCAAATTGCAGAGAAAAGCATTATTTTTACATGAGATATATGTTCGCAATTCAGCATGCTTTCGGCAACAAAAGCAAAATATATTGCGAGCATTCATTTTATCTGCTTGGCTCCATGTATTTTGTTTTTATACTGATCATGCATCACAACGCACTGCTGCTCAGTCACCTGATTCTCTAATAGATAATGCATCTTCGACTTTTTTGCTCTTCCGAATATAAATTTTTAGATAGAGTAGAGCCAAGTAAGTAGAAGGATTGGATTGTACGTTATTGTGCAGGCCTGAATATGAGCTTGCTCACGTCTCGACTCTTTTGCTATCCATGTTGGACTATGATTCGTGCGTCTATGGCCTTAGCGATCACCGTGTAGGTCTGCTAGGTGCTCTAGAAAGCGAAACGTTTTCCAACTCCGACATAAAATCAAAAGCACGGTTATGTTCATGGCTACATCGATATTCTACTGATCAAAGTCGATAGTACGACTACATGGATGTTGAATCGACTCCTTGTATCGTGGTTTCACACGATGAGAAATTAAAATACCGTAACTCTACGAGACTTATGATATGCGTTGAGCGGTCATTTTTGCCACAAGAAGATTTATAGCTCTTTGATCCCACATTATTGGTTGCCAAACTCGAAAAATAGGAATTATGTATGCCTTTACATGCCAAACATGTCAGTAGGTCAAACACGTATTACCTTTAGCCCCGCCTCTTGCTAATTCAGCTGAAAGTATCGGGTGTTGATCTTCCATTAGTATGGATTTTGTGTTGGACCACTCCCTGAAAGATTGTAAATTCAGCTCGGGCATTGTAAAATTTGTTCGCTGTTTGATCAAAAAACTTCACTTGGCAGCTGTGTCCAGTTTTATTGATGGAACAAGTATACATATCAATTCATCGATTAAGTGTTTCGTCAACACATTTTGCCTGTAACAAATATTTTTGATCGAAATATCCACTTCACTGTAAAGATTTAGAAGTTCATCTTCAAGTTGATAGGCATAATATTGGAAATGTCCACTGCGAATCATCCGCAGAACGATAGTCACTGAGAGAGTGTAATTCGCTTTCGATAATTTTTACGCATGATTTACGCTTGTTCTTCTTAACGTTGAAGCTCTATGCTTCCCTGTCGTTGAACTTGTGGTATATAACGCCGTACATGCATCTACCAACTATAATCCGTTCTACATGATCAGCCACACATGCCCTTGCGTCTCGTTAACGCTTCTACAACGTGGTGTTTGACTTTGTAGGGGAGAAGTGGCCGATCGGATTGCTGTAATCCGCACTATTACTGTATTTTAACAAGTATTCAAGCTTCTCGTAGCGCGGTTTGATGTTCTACAACATTGATGTGACGCAATGGCTAAAAGACAGGGTAAACAAAAACAACAAGCAGATTCTATAAGCAAAGGTATATTGGAAGCTATGAGGTAGAAGACCAAGTATGACTCAAAGATAAGAATTCCCTTAGATGTATTGTCTATCGTCTTCAAGATGCGTCCACGCTTCGTCGGTCCATTCACATTTGTGGTCAATAAGGACCTCAATTAAAACACTTAGCCTACCACTCGAGTTGCGCACACACCCATGTTTTACGTTGGCGAACTAGGGTCATATCGGATTACTTCTTTTGTGGAGCTTGAGGCGCTTTCGCCGCAGATGGTGGTTCTACTGCGCATCGCTGAACCGACACCAGGATTTCTAGCTTCACCTCCAAGCGAAGCTGGCTCTGCCCCAGGGCTAGCAGGCGGTCTCGATTGATCTTGGGCGTTCCAAACGATCGCAAATACGCTGCACATTGTGCTTTAAGTCAATAATGACATGTTGTTAATTATCATGGGATGCCACTGACGTATTGGCCCCCACCATTTTACTCAATGATCGAGGGAACCGCCCGTTTTAGGTGGATAGAAGCCTGAATCGGCGTCGTCGTAACGAACAGAACCAATACTTGGTGGATTGGCGTGGATATACTGAGTCGGAGAGATCACGGGAATACGAGGTTCCACCACGATAAGATTTCCTCATGCCGCTTACGGTTTTGGGCGCTGTGCGCGGGGCCCACTCCCACCACCACACGCTTAGCAACCGCGAGTGCAGGCGCCGGAAGGCTCGTTGTAATGTCAGGACTAAAACACATGACTTTTGTAGCCGCATCAATCAAGTGAGTTCGGGTACGCGGTGATTCAATTTGTGGGGAGTATCGATACACCGAACGAAAATGGCATCTAGCCTGCAACTTTGCGAATACGTACCGTATGTTTTGCTTCAAACGAACATCGGAAACGTCGCCGCTAGTTTGAAGAGCATCTAGGTTGTGCAACCGAAGCAGACGCTCTACCTATCGAGTGAAATGTAAATCATTATCGATATTCAACTTGCGTCGGTAGAGGATGATATGAGTTGTCCACATGGAGGATGAAGACGCACCAAGTGCTTGATCATTCAAAGTTGAAATAGTAACTCATTGCCATGATCTGTGGCTTCAAAAAGAGTTGGCTAGCTTTTGGCATGCATTGATCTCGCTAGGCGTCGTGGCCTCGGATTTGGCAATCCTAACCAAACAATTGGCCCGCGACTTAAAAAATTCTATCATCAATGCTGTGTGGAATAAAGATATAGTTTGGCATTGCCCTAATAGAAGCAAGGGTAATAAACCAAATGTGAGCACTCTAGTCATTCCAGAGATCATGCATTTTTGACTCTCATCAGACATATTGGTGACGATTTCGTGCTCGTAGCCATAGATGTTTAGCAGCGCTGTTAGAGCACTAGCAGCGCCTCGTTATAGGAACTTATCCGGTACTTAAGTGAGCTCATTATCCTGCACTGAAGTGAGTAAGGATTTTTTCTGACTCGGTAGATTAGTGAAACTATCGTAGTTTACCTTAATTTGTGCAAATATAATTTCGAGAAGCGGGAGACATGCTCTGGTGGCGTCATACTCGCTTGGTAAAAGTAACGCAACCGTGGGTTTATCTGTTCTTAAACTGATTTAGCCGTAATATAGACAAATGTTGATTCGCGGTATGGGTAGTCTGATGGGGAGGGTGTAACGGTGGTACACGATATATGTTACACCATGGTACAGGAACGTGTATCGTTTGATGTGCATCTCACTTAGATTGGTCTGGCGTTAGGCAAAAATATACGTGTAGTGTTATACTATAGTAGAGAGAAAAATCTTTCTCCCTTCGTTTCAAAGTCTTCGTTATAAATCGAGCGATTTTTGTTTCACAATTTTTTTGTTTCGTCAAGATCAATTCATAGAGAGGAACGAAAAATGACATGTATTACTTTGATTTGGTGAAGATAGAACGTGCCATGTCATATGCGCTCGGGGGCCAACGAAGCGACCGGAAAAAATCTACTTGTCGACAAAGAATGGCCTTCTTCGAATGTAGTAGATTATAGGCACTGCCATGATTGTCTTCTAGTGCTGCAGTCATACACGAATGCAGCGAAAGAATACGTTTTCTAGTTTTTCTATTTTAAAATTCGTAAACGCCTTTTGGACTGCTTCTACCAACTCCTCGAAGCTACAAGTCGCCACTTTGTAATGTAGTAACTGGATCGATCGAATGTAGCCTAAGACAGCAAGTTGAAGTCCAGAAAAGTAGGAGCTATTCACAATACGCGTAGGTCAAGGCGCAACTAGCGGCCACCCTCACTCACGACCGGGTCATCTTCCTTGACGTGAGGTCGCGCGGTGTCCTGTTGTAATTAAATAGACCCACGTTCCGCGCTGCGACGTGGAAGCTTGGCGGTGATCCTAGGGATGACTTTTCCAGCAACATTTCGACGTAGTCCGCTCTCCTCACGTTTTTTACTGTCTTGAGTTCAACAGTTCCAAGTAAGCGATTCTTGCTAGTTCGCTGCGCGACCGTCCGTTCCGTGAAAGTACAGATGCCCAACTTTCCATAAAACCAAGAACCACTGGCAGCGCCCCTTCTCGGCCTGTCGACTGCTGCTAAAGACATCACCTCATGATAAATGCTTGCTTTTACATCGTCGAAAAGCATTACACATAAGGTCGCTCGTATCAGCACTGCACACACTGTTGATATATTAAATAGACAACGTACATACCAAAGTGGCGCCGGGTCGTTAGGAGAGGAAGAAATCGGCTTAGACACTCGTGTCATGTAAACCATTTCTCATCGAGATATATTACGTCGTACATCAAGGAGTAGAGCAGTGACGACTCGTCGAAAAAACGAACGATGAAGGCAATTCGCGCGCTTGTTTTCCTTCGTCAGTAGGGGTTTGATAGCGTTGAAGTCGCCATAATGTCATTGCGCTGGTGCATCCTACAAAGCGTAGACGTCGATACTCCCCTAACATGTTCCAAAGAGCGCAGTGTGTATCGCTTGCAATACAGCGCAGTCATCGTTTTCTTGTGAACTGCACACGCATCGGTTCTTTCTTGCCTTTCTCACCCTTAATTTTTGATCTATCATCTAGGAGGTCCGATGAGCGGGCCATGGTGTCGCGACCGCGGTTCAATACCCTCATTATTGACTTCACAGAACACGCATTTGTTAGCGCCACTGACTCAAAATAAACACGACTCACCTTCATGTTCGCACCAGCAGACTGAATGAGCGTACACATTATACCAGTGCGCTTATGGTCTGTGAGGTATTTTGAATGGCGTTTGGGTTCGATGTCAATCAAAAAGGGAGCCAAAATTATAGATGCAAATTTGCGAGAATGTGGCCTAAAGAAGCGTCTCGTTTAGGCGTCTTTTGCTATTTACTAAAGGCGATTTAGCTTTCCGAGCATAGAGAGAGGTTTTTGACCTTTTCTAAGCTTTTATTAGAACTGTCAAGCGTGACAATTGGTGGCCTGCAGGCTCCGCAATCATCGTCGGAGCAAACCCCTTCAAAAATGATGGTTTTTGAGGTGCTGATTTCTCGGCATCCAGCTACTGGATGAATGCACGGATAACACTGACTGAAATATCTTTAAAAAGGTTTAATTTTGAGGTGCATACGTCAATCAGGCTATAAAAACTTACCTTACTTTTTGCTTTCTTGCTGAAAAGGGACAAACATGTTAAAACGGAGGGACTATTCAACTTGTCTCGTACGAAAATCTCTCTTGACCAATTTATCGAAACTAGCACCCCCTTGAATCTTTGCATGTGTCGATTGGTCTCATAGAAAGATGAATTAAGAAATTGCTTTCGTAGTGTATTCACATGACTACCGTGGAAGGTCAATGTTGTCATCCGGAACTAGAACGATGATATCATCGTTCTAGTCATCGTACTCACTATCTTTTACCGTGTAGTGTGTGTTGACTTTACATCTTATTCACGTTACCGATGCGCATGCTGGAAGGAGCAACGACATTCTCGTGAGGCAACCCGCGCCCAGAGGGACACAATCAACGACTCTTTGTCGACTGAATTCTAGAACAAGTGGGGCAAACGGTAGTACATGGTCAGTGTAACGGGGCACACACTTGCGTGACCTTAACACAAGTATAAGGTGCGCCCGACAAGCGTACGCAGGGAAACCGAGGAAGCGGCAGGTAAGCCAGACCCGAAAGCTTTGTCTTGAGGGAAAAATAGAACTGTTTTATTGACATAATTAAGTCTATAATTGTTGTATCTCTTACTTGTTCTGACTTAATTATACTAATCTAACTGAGTGTATGGTGACGTCTCGTCACCACTCATTGCGCGCGTCTAACAGCGATTGATGGGTTGATAACATCACGATATCAACCAATGATATGACTCTTCGGCCTTCCCAACAATATCACCACGATTTGTGATATTATTTAACGAATATTCAACATAATATTCTTAATCGTCATTATCTTCTTAATGACAATTCCATGTAACGGGCTACCCCGTTACATTACTCCTCTTTTTTCTGATAGTCACTTTGTGACTATCGAAAACATTATGGCCACCCGTTGGACACCAGTGGGACAGGGAGCACTTGTTGGGTCAATTCCATTCACTACTGAATTAGCCTCGCATAGTTACCATGTCTATGCGAGGTGATTCAAAGCCCGAATAGTCCGCTGCTGTGCCAGCCTCTGCGGCAGACGATCCGTCGTCTGCTGCTTGTTCTCCGCCTGCAGCAGAAGGTGATGCAGACGCACGCATTATCGCACTACGTGCAAATGATGACCTTGACAGTAAGGTCTTCAATTCTGGCGAGTCAGACGTGCCTGACTCGCACAACTTTCTAGAGGCATGCCGATCACCGGCGGTGCCTCATCGTTCGTCAAGAGCACTGTCGAACGATCGGACTCGTGAGATGTAACACAGTCTATTCGGCAGTGATGATGAATTCTATGGTGAGGAACACCATGCCTCACCAGCAAAAACTCGTGCTTCTCCGCAAGAGCGTGATGACGATGGCGAGATCCGTCTTCATTCTGAAAGCTGTGGTACCGAAACAGTTACCAGATTAAAGCGTGGTGAGCTCAAGCCGTGGCGCTTGCCCGACCAGCTCATCGATAGCCTGTCTCACGAGACAAGCCAACACCATCGAATTCCATAATTCGATGCAACTGAGCTTCATGGCTTAAGTACCAGCGCGTACAACTTTCGCGCTGAGGGAGACATTTATCTCGATGCCTTCTTTAGGCATCGATGGTACAATGGCAACCAAAAACGTGACAAGAATTCGCTTTTGGCAGCGTGGAACGCGTTCGTCCAAATTGTCAAGAATTTTGGACGAGAAAGATGGCTGCAAAACGTTGAAGCGGTACGCATCGAGTTCGAAAAGCGAACGCCAACCGGTGCAAGGTACCGGCTGCATTGTTTAGTGAGGCCGGCATCCCATGTTTCACTTGGGAAGATCCTTGTGCGAGTTGTGTTAACAGCTCGCAACGTGCACATAGGGACGTGTATATCCTAAGTTCGCTCGGGAGAAGGGCATACATCTCGGCTGAGATGCGTGACGCGATTGCAAACTTGCAATTCGTCTACAAGCACCAAAAGCGCATGTTTACCGATGGGCCCTCGGACCAATCGGATGAGTCTCTTCACATTGGTGAACGAGACCGGACAGATCCATCATCAGCTGATAGCGGGGCTCCCAGCTGTTCCAAGAGGGTGGATACCCCCGCCACTGGACGAGGTAGCTCGTCCTTGATCCTGAATCGTCACGGTGATTCAAGATACGCTCCACTAGAAAGCGTTGACCACCGTGTGAGTCCACCAAAGGATGTGGCGGAGGAGGAAAGACCTCCTCCAGATCGTTCTGCTCACCATCTCGATCCTAACGAGATGGATCGCGCAATCGTTGAATTGCGCGATGATTTAGAGCACGAGAGGAACAGGCGTTACGCTTTGACTAACTCTTTGCGGAAGAACCGCAAAGAGCACGAGGCGGACCGTGCGAAGGACCGCGCTGAGTATGCGGTCGCATAGCTGCAGGTCGAGCGCGACGTCCGATCTCTCTTTGGCGAGCTGGCGACAGCTCGCGGAGAGATCTATCAGTTGAGTTATGAGGTCTCTTATCTACGCGACCAGACGGATCGTCTGAAGCGCGAACGCAAGAACTTGATGGATGTTCTTGAACGTGGGGGCTATCTTCATCGGAAGAAGAAGGCTCGTACTTACAGTACCGCCTGAGCCTCCCCACGTAAACGTAGGATGCGTGCGCATCTTACGTGGCAATTCGATCGTGTATGCAGTGCCCTTGCGATGCAACACTCGAAATGGCCCAATGTATTTCGGCAGTAGTTTACTACTGCCGACACTAGTGACTGTATGTCCAGGTAAGTTTACCGTTGACAGTAGTACTAGGTCGTTAACCTTAAATGAAAGAACATTTGCTCTTCCATTCTTGTCTGCGTTCCGTTTCTGACGGTCCACCGCATTTGCGATGGAGTCCTGAACGAAACGGACTACCGCTTTTCGAGTCAGCAGGAAGTTCTCTGCTGAACCTTTGTTTTGTCTTTCAGTGCGCTTCGTGCGCACTGCTAAGAGATTGCTCTCTTCTTCAGCGAGGTTGTCTTCTTCCTCGCTGGCATAATCGTTGACGATGCTGAACATACACGCATCGTCATCATCATCCGAGTCAATAATAGCGTTGTCGCTATTATTGAGGCGATCTTCTTCATCGATGTCGACTTGATCGAAATCGGCATCATACGTATCGGCGTGAGAGGTAATACGTAATGAGCAAGAGCCAAAACGGTTTTTGCTCGAGCGAGTCCCTCCCCCTTATCCAAGAGTCACACTTAAAAGGGCGGGCACAAGTGGATGGCGTAAACCATTCACGTAAAACGGTGTGTGCTGTGTTGAAACATGCACCAAATTGTTGATGGCGGATTCCACCATTGGAAGGAATTCGCCTCGACTCGGAAACGAGTGGACATATCCTCGAATGATCTCTTCGAGGCCATGGTTCGCACGTTCCGTCTGACCATCTGTTTCCGAATGGTCAGAAGTGGGCATCTTCAATCGTGTTCCGAGAGAGCGGAACACGGAGTGCCAAAATTCCGCCGTGAACCAAGGGTCACGGTCGGATACGAGTTCACGGGGCAACCCGTGGAGTCTAAAGACCGTGTCAAGAAAGACTCGATCACAGCCGTGTCCCGTGATGTACTCGGGCACTGCAGCAAGATGCACCATCTTGCTAAACCGGTCAACAAACACAAGAATACCATTATTCTTGTGGTCGTCTTCGGGAAAACCGAAGACGAAGTCCATTGAAACGGACTGCCAGCACTCTGCCGGAACAGGCAGAGGCTGCAATGGTGCACAGAATGAAGGACTAGGCTTCACCCGTTGACAAACCTCGCAAGCACGTATGTACTTGCGTACAAACTGATACTGGCGGGACCAGTAAAAGTCACGACTTACCGTGAGGTAAGTCTTTTCTCTACCACGATGGCCGCTTGTTGGTCCATCGTGACACTCGTACATGATGCGTAAACGCAAGTCATTATGAGCGGGGACGACGACACGAGGCGTGTCGCCGGCAACAGCTGTATAGTACAGCAACCCGTTGCGTGTAGTATACCGATCCGAGGAGGATCGGTACAAAGCCGGTAAATTCTTCATTGATTTACTGGATGGATTCACTAGATGATCCATCAATCTCAGAAGATCCTTATCTTATGCGTATGCCTATCGTACGTCGTTGAGTAAACTTGAAGACGGAACACTGGCTCTCAGTGTCGCAACAGTGGGCTTATCCTTACTGTTGAATTGTGCGTCCGGTTCAAAATCGGGCCGGCGCGAAAGCGCATCCGCGACGACATTGAGTCGTCCTGGTTTATATTTCTCGGAGAAGTTATACTCCGCGAAGAAAGACAGCCACCTCGCCATCCTTTGCGAGAGGTGTGGGCTGTTTACGGCCGTGCGTAGTGACGCATGGTCCGTATAGACAACAAACGGTCTATCTCCGAGGAGATAGACGCGAAACTTAGCCAGTGCGTACCTCATGGCAGGGAGCTCCTTGTCATGCACCGGGTAATTGCACTCAGCTGCCTGCAGCTGACGCGACTGATAACAGATGACGCGCTCTGCGCCACCTGCATCGAACTGCATTAACGCACAGCCGATCGCAAAATCGCTGGCGTCACAGACCACATGAAATGGTCTGTCCTGATCTGCAATCGCCTATCTTGGCGATTGCATAAAGCTTTGCTTGATACCTTCGAAGAAACGCTGGCACTCAGCGTTCCATGACCACTTGACATTTTTCTTGAGTAAGTAAGACAGATGTACCGTCATTTCGGCGTTGTTGCGCGAGTACTTGTGCAAGTACGCCGCTAGTCCAAGGAACTTCCTTAGTCCCTTGACATTGACTGGCACTAGCCAGTCGGTGATCGCCTTGATATTTTCGGGATCAGGGCGTACGCCGTGTTTACCCACGATGCACTCAAGAAGTGGTATTTCGCTAGCCGCGAATATGCACTACTTGAGATTTGCGTACAACTTATGCTTGCGCATAAGTTGAAGGACTTGACGAACGTGAGTTCTGTGAACCTCAACGTCCGTCTTTCCGTCCATAGCACGGATATGGACGAACGCATCGTCGGAGTAACCCGGTGCGAAATCACGCACCGGTCTCAACAGATTTGTGACACACATGTTGAATGTCGCAGGGGCATTACTCAGCCCCTGTGGCATCACTAGCCACTTCCACAGCATACCGCTGGGGGTGCTCACTGCTTTGTACTTGATGTTCCGTTCACGCATGAGGATCTGATAGAATCCATCCATCAGATCCATGGACGAAAAGATGGTGCTCTTGACATACCATCTATGATGACTTCCTTCCTCGGTATCGGCGTCTGAGCCGGTACCGTTGCAGCATTCAATTTGTTGAATGCGTGCACTATCCGCCATCCTCCTGTGGCCTTTCGCACACAGAACGTCGGAGAGCTGTGAGGGGATGTTGATTTCCTCACATGGCCCGCTGCAAAGCGATCGTCAAAGAACTTGTCGATCGCTAGTACTTGTTCACGAGGCAGTGGTCACTGGTTCATGACACAGTACTTCGATCCCGGTTGGAGCTCGCTCTCGTGTCGAGTGCCTTTTTCCTTAGGCAACTCGCAAGGCACGGATTCAGGGAACACATCCCTGAATTCGATCAAATCCTTATACAAAGGATTTGCTTGAAGTGACTCCCAGGATTGAGACGTGTATCGCTCAATCCGAGTCTTCTCATCGAGGACACTTTCGTCCATCGATGAGCTGCTGAGAACCCGTTCGTTCTCGGCAAATACTGTTGTCGACCGAATATCGGTCACATACTCATCCTCTGTGACGAGTACACAGATCTGCTTGAATTTGCCACTACGCAGATCACGCAAGAACCGTTTCGGTTCTAGCGTTGGCAACTGAGTTATCTCCGAAGTTAACTTCGGACGCACAATCAGATCAAGCGTATAAGCGCCTAAGCTAGATCCGTCATTTACCAAGACGTTCAACGTCTCGGGTTCTTCCTGGTAAATTGCTTCCACAGGTTGCTGAGGGCCTGATCGTTCAGCAAGTGAATCTTGAGGAATTCCTTTCTCAAGTACGTGGGGACTTATTCCCTCGACGTCTTTTGACTGTGGCTGTGCATCCACTGTCAGGTACCGATCCTCTACGGTCGACTCTCCAGTCGACTTAGGATATCTGTTTTGCCGCTTGTGGGCAACGGGTTTCTTCTTGCTATGATGTCGCCCGCTAGGCTCGCATCCATGTACCGGTCCACTAGACTTATTCGAGTGGTGGACCTTCGGCGCCGCCTGTACTTCTGGCCAGCCGTCGGGAGCTTGCTCCACAGTGTAGTGATCAGCTACACTGTGATCTTGTGCATTCTTGCGAACGACCGAACCGCAAGTGGGGCCATCGCACTCACTCGCAGTACATCCACACGCTTCTGGACGCTCCATGACGTTCAACAGATGGCCATCTGATAAACAAGCGGCAGTCATCTTCACGGATCGATGCTGCCAGCTCACTCTTGGCTCGTACTTTCTGAGCCAAGGTAATCCCAGGATGACATCAAATTTGTCATCCCGATCCAGAACGATGAATTCATCATCGTACTGTTCGCCCTTTAACGTGTAGTGGATTCCTACTACACGTTTCTCAACGGTTATCGATGCGCCTGTTGCAAGGCGCACCGTCATCCTCGTTAGGGGAATGTCGCGCTCAACGAGCTTGAGCCTACGACCCTCTAGCGACTGGCTACGAACAAAGTTGTTCGACGCCCCACAGTCTACTAGAGCACGAAGCGACAAATCATTTGTCGCTTCCAACTTCAAGGTGATGAGCGAAACGTCATCACCAGGTGCAGAGACACACAATGATTGTGTATCTGGAGCAACTTTCGTCAAGAGATTTGTAAATTCTCTTGAGGTTGCTGGATCAGTAGGGCGCTCCGCCCCTACTGACCCCGACCATTTTTTGATGGTCCGTCTCGCTGTTGCAGCTTCGCATCAGCGCTGGACCCACGACCGTTGCCCTTTCTGGCAAATGGTCGTCCATTTCGCTCAGTACTGTTTGGTACTGGGCGTGGAGCACTACACTCATATGCGTAGTGCCCTAACTTCTGACAGCGATTGCACTTCTGCAATCGCTTGTTGTTTGAAGAGCGAGGTCTCTCGCTCTCAACATAGCAGAGGTACATTGGTTCTGGACCTCCGATCTCTTGTCGTCTTGGTGGACGATAAAAGTTTGAGCTAGCATGAGCCTGTCTCATGCTAAAGTCTTCCTGTTCCGCGGCTGATATCGCTTCTTCAAGCGTATTCAGCTCAAGGCGGAACAGGTGGCTCCTGACGGGCCTCTCTGCGAGCCCTTGCATGAACACCGTAATCAACGTGTGTTCATGGAATGGATTAGCCGTTATACTACTCGCAAGGAGTCGTATATGTTGTGCGTAAGCGTGCACATCACGCTTACCCTGCTTGAGTTTCAGGAGCTCTGAACGAGCCCTGAACTCAGCCCGTGGCGGCTCAAACGTTTGTCTGAGCCGGGACTTGAAGTCATCTAGCGACCTAAACACATGTGGGTCGCTACTCTCGAGTCCCAGGGACCAAGTTTTGGCACGCCCTGCCAAGTGGGTCTGAGCAAATGTGAGTTCCATTTGCTCATCTTCGACGCGAAGAGCCCTTATAGCTCTGTCGAGTTCGATAAACCACAGTAACAGGAAGTCCTTCGGGACTCCACTGTACTTGGAGATGTCAACCTTCATGACCTCGGGACGACGCGCATGCGCCGTCCCGCCCACAGCAGCATCGGATTGCTGCTGTCTCAACAGCTCTGTCTGTTGAGCACCGAATTCTCTCAACTGCTCGGCCTGTTGAGAGCCTTGCTGGTGAAGCAAGGCTACTTTCTATTTTTTCGGCGAGAGTGTTCATTTTGGATGAACCTGGCGATAGCGGCATGTTGTTGGTCTCTGTCTAGAGACTCCAACATGGCGCTAATGGCGAACTCACCTACGGTAGAACTCATTCGTTCTACCGCACTCCATTCGATATCACTCAAACGGGTAAACCCTTCACGCGTGGCGTGAAAGGTCTCTTGATCATCCAACATGTTCATGATGGATATTGTGGTTGTGGTCGCTGGAAGGACTACAAATGGCTACCAGGTGTAACGGGGCACACCCTTGCGTGAACTTAATGCAAGGGCTTTTGTGCGCCTGACAGACATACACGAGGCAAACGAGGAAGCGTAGATAAGGGAAAAGTAGAACTGTTGTATCAATATAATTAAGTCTTTTAACTACTGTCTCTCTGTTTGACTTAGCTTAACTATACTAATCTAACTGAGTGTATGGTGACGTCTCGTCACCACTCATTGCGCGCGTCTTGCGGCGATTGGTGGGTTGATATCATCAAGATATCAACCAATGAGCAGACCCTTTGGTCGACCCATCAATATCACCACTATTGATGATATTGTTAAAAGAATATTTAACATAATATTATTTATTGTCATTATCTCTCAAATGACAATTTCCATGTAACGGGCTGCCCCTTTACAGTCAGCGATGGCGTAAAATGACAACTGAATGATCACTTACGTTCATTACATCGTGCTTGATTGTCGTGAACACATTCAAATTCGCAGAGAGAATATCAACTTCGTATAAACTTAGTGGAAAATGTCGTGGAACTAATCTGGTCATGACAATTCATTTAGGCTCCCACTTATCCTCATGACGACTGTTTTTATAGATCCGCTACGCTCTTAAATTGTGCAACAACGCTGTATCCGCATCTCTAGGCCATCTTGGCGGAAGATATATCGTCACGCTTCGTGCTACGATGAACTATGTACAGAAAATATCGTTGACAATATGTCATGAAGGTGGTGAGGTTGAAATGTGGGACCTGTTATGGATAAGTTACGATCTCACCCAAATGAATGGTAAGTGACATCTGGATACGACGAGAAAATACGGTCGTTCTATCGGATAATCAAGATGCCGTGGCATGTGGGACAAGAAGCTACGGACGCCACGTGGGACCGCATCTGCTGACGGAGGAGTTCACGCACGCCATGTGCGTCTTCATCTGGTCTGTAGCGAAGCCAATGCAGCTACTAGTCGGAAAAATGCGCTAGGCGCAGAGAGCAACTTGTTACGAGCAAGGACAACGACTATACGAGTCTTTTCGTGCAGTGAATCACGACTGGATGTGTCAAGTATTTCGTAGAACAATGACTGTGCGAGTCAACAGAGCTCATAAAGCTACAAGTCCTGATTCAAGGGGATCCAGAGATTCTGTGAATCCACTTCCCGAGGTGCGAGAGTCATTGCCTTAACAAGGCTTACAAACGCCGATAACTATCAAGACGTCTTAAGAACGCACGTGTTGCTATGACTGATCAAAATGAGACCTGATGTTTATTTATGAATATAAAGCGGGGTCAAATCTTCTTCTGATTACTAAAGTACTCCAGTACACTGACCTTTATAGGCGGCACATGTGCGGAATATTTTGTCGGGCTACTGCATTGATCGTGAGTGGTCGAAGAGATGGCGAGATAAGTCAGCTTCGCACTCATTGACCGTGCATGTATTCTCGCCAATAAGCTGGTCTTAATTAACCAATTGTAGATTGTGCGTAAAAGTCATCTTTGCAGCATGAGATACGAAAAACATGGTCAGCAAAACAATATGTGCTGCGCGATGCCGTCAGACAATTGATTGGAGGGGTATAGAACATGGACGTCAGCTTAGCTTCATACTTTTTGCATGGCACATCACTTTGCTAATTTATCGCACGGAGCAACGATGATTACATGATGAACGCCCGTGCGTACGCATTGTAGAGGAACTTAGACTCCTCATGACCTGTTCGGCTTACGTTTCCTAAGTCTTATGGCAATCACATCGAGCATGACATATGAAAGAAAGTGCTTGTTTCTTCAGCTTCAAAAACACGACCTGGCGTGTTTCACGCAGGCAGCCAGCGTTGTTGAGCATGTTCGTACCAAAACTTTACTTACCTTGGTCTGGCATCAAATGGTGGTGCCCGCGTTCGTGTGGAAATATGCGAGTTTTTGTCCCTACCGATGGAATCTATCGTAGTGTTGACGACAAAGCCGGCCATCTTGATGCCAAATGGATGACACATGAGCAAGGTTTCGACCGAGTTTTATATCCCAGCTTGGCAATATGGCTGTCCGCGTGAAAGAATGACAAAGTTTAGCAATTCGGATAGCGCTACTTACAGGACTGATGAATCAATGTTTGGTGGTATAAAACGCTTCGCAGGTTGATGAACGTCGCGGTGAGAGTGCAGAGGGGTGTGACGAAAGGACGTTGGTTTAAAAGATGTGCATGACAGCATGTGAGTAGTACATTTTTGATCAGCCCTCAGTGACAGGTGTGTTGGTCAAAGGGTTAAGTGTAGTGTCGATTTCATAATCGACACTGATTGTGAAACGATTGTGGAACGTTTTGGCAATGTTAAGCAGAATGTAGTTCGTGGTTGTAAATGGCGACGACGACCATGGCATATTCTGCTTTAAAGAGTGGCACAGGGCTTACGCTTCATCGATCGTTCTTGCGTATTCCGATGCATATGTAGCTTCACTTTTGGTGTGGGATATCAATCAAGAATGAAGGGTCAGCGCGTCGCATATACAACAACACAAGATCGATCATATTGAGGCCGAGGAGCAAAATGTCATCTGCTCCAACAACTCAACGGTGGCAACCCAGGTGGCTTTCATGTCACCAGGAAGAAGTGCTGAATAGGCCATGCTGCAATACCGTCGTGCTGGCACATGATTATCGACCGTCAGTACTTTATACGTTTAAGAAAGGTGGATAGGGTCTGCGATCGACCTAAGCAAGGACTGCTATCGGTACTTTGAGCATCCGTCTTACCACTCTGACACTTGTAAATGCGCTACTGCACCTGCACTTTTAAGCAGGTTATATATGATTCGCCGAGCTTGGAGTCGTATGTCCTGTAGGACCGACGCGTGCCGGAGAAAGAGACAACATGCAAGTTGTGATCAAGTTTTGTCGAAAACTAGGGCACAACCTTTTCGTTACCTGCTGACTTTTCGTCGAGAGTCGAGTTGCCAGCGTGGAGATCCAATACTTTTGCAGAGTACGAAAGCAGCTTCCCCAAAATAGCGCTGCTTCGGTAGATAAATCGTTAGAATGTATGCGAGAGCTGCCGAAGCCGTGAGTGCTAGCAAAGAACTTGCATTCGAAACGACTCCTCAGGCAGCACAGCAAACAGAATGGTTATGTAGACACACAGGATCGAAACAGGCGTGCCTGTGTAGCATAACGGTGGAGAGAACACTGACGAAAAACGCCTCGATCAACCATATTCAGCTAGCGACGATTGGTGTATTTCGCACGAACTTCGTGTCCACTCAAACCCTCGTCTACCCGCAAACAACCTCATTCGATTCATGACAGAGATCCTTCACGCCAAAGCTTTTCCGCACGTCTGCCTTCTTTTGCCAGTCGGCTTACGTTGCGATTAAAAGTTTTCATGATGGAAAAACTTGTTAATCATGTGATACGAAACGGCAGGTTGGTCCATTGGTACCATGTGGCCCGAGTTGAAGACACGAATGAACGTCAAGTTCTCAAACGAACGAACACGTCCTGCGTCCGGGACCTCCGATGTGCCGAACTGGCGGTTTGCAGCATTGTTAAAGGCCGCTTTTCCGCTCCAGTCGAGCGCCATCACCCACGCTTGATTGCCCACCCAGTTGCACATGAGATCAGCATCTCCAGCGTAAAGCAAGACTCTTACGCCTGCATCGAGAAGCAGTTTTACGTCGTCAGCTGAAGACAGCATTTCACCAAGCGCAAACCTAGCATTAACCGTCGCATCGCACTCGCGCCAGGGTTTCGACTTTTGTACGTCGACACCCAGCTCTGCCAGCACGTGAGGGGAGTTCAAGTACTCTTCAATGTGCTCGAAATCAACACACGTCATCACATCCTCTGCAACGCACGGCTTGCGAATATCGTAGGGGTTCCGTCCGGACTGGTAGTACGGCTGTTCCAGCGTCGCAAAGCAAAACTCCGAGGCCTCAGCACACATTTCACGGTCCTTTTGGCACTTTAAAATGAGCTCGTGGCACACTGGCTGCGCTTTGCGCATGTCTTCAATCGCTCTTTCGGTCAGCAGCGTCACATTGTACGAGTTCACGGCCATGTCCACACTGTGCTGGTATTGCACGGCCGGGTCCGTCAGTCCGTTGCCAATGGCAACACCTGCTACATTGATATGACTCGCGCCCGGATGCACGTGCCGGAGCGCGTTGGCTTTTAGTATGTAGCGAGCCGCTGCAGGCACAAAGTGTCCACCGTAGCTCTCACCCGTGACAAAAAACGCCCGGTCTTTCAACTCGGGGTGTTTCTCAAGAAACACCTGTATGAACCAGTAGATGTTTGCCGCTACGTCGTCTTCGACGTCCGTGATCTGGTCGGAGCCGTACGAGAACCCGACCCCTGTTGGCTGGTCGAGCCAAATCACATTGGCGTGATTGGTCCAGGCGTAGGGGTTGGGTTTCATCGACCGGTCCGAGTGGACGTAGCAGGGCCCGTTTTCCGTCAGAAGAGCCGTCAAACTGGAGCAACCAGGTCCGCCTGTGAGCCACAACACCAGTGGGTCCGTTGCGGGGGCCGTCTGCGACTCGACGAACCAATAGAAATAGTGGTCGGCCGCTCGATTCGGCAGTTTTATGTACCCCGTCTCGTGCGTCGGGAGGCTGCAGAACGTCTCGTCAAACTTGATCGTGCCCTTGAGGCTCGTCACACTTGATACCGGCCACGTCTCGTGCACGACCAGCGCGAACAAGAGCGTGAGGCCCACGACTGTAAATAGTAAGAATTGCGCGATGTTCGGCCGGAGAGCGAGCGAGCGACGGCGCAGGCGCGTGGCTCCCTCCAGCACCAGCGGCGTCATCTCGCACGTCTGTGGCATTCCGGTGATAAAATGAGAGAGGTCCGTCGGTTTGTATCAGATTTTCAATGGGAGGCAATCTTTTTCGAGCCGGCTTGTTTGCGGCGGGCGAGGGGCTTTCTCTAAATTGATAGGGTACATCGTACCACGACAAAAATAAACACGCCGACGCAACGAAACGGACGGACGGAAAAGATCGTTGCACGGTGATTGGTCGAAATAGGTGCACGAGTTTGGCTCCACGGTATTCACCAAGAGCGAAGTACGGAAGGAACTTAAGAGACTCAGAAAAGAACTTTTTGTAGAGGTTTTGTAGGCAGTGGTGACAGACCCGTCGCAAAAAAGCTGAGCCAAATTGGATGGAGCGGTTGGCATCACTGGACACAAGTGTACATATTGTCGACGAAAGCCTTTGATGTATCTGATTGCCCATCGACTCGTATGTATGTGTTGTGAAGTGGGAAAGTTGTTGAAGCTTCCGTAGCATGTTAGCGGTTAAGGGTTTGGTTCCCACCAGAGTAACCGTTCTTGTAGTGATAGTATCGTAGCTGACGCGTACTTTTCAGCGTTGTGCATCGTTTCTTCACGGTTGGGTGTCCAAGAGCATGCTAGTGATAGCGTGCAGTGCTTGCTTCAGCTCTGTTCAGTCGTAGTCGTTGCGTGATGCGGGAATGATAACTGAATATGAATGAAACGCAGGAATTCCAGCGCTGTGTATACAATGCTTGGCTCTTTCTCGCAAGGACCGAAAGCGTCCAAGTTGCGCCAGGTTTCAAATGGAGTGCATGTGCTCCCATCCGTGATGGTCGTAGAGGCTGGTAGTAGGCCGAATGCGAGTGTATGGTGAGTCATAACTCAACATGTAGCGAACGTAATCGAGATCTTGACGACGCTCACGTGGAACCTGTCATCTGCCTTGATGCAACAATAGGAGCGAACAAGTGTGTAAGGGATGAGGTGTATTCGACTTGCAGAACGACGATGCGTTGCCTTGAACAACAAGGCCAAGAGGGCCCAGCTTTTCTACTATAATGACTGAAGAAGGTGACGAGCGCTGTGGTGGAAACACCAGTGAAAGCTCGAACAACGCGGCATGTTAACTGTAGTAGTACACTGGGCGAACGTCGCGCTGTCTCACGCTTAACGACAATACTTACATTGTCTAGCGATGCGAATACGGTGGCTGATCGAATCAACCTGTTGTTATGTAATCCGTCCACGCAGATACCAGCAGATGCCTTCGTTGCTGTTTCGAAGACAGCACTACTCTCTTCTTCGCACTAATGATCGACTTTTAGTACTAGGTACAGAGAGAGCCACGACCACGTTCGAAAAGACTTGCACTATGGCGATAGTTTCAACGAACTTTGATCGACAAGGAGAGGTTATATGATACACTGCATGCGTCAATACAGGACACTGTGATGGAAACTGTTGTGCCGAGATTTCTTGGCGAGTATACTCTGCAAGGCGTGCAGGATCTAGCAATCATCAGTCGCAATGTCATCTGCATGATTCTCACCTGGACAAACTGAACCCGTTCCTGCATCGATCCTTTGCTAACGCTGCCAGGGTGAGAACAGCTGAACTATCTAAGATGTCATGGCGGTTTTGCTCTACGTAGGCGTATGTAGCCTGCAGCCGTGCAACATCTATCTCCAGCGACAGGTGCAGTCTGCAGCACACCGCAATTACGCATCGACTCATTCAATCGAGTTGTGACGACGCATCGCGCATACAATCGTATCGTAGCGGCATCAGCTGCATCCTTGCACGTCTGCTTCGTATAACACAGGATATCGGGTATGGTTTGGTAATGTTAGTTTGGCATTGCCAAGAACCTCAGGACAAAACTTCGCAAAGTTGCGTCTCAGTGATCATCGCAAACATGTCTAGTAAGCCAAGAGTATCACAATCGCTACCTGCGCTTCGCAAAAGCATCGTCTTATACCCTCTTCGGGCTCAATAGTCTCGTGACATCGTATGCAAATACAGAGAGCGAAGCATGAAGGTATGACGCCTTTGTAGCGCCGGAGACGATGCAAAGCGCGATTGCAACATTTGACATACCCCCACAGCTATTCGTTAGACAACTGATTGTACCTGGTCGCCATTTACCGCTTCACACTCCTCTTAGCTGGTGACGTTGCCATCCATGCTACATAAACTTCCTGTTTTTGCAGGGACGTGACAACCCGTGTGACTCGTCGGCACTCCATGACAAGTTGTTGATCGTAGAACACCTGACACGCGTGCAGCGACAAAGTTCGTTGTTGCTACCTATCGGCCTTTGCCGATCGGCGTCTTGCCGAAATCAAGTCCCATCATATCCATCTGAGTGCAGATCCGCAACAGTTTCGACCACCAGTCACACGCTTCAGCCGACACATGCACAAGTGTTCTTGACGATGTGCAAGAGCTCCTTACGACGTGCAGAGCACAGCATACGCTTCAAGCTAAGACCAAGTTTCTAGCAGAGATTTGACACCAGAAGTACCACACGTGCGGCAAAGAAGCTGCGGCAGCATTAGCTCAGCCACCGCTACGGCGGCGAAGAACTCCTTTCCACCTCTCCGTTCCTGTGTGTTTCTTTTGTAGCGAGTACCTGGAGATCCATCTACAGTGAAGCAGGTAAAATGGCGCTTGCATTGCGCTTACAACCGTCAACACGCGACAATGTGTTGTCGGTGAACCGAAGACGTTTAGTCTCGCAAGATCTCGAGTAGATCTTGAGGGTGTCGAGATGCCGCTTTTTTCGTACCCGAATGTCGTTTGTGCTGGGTCCACAAGACTTTGTCACATCGGCGGCCACTGACAAAAGGCAGGAGGTCAAATATGCAACAACAAGCTGCTTGTACAAGAGAAGGCAAAGACCCAAGCGGATGTATACCATCTTGGCATAGTTGCTTGAGCCCCTTGCTTCACGTGATCCCTGCCTGGTCAATGCCGTTTACACAATGGTACAAAGTGAGCGGACAGGAGAAGATTGAGTGTGTGGTGGATGCATATCGTTACACGGACGATGGTCTCCAATGAATTAGAAGCGCAGAGCTAAGCATGAGGTATCTTCACAGCCAGGATGTTCGTGCAGGATGGAGTGTTTATTGGCTACTGTCGGCACGATATGTGCGATTCTGTCTGGTACAGTAGCAACTCGATAGGAACGAGAAGCACATGACGAAGAAGATGAAGACAAAGGAAAAGCACGAGAAGAACCGCTACTTTGGTTGTCATCGTCTTTCATTCTTAGGCTCTCTCTAACCTTTTTCTAACATGCACATACACAATGGCCATGCACACTCAATAGCTGCTGGCGTTGAAATGGTCAGCCGTCATGACCTTGGCCCAGGCCGATGCAAACACGCGCTTGAACAGGACCTCGTCATTGGCAAACTGCTCCACCAGCTTCTTGAGCTCGGGCGCCTCCAGCAGCGCTACGTCCGTTGCCATCATGTAATAGCTCTCGCCCTTGCCGTCAGCTCTGAACTCGTCTGCTCCCGTCCGACTCCACTGATGGGTCAACAGGATCTGGAAGTACTCGTTCGAGAACGTAGCCGAGTTCTGCGAGTACGAGCCGCTGTAGCCCAGGACCTTTTGCTGCGCCACGCTGCGCGGTCGTCCAGCCAACGCCACGGCTTCTGCCTGCGATACACCCAGAATCCTGATATTGTCGAGCACCTTGGCCACAACCGAAGGGTAGTTCTCACGCAGGGCTAGGCTTTCATCCCCCTCGCCACTCACACCGTCCGTGCGCCCCCCGAGAAAGTCGATCTTCACGTTGGTCTCTTCTTCCAGCGCAACTTGTCCAGCCAGCACAATCAGATCAGCAGTCGAAAGCGTCGCGTACTTTGTCTTAATCGGCTCGAGCGCAGCAATGATCTTGTCCACGCCAGCGTTCACAGGCCAGTCTTTCTGCGGCGCAAACCGAATCTTGGCCCCGTTGCAGCCTCCGGCGTAGTCGGTGATGCGGAACGTCGACGCACATTGCCACGCTACATGCACAAACAGAGCGCCGTTGTAGGGCGTCCCATCGCTGGCCCCGTCGCTCGGGAGACCGGTCACGGGTTTCCTGAGCAGCTCTCGAATGTCCAGCCGCACAGCATTGAAATCCGGTAACGTCGCAGGGGGCGGTGGCAGCGGGTGCTGAAACGGCTGGACAGGAGGAATGTCGTTGCCACGACAGCGAGCAACGGGGCCCATGTCACGCGACATGAGCTTGTACCAGGCGTTGGCAAAAGCTTCGTCCAGAGCTGCCGGGTCCGCAGCGAACTCGAGCGAAAGGGTGCGAAAGCTCTCGTCGTGCAGCAGTGCAATGTCGGATGTGAGCATCCGCACAGGCGGATTCGTGTCGGGAACAGGGCGCCACTGCACACGGCCTCCTGGGCTGACGACCTTCTCCCACTCGTAGGTGGTCAAGCTCCGGAAGTACTCGTTGCTCCACTTGGTCGGTGTCGACGTCCACGCACCTTCGAAGCCACTGGTGAACGTGTTGTTGCCCTTGCCCCGCATTGGGCCTTCGCCACAGGTTCCTTGCCACGGGTTCTCAGGGGCCTCGAGCGGGGACAACCCAGGACCAGTCGGGCACGGACCGTGTGTCTTGCCAATCGCGTGGCCCCCGCCAATGAGCGCCACGGTCTCGCGGTCGTTCATCCCCATGCGGCTGAACGTATTGCGCACGTCGCGAGCTGATCCCACCGGGTCGGGCTCGCCCATGGGCCCCTCGGGGTTCACAGAGATGGGGCCAACAATCGTCGGACCGAGTGGCTCGTTGCACTGGCCGTCCACAGCACACGGTGCAACCCGTTCCTGCCTGATCGACGGCCCCAGTTGCAAGCTGCTGGTCCCGTCGACGTCGTCGAGGCGACCGCCACAAAAGCCGACCACAGGGCCCCCGGCGCTCTTGATCGCGACGTCCCCCGACAAGACAATGAGGTCGCCCCAGGACAATGCGTCGCCGTACTTGGCCTTAATGGGCTCCAACAGCCGCAGCGCTTTGTCCAAATTCCTACTGTCCGGCCAGCTGCGCTCTGGATTGAAGCGGATGCGGGCGCCGTCGCAGCCGCCGCGTCCGTCCGTGCGACGGTACGCCCCGCTGCAGCGCCACGCGAGGCGGATGAACAGACCGTTGTAGTGGCCATAGTCCGCGGGCCAAAAGTCCTGCGAGTCGATCATGAGCTTTTCGAGGTCCTGTGCCACGAGGCGATAGTCGATCGTATCGCAGCTCTGGGCGCTGTAGAGCTCGTGGGCGATCTGGCGGTCCTGGTCTCTCACGGCCGCCACTTGGTCATAGCCAAAGGGGCACTTTGCAGCACTGGCGCGCGTCGACAGCGCCGCGACCGCCGCGAGGAAAGTCGTAAGGCAGACGTTCATCGGTCGAGGGGGGTGCAGACGGTTGACCTCGAAGGCGAATTGAGAAATGACCGCACCAGTGAAAAGCTGCGGCAAATGGACACGAAAGACACGACGGCAGCGATTGTCTCGTTGTGTGGGCTGCGCCTGTGCCGTCTCGTCGCGGAGTCGGCTCGTGTCGATTTGCTCAGAGCAGTGGAGTGGAACACTCAGCCGAGGGCACGTGGAAACAGGTATCCAGTCCTGGGGGCAGACAGGGCGCGAAAATCGCAGAAAACGTCGGGTACCAAACCGATCACCCCCGATAGGCCGCTGGTGCTCCGGGACGGTCCCGATCAGAACCACGTTCTAGGCAAGTTCGCTTCGTGGAACCGAGAGTCGCGCTCGGCGACCGGGCCGGCGACTTGGAAGCTGACGTAGAATAGCAGGAACTAGGTGAGAGGTTGACAACCGCTGGCGACGCGCCCTCACCCCGGGGTGGCTGGGTTGGTGCTCCCCTTGCGGTTCGCACGCTGCGCTGCCTCCCATAGCGCACGCAGCAGCTAGAAGGCCTCCCCCTTTTAACCTGGGCCCCATTATTTGGGACTTCCCACCCAGGAAAGGGGCCGGTTGTCCGGCTCTGTGGAGGTCGTTGTCGCTTGGCCGTTGTTGCCCGAAGGCGCAAATTGGGAAGTGATTTGCTCAGAGCAGTGTGCAAAGTAGAGACCGACTTCCATCGGCGGCAGTGTCCAACAAGTGCCGTCGTCGGGTGATGGGCTATAGCGGTCGCCTGTTCGTCTTTTGACGCGACACTCCGCTTCGTATATTCGGATCAGCTGCAACGGCTCTATAGAGTCGGGAGCAGATAGAAACGAGCCGCTAGAGGGGACGACCCCACGTTCTGGTTGTGCGCTCAGCAAAGTCCCGTACATCACCACCACAATCTTTTGACTGCCATTGCTCAAATGTCCGATCTGCTGTGATGAGGACTCGTATCCATCACGAACGCATACTACCGTCAGATGTGTCTCGTTAACGCCAATCCGTTGGCTGAGGTAGCGGCAAGCGACAACTCGGATCCCGGCCGAGATTCGTCACAGACGTCATGGGTCTGGCCGCTCGAAGTTGACGTCGAGGCTGTGCAGTCATATGCCTCGATTTCGACCGAGACGACCCGATGCCATGCGTTGGAGGTGTTGACTTTTCAAAAGCTTTACATCCGGTGTGGAGAATTGAGTGGTCACTACTGATGACGGGTGCTGTGTGATGGACATGCTTGCGTGACTCGGTTAGGAGCACTCGATGCGTCATCACATGCTCAGAACAGCGTTCACGTAAGCGTGAACACCCGCGCTACGAAAGTCTACTACGAGGATCGCAGCATCCATACAGCTGATGGGAAGTTGCGTCGCCAGCGCTGCCCCAGCCGCGCCTTTGGTAGATCTGCTGCGCGCTACTGACCAGAGTTCTTCAAGCAACTGAGGTGAAGACGGTCGACCGCATGGCACTCTCTCTCTTGTAGCTGGCATGGCGAACTTGAGATCATGTCAGTCGACACGGCTGCTGAGTGAGAGTTGGCACTGGAATGGTTCCTAAAGCTCGTGCAACTTGCGTAAGACTGCGTCCCAGCTGGAAACAACGTGCTCCAAAGTCGTAGCAGCCGATTTCGAAGAACGATTGGGATATTAGCAGAGATGGGTATGGATAGCCTACTGTAGGAAACACCAAGAGCTCACTGTACTGATTTGCTCTTGCAGCGATACCTCGAAGATAGTCCATCACTGCTACCGAAGTAGACGTAGAGGATACCGATCGATAGCCGCAGTTGTCGTAGTGAGAACTGATCGATGTCCACATTTGTTGGGTGGGCTGAGGCCAGCGATCTTCGATCACGTGCTCACTGAATACGGCAGACGCATGTGCCACGGCGTCTAGTTTCTTTGAATCGAACCTCTTGACCTTATGGCTCTTTTCCGTCAGAGGCGATACATCCGAGGATAAGTGGCTTGGCCTGCACAAGCGGCTTGCCCATCCCGTGCGTAGAAAGGATCGTGTTCCCGATCGGAGTCGTTACAGGACGTGTGTTATGGTGGTAATCGAAACAACTTGTCGACACGTTTTGCAACTTGTTTATGAGCGCGACTTCGCTTGTCAATCATTCGTACGTTTGTCATGACAGATCACAGTAGCCGAGCGACTTTTCCTCGGCGTGGCCTGCGCTATGTCTTCGCTTGTACGCGCACGTCCGATGCTGACTCCCTTGTTGCATATCCGCAGGCTATTCACGTCGATGCAACGTTTGGTGCCGCGTTCGTACTTGAAGCTTGCATAGTCTCTACAGCTGCGTGGAGCTCGACATGTCGCCAATATGGGGAAATCGTAAAAAAACACCAGTGTTCTCCTAAAATGACACCGTTACGATGAGGCTATCCATTAACCTTATTTTACATGTTTAAAAAAAGAGTAAAGAAAATACCAATTTCTATTGAACTTCGTTAGCAACGTTTCTAAGATAAGTCGGACATCCCGCTTTTAAAACGGACTGCAGTCTATAATTGCGAGACGACAACTCCTGCAACGGCGCAGGTGGGAGCAAAGGGCGTGACGGCTACATCTGCAGCGACGATTCCTGAACCGGTGGAACCTGTTGCTGTTTAAACATCAGCGGCCTCGGACGAGACAGTCTTTGCAGGAGCGGAATTGGCTGCGTCGTCGCGTTTAAGGGCGAAAGGTGGGATGGTGGCGGTATGTCCAAATGCGCGAGTCGCGATGGCGGCACTTGCAACAAATTTGACGAAATTAACGCGTCTTTGTGTTGAATAGGCTCAATCATCGCACATGAGAGACACTGAAGCCGGTTACGGACAAATTCTAAGGCACTGGTTGTAGGTGTTGCGAGCGAGCTGCCTCTTCACTAGCTCGAAACACTTCCAGGACAAATACCCTGGGTATAGTCGGCTTGCTAAATATATTTGATACTGCTTTTGAAATCTCTTATATCTGTATTTACATTCTTTACACACTTATTAGTTGCTAATCTGGACTATTGACGCTCTCCTTAGCATAACGTCAGCAAGGACATGTCTCCTCGGCATCATCTACTGGTGTCATCAAAAAGTAATTCGCAATGACTTTGTGCAAAAGACATCTCGTGCAAGCAGAAAGCAGACCAACCCACGCCATTTTATTATATAATGTGATCGGCCATGCCATATCAAATCTAAAATACACACGCGACACTAGTTAGCCGTGTTGCACCAACCTGTCAGCAGCATCACAAATTACCAACCTGCTTTTACTTCCTCAAGAGGAAAAGAAGCAAGTAAAACCATGTAAATATACTACCATAAACGCCTATGGGATATAAAACGGCTAGGGCCAGCGTGATCTTAAGTAGACCGGTGCCGTATTGTAACGGGGCACACCCTTGCGTGAACTTAACGCAAGGGTATCGGTGCCCCGACAGACGTACACAAGGCAAGCGAGGAAGCGTAGGTAGGGGAAAAGCAGAACTGTTGTATTAATATATTTAAGTCTTTTTGCTACTGTCTATCTGTTTAACCTGACTTAATTATGTTAATATTACTGAGTGTATGGTGACGTCTCGTCACCACTCATTGCGCGCGTCCTGCGGCGATTGGTGGGTTGATCTCATCAAGATATAAACCAACGAGCAGACCTTTTGGTCGCCTCACCAATATCACCATTATCGGTGATATTGTTCAAAGAATATTCACTTACTATTCTTTATTGTCACTTTCTTTAAAGTGACACTTCCATGTAACGGGCTGCCCCGTTACACAACAGGACACCGCGCAACCTCACGTCAAGGAAGATGACCCGGTCGTGAGTGAGGGTGACCGCTATTTGCTCCTTGACCTACGCGTATTGTGCAAGGCTCCTACTTTTCCGGACTTCAACTTGCTGGCTTAGGCTACATTCGATCGATCCAGTTACTATATTACAAAGTGGCGACTTGTAGCTTCGAGGAGTTGGTAGAAGCAGTCCAAAAGGCGTTTACGAATTTTAAAATAGAAAAACTAGAAAACGTATTCTTTCGCTGCATTCGTGTATGACTACAGCACTAGAAGACGATCATGGCAGTGCCTATAATCTACTACATTCGAAGAAGGCCTTTCTTTGTCGACAAGTAGATTTTCCCCGGTAGCTTCGTTGGCCCACGAGCTTATATGACATGGCACGTTCTATCTTCACCAAATTAAAGTAATACATGTCATTTTTCGTTCCTCTCTATGAATTGATCTTGACGAAACAAAAAAATTGTGAAACAAAAATCGCTCGATTTATAACGAAGACTTTGAAATGAAGGGAGAAAGATTTTTCTCTCTACTATAGTATAACACTACACGTATATTTTTGCCTAACGCCAGACCAATCTAAGTGAGATGCACATCAAACGATACACGTTCCTGTACCATGGTGTAACATATATCGTGTACCACCGTTACACCCTCCCCATCAGACTACCCATACCGCGAATCAACATTTGTCTATATTACGGCTAAATCAGTTTAAGAACAGATAAACCCACGGTTGCGTTACTTTTACCAAGCGAGTATGACGCCACCAGAGCATGTCTCCCGCTTCTCGAAATTATATTTGCACAAATTAAGGTAAACTACGATAGTTTCACTAATCTACCGAGTCAGAAAAAATCCTTACTCACTTCAGTGCAGGATAATGAGCTCACTTAAGTACCGGATAAGTTCCTATAACGAGGCGCTGCTAGTGCTCTAACAGCGCTGCTAAACATCTATGGCTACGAGCACGAAATCGTCACCAATATGTCTGATGAGAGTCAAAAATGCATGATCTCTGGAATGACTAGAGTGCTCACATTTGGTTTATTACCCTTGCTTCTATTAGGGCAATACCAAACTATATCTTTATTCCACACAGCATTGATGATAGAAGTTTTTAAGTCGCGGGCCAATTGTTTGGTTAGGATTGCCAAATCCGAGGCCACGACGCCTAGCGAGATCAATGCATGCCAAAAGCTAGCCAACTCTTTTTGAAGCCACAGATCATGGCAATGAGTTACTATTTCAACTTTGAATGATCAAGCACTTGGTGCGTCTTCATCCTCCATGTGGACAACTCATATCATCCTCTACCGACGCAAGTTGAATATCGATATTGATTTACATTTCACTCGATAGGTAGAGCGTCTGCTTCGGTTGCACAACCTAGATGCTATTCAAGCTAGAGGTGACGTTTCAGATGTTCGTTTGGAACAACAAATACGGTATGTATTCGCAAAGTTGAAGGCTAGATGCCATTTTCGTTCGGTGTATCGATATATCCCGCAAATTGAATCACCGCGTACCCGAAATCACTTGAGAGATGCGGCAACAAAAGCCACGTAGTTTAGTCCTGACATGAGAACGAACCTTCCGGCGCCTGCACCCGCGGTTGCTAAGCGTGTGGTGCTGGGAGTAAGCCACGCGCACAGCGCCCCAAACCGTAAGCGGCATGAGGAAATCTTATCGTGGTGGAACCTCGTATTCCCGTGATCTCTCCGACTCAGTATATCCACGCCAATCCACCAAGTATTGGTTCTGTCCGTTGTTCCGACGTCGATTTAGGCGTCTATCCACTTAAAAAACGGGCGATTCCCTCGCTCATTGAGTAAAATGGTGCGGGCCAATACGTCGAAGGCATCCCATGAAGATAAACAACAAGTCATTATTGACTTGAAGCACAATGTGCAGTGTATTTGTGATCGTTCGGAACGCCCAAGATCAATCGAGACCGCCTGATAGCCCTGGCACAGAGCCAGCCTCTCTTGGAGGTGAAGCTACAAATCCTGGTGTCGATCCAGCGATGCGCAGTAGAACCGCCATCTGCGGCGAAAGCGCCTCAAACTCCACAAAGGAAGGGAACCCGATATGACTTAGTTCGCCAACGTAAAACATGGGTGTGTGCGCAACTCGAGTGGTAGGCTTAGTATTCTAAATGAGGTCCTTATTGACCACAAATGTGAATGGACCGACGAAGTGTGGACGCATCTTGAAGACGATAGACAATACATCCAAGGGCATTTTTACCATTGAGTCATACTTGGTTTTACACCTCATAGCTTCCAATATACCTTTGCTTATAGAATCTGCTTGTCGCTTTGTTTACCCTGTCTTTTAGCCATTGCGTCACATCAATGTTGTAGAACATCAAACCGCGCTACGAGAAGCTTGCTCACTTGTTAAAGAACAGTTATAGTGCGGATTACAGCAATCCGATCGGCCACTTCTCCCCTACCAAGTCAGAAACCACGTCGTAGAAGCGTTAACGGAACGCAAGGGCATGTGTGGCTGATCATGTAGAACGGATTATAGCTGGTAGATGCATGTACGACGTTATATACCACAAATGCAACGATAGGGAAGCATAGATCTTCAACGTTAAGAAGTAATAAGCGTAAATCATGCGTAAAAAAGTATCGAAAGCGAATTAAACTCTCTCAGTGACTATCGTTCTGCGGATGATTCGCAGTGGATATTTCCAATCTTATGCCTAGCAACTTGAAGATAAACTTCTAAATCTTTACAGTGAAGTGGATATTTCGATCAAAAATATTTGTTACAGGCAAAATGTGTTGACGAAACACTTGATCGATGAATATATATATATATATATATAACTTGTTCCATCAATAAAACTGGACACAGCTGCCAAGTGAATGTTTTTTTGTCAAACAGCGAACAAATATTATAATGCCTGTAACGGGGTTACACATCGACTGGTAGTCGACAATAGGTGTGGTACACACAAGAAATGGGATCCCCTCTAAGGTAATATTAGAACACAAGTATCTATTGTTGAAGACTGATGTCTGTCAACCATTGATTACGAGATCTTTTAACAGGTTTATTTAGGACATAAGTGAGTAGGTTATTTACTTTGTTCTACGGTGTTCTTTTAGGTTGAAAGAAGAAACAAAATTCAGTTCCCATTTTGATCAACAAAAGACACGTGCCTTGCGAGGCGTCTTACGATCGTAAGGAAGTAGCAACGCCTTGTTAAGGCAGCTACTCCTTGTGCACTTAGTGCGTTTGATTCTTTGAATCGTTTGGTCCCCCCGGAACAGGGACCGTAAGCTCTTTAAGCTTGTTGACTCTTTGAGTCGGGTTCTTTGAACCAACCCTTAGCTCTCGGAGTTGTTGACTCTTTGAGTCGGGTTCGTAGAACCAAAGTTGCTCGTAAGAGCGTTAAGTCTTCCTCTGACTTTAGGAGATGTGTAGCTCCGCAACACTTGGTAGCACTCGTAGTCAACCTACACCTGAGTCGGTAACGACTGATCCTCTGTGAGGATGGAGCAATCCACACCCCTTTCTGAGGCTCAAAAGGTCGCGCTTGAGAAGCTGACCGCGGCCGTAGGCCCTGAGTATGTGGAGTTTCTAGCTGCACAAGGTTCTGATGTGCTCAATGCACGAGTCGAGGCCTTCATGAAGTATGAAAATGCCCTTTTAGGGCAGGTTCAAAACCAAGTAGCGTCGGCTATGCCAACATGCTACGTGGCGATGCCAAATGAAGAGGCTAAGCCTCGTCCCCTTAGGGTGGACGCTAAACATTATTCCGGTAAGGAGGGGGAATACCTGACCCTCTGGATCCGTGAGATTGAGGTGGCCATGGACCTTGATCTCATCTCACTTGAGAACCAGCGGGTCTCGTTGGCTATCTCTAAGCTCGATTGTAGAGCGAGAGAGTGGGCTTTGACGTGTGGCACGTCGGTCAACTTGGCGTTTCCCACATGGGATTCGCTCAAGTTGGACCTATTGCGAGTTTTCTCGCCGCCTAATCAGGCCTATCGCGTGCGCTCACGCTTCTTGTCTACCCGTCAGGGTAAGAATGAGCTAACGGACTATGTCCAAGAAGTGAGAGCTCTGATGGCGGCTATGCAGTCTGACCCTCTCCCTGAGACAGTCTATGTGGCTGTATTCATGGAAGGTATTCGTAATGGCGTTGCCAGGACCGAGGTGTATCGGGTCCATCCCTCTACTTTTGAGGAGGCTGTTAGCATCGCTCAAAATGCTGAGCACAACTTCAAGTCGGCCAGACTTGGTTGGAATGGGTACAACCCAAGCTTTGCGAGGGCAACCTCTGCGAACACCTCGGCTTACTGTAAGCCAGAACCGATGGATCTCAGCCATGCTGAAGATGAAGGTGAAGCGGAGCTTTATGTTGCAGAGCAACGACAGGAAATGAAACTCTGTTATATGTGCGGAAGCACTAAACACTTGCGTCACACTTGTCCTTTGCGTAAGCAACAACCGAATCCTATGGGTCGAAACCCCAGCCACAACCAGAAACCTGGTATGGCACGGGGAAACGTCGACACCCAGTAGGCGCGAGGAGCCCTACTGGGGTAGAACTGAGTTCTGTTGCTTCTCTACGAGGTAGAGTGAAGCAGGGCTTATCCCCAACGATCTATGTACCCACCAGCACAGAGCGTGGATACAAGCCTGGCTTGTTAGTCACCGAGGCGAGGATTAAAGGCTTTGAGAAGCATTGGTCGATCCTAATCGACTCCGGAGCATCATGCAATTATGATCGACGTCTTTCCCTTGAGGGAAGTCAGCGATACGCTGAAGCGCTCAAAGCACATGAGGGTGATTCAATCACCGTTCGTTTAGCGACTGGTAGTCGCGTCACGATGCCTAAAGTTCCGTTGAACTTAGGTGTGAAGTTTTTGGACTTTGACAGCATTGAACGCTGTCTTGTACTCGATTTGGATTCGAGATACAATCTCATCCTGGGTATGGCTTGGCTTGAACGCCATGAGCCATGGATTGATTGGAGGTCTAAGACCTTAGGCGCCACGCGCAATGTTTCTAGCGAAGATTTGGAGAGTCATGAACCAACCTTTGCTAGGCAACAAAAGCGCTATTGGCGCGAGCCATTGACGGAAGATGTCAATGTGCTGGACATTGGTATGTCAGAGTTAATTAACTCCAATGTCAATGACATCCATATTGAGCGGAGCTCTTTCACCGTATGTGAAGGGAGTTATACTCCGTTGAGTGATACTCGTTGTGATACTGAGTCACTGCATGCTGCAGGCATGGTTGGCCTAGGCCCGAGACATCAAGAATGTAATTCCTCTGATGTAAGTGGGGTGGCACGTGAAATTCCACCGAGTGAGGGCGGCCGAGGTGGCACCTCACTGAATGTCGGTAATGATCGATGGCGAGAAGCCAGAGTGTTCAGGGCTAGACCCGGATGCTGTACGTGAAGTGGTACGTGTAAATCCACTGGGTGAAGTGTTCGAGTTACGTAACACTTCACCAGATGTCGTTCAAGACATGAGCTCTCGTATAGAGCGTGCTAAGATGAATAGCAACCACGGGGACCCTACTATCCCGGCCTCTAGGAGTCGTAAGGTTTCTTTGAGGAAACAATCCCAGCGTAGTGTGGCAACTGTGAAGCGCCCAACGTCTAAGAAGTCAAGAAGTGATAATTGTAATAATACACTATATGCACTTGTCAATGGGTCTACTGGCCAGATCGATGGCAATATTAGTCTTGAGACTCTTCCATCCTTGGATACTCTCTTTGAACTAGACGAAATGTCTGACGGCGAATTTAGTCAAGCCTTACAGGCAGAAGAATTATCCGAGTTAGTGGTCATTCGGCCGGATATTGAGTTGAAATCATCCTCGTTATTGGACGAGTATGTCCTTGAGGATACAAAGGAGGCATTGGATGCCCGTAGTGGATCGTCGATCCTTGAGAATCCTCTTGATCCGTTCTATCCTTTGGTAAAGGAGTTTCAGGACGTGGTGTGTCACAACCCACCGTCCGTCTTACCTCCCGATAGAGGTGTACGTCATGAAATTGACTTGGTTCCTGGGACTAAATACTGCGTAACACGGCAGTGGCCCTTAACGAAGGAACAGTGTGACGTCATTGACGACTTCTTTCGTGCAAAGCACGCGGCAGGAATGGTACGTGAGAGCAAATCTCCCCATTCCACACCGACCTATTGTGTCAAAAAGCCCAATGGGAAGTGGCGCATTGTTCATGCTTACAATAAGCTTAATGCAGCCAACATTCCGGCCCAGACACCAATTCCGAGGAAAAATGTTCTTCAGAACAATATTCTGGGATGTACAATGTACAGTGCGCTCGACTTAGTCGATGGTTATTACCAATTTCTCATGCGAGAAAGCGATATTCCGCTGACAGCGGTCAGCACTCCAATCGGTATGCTCTGGGAGTGGCTTGTTATGCCGCAAGGGTTATCAAATGCCCCGGCTGCATTCAACCGTCTTGTGACACAAATGCTCAGACCTCACAGAGGTTATGCACATACATACTTTGATGACATCTTTGTCCATAGTCGTGCTATGAGCGGTCGGTCGGATGTGGACAATCACATTGACCATTTACGAGCGGTGCTCGAGTGCATGCGCACGAATAGGTTGAAGCCAACGCGTCTTAGTGCATCTTTGGTACAATAGAGATCCCCTTTTTAAGGTGCTTTATTGGTACGAGAGGCCTTCGAGCGGATCCCGCTAAGGTAAAAGCCATAGTCGATTGGCCGGTTCCTAAGAACCAGAAGGACTTACGTAAGTGGCTTGGCCTTGTCAATTACTCACACAAGCATAGTGCGAACTATGCAGATATGGCTCGACCATTATCCAATCTTCTAAAAAATGATGTGGAATAATGCTGAACCAGCACCGAGCATGGTGCTTTTCAAGCAGTTAAGGAGAGTCTCCTTCATGCGCCAGTCTTGGATTTGCCTGATCCTGATCGATCTTTCAGTGTCGTCTGTGGCGCATCTGACTTTGCCATAGGCAGCGCTCTGTTACAGACAGATTCTGATGGACGGGAACGCGTCATTGTGTTTGATTACCGGTAGCTGAAGGCTGCAGAAAAGAACTATCCAGTTCATGACAAAGAGCTACTTGCAATGAAGTATGCTCTCGTCAAATTCAGAGCTCATCTGCTTGGCTTCAAGCCGTTTTTGATCTATATAGATCATGAGTCATTACGCACTGCGACCCAGTCGCCTCACCTCTCTCATAGAATGGCTCGTTGGCTTTCCTTCTTTGCCGAATACAACTTCGAGGTGAAGTATAAGACAGGCAAGCAGAATGCTTTGGCTGATGCGATGTATCGCAGGCCTGACTATGAGCTTGCTCATGTTACGACTCTGTCTTCGTCGGTCAATGACCTAATCCGTACGGCATATGCCAAGGATGAACATTGTGTAGCTCTTCTACGTGCTTTAGGGAGCGAGGAGTTTAAGGACTCGGACATCGAATTGTCGTCACGGTTACGTGCGAGGTTACATCGATATTCTATCGATCAGGGCGTGTTGTGCTATAGCAAGGATGTGGAGGATATTCCTCGCATCGTTGTCCCTCATGATGAGGAGTTGAAGTATCGGATCCTCAATGAGGCACATGGTACTGCGTTGAGTGGTCATCTGGGTCGTGAAAAGACCTACGGCTCAGTTAGCCAATGCCATTGGTGGCCCAAACTATACAAATGGGTGAGCACATATGTGCGTACGTGTGAAACGTGTCAACGGGTGAAACCCTCACCACACGCGGCAACGCCGCTGGCTAGTTTGTCTGTACCCAAAGGGTGTTGGTAGTCCATCAGAATGGATTTCCTGTTCGGTTTACCGAGGGTTTGTATGGATATACGCGTATTGTGGTCTTTGTTGACCGTTTGATCAAGATGGCTCATTTAGCGGCGGTGCCAGATACCATTGATGGTGAAGGTGCAGCTACGCTGTTTATTGATCGGGTGTTTCGACAACATGGTTTGCCACTGGCAATTATCTCTGATAGAGATCCTCGCTTCACTTGGAAGTTTTGGAAGTTCGTCTTCCAGGTGCTTGGCACAAGGTTGGACATGTCCACAGCGAATCATCCGAAGACCGATGGTCAAACCGAGCGCGTGAATCGCGTCATCGGTGACATCTTGCGCAGTGTTTGCGCTGAAACGCCTTAGCGTTGGAGCTCGATGCTCCCTGTTGTTGAGTTTGCGTTGAATAACGCCGTGCATGCCTCCACCGGCTACACACCGTTTTATGTGAATGGTCCCACACACCCTCGCGTTCCGTTAACGCTACCACTGCGTGGTTCAGGGATTGGTGGGGGAGGAGTTGCCGACCGGCTTGCTGATATCAGCCCTGCTACTGTTCAAAAACAGGTAAGCGAGTTTCTCGCAACGCGATTGAATGTGTTACGACCCGTGAGTGATGCACTGGCTGATAGCCAAGATAAATAGAAGGGGCAAGCAGATGCTAAAGGCAGAGGTTGTATTGAAAGTTATAAGGTCGGAGACCTAGTTCTACTCAATGCTAAAAACCTACCAACAAATGTAGTGTCTGCCGTCTTCAAGACAAAGTTGCGTCCGCGCTTCATTGGACCATTTACGGTCGTCGTCAAGAAGGGACTTGTGTATACGCTCAACCTTCCGCGCAAACTGCGCACACACCCCGTGTTCTACGTTGGTTTGCTTAAGCCTTATCGGGACCCGTCCCACGTGAACTTGGAGGCGCTTGCGCCGGGTAGGTTGGCCTTGCCATCGGTTGCTGAATCCGTATCAGGAGGTCAAGCTGAGCCTGCATCCGGGCTTGGCCCAACTCCAACGCCTGGACACGGGCTCGCGTCGCGTCAAACGCACTCTGGGTCTTACCCAATGTCTCACGGAGACCACTCATCTCGAGAAGAATCTTCTCATGCTCCTCCTTCGATATACCGACCACCTCCGACGCTGCTCGATGAGCAAGGGAACCGCCAGTTCCATGTGGAGCGACTCCTGAAACGACGTCGTCGTCAGAATCAATACCAGTATCTGGTGAAGTGGAGAGGGTACCCGGAGTCGGAGAACTCGTGGGAGTTTGAGGCACCCTTTCGGCAGGACTGCGCATACGCCGTTGATGTTTTTGAACATCGTGGCAGGGATCATCACTCGACCGAGAGCGCTTCTCACCAATAGTGGTGGAGGCAGGTGGGTAGTTGGGTCCCGCTTGACCAACACCCACACCAGTCGGCACAGCCGGAGCATAGCATGTGCGAGTTCGCAACTGGCTTCTGGCCTTAAGCTTGGCGTAATCATACCGAAGCTTTCGTTCTAGACGAACGTCTGCCACATCGGCACTTGCTCTGAGAGCTAACACGCTGCTGAGTTGTCGTTTCCGGTGAACCCAGCAAACAAAAGCGTTGTATTCTTCCTCCTGAGATTTGCATGCGAATAAGAGGATGGGTATACCATTCATCGGTGGAACCGGTGCACCCCGTGCTTGCGTGTCAAGTCGCAACTTGTATTGAATTTGAGTCGTCAAGTGGGGTTGCAGGTACCTCTCCCGAAGTGCCTAGCGACTCGCCACCTCATCCGAAGATGTAGGCTCATCGCCAATGGCCCACGCTGCCAAAGAACGACCTGTCGTTGAGCGTATACGCTCTTCCACACTGAGTGGTGTGAACAGATAGCCACGACGACCCTCAAGGGTTGCAGCAAGCTGCATACGGCGATGAGCGCTCTCCTCGTGGTGGAGTGCTAGTTGTTGTTGCTCATCGAGCGGATTGGTGATGATGGAATTGTTCACAAGAAGTGTTTGTTGCGGCGCCGATGGCACGTTGGATTCGCCACGATCGGCAAATAAGTTTGGTGCAATATGAGGCGCTGCCTCTTGCACTGGTGCGTCGGACATTGTACTCTCGTCACCATGGATATCCGTATCGCTACCATAATCCACATCCACATCGATGTCAAGGTAAGACGAGAGAGTCGAGGACTCATGGAGTGGCGATGCCATGGTGTTTTGTGTTTTGCCAACCATGAGGTTGAAGCGCACACACACCGTCCTCTTCGAGGAAAGACTTCGATTGACGTTTGGGGTAACGTCAGTCTGGTGAAGGAGGGTGTAACGGGGTTACACGTCGGCTGGTGATCGACGATAGGTGTGGTGCACACAACAGATGGGATCCCCTTTTAAGTAATATTAAAACACAGTATTAATTGGTGAAGACTGATGTCTGTCAACCATTGATTACGAGATCTTTTAACAGGTTTATTTAGGACATAAGTGAGTAGGTTATTTACTTTGTTCTACGGTGTTCTTTTAGGTTGAAAGAAGAAACAAAATTCAGTTCCCATTTTGATCAACAAAAGACACGTGCCTCTCTGAGGCGTCTTGCGATCGTAAGGAAGTAGCAACGCCTTGTTAAGGCAGCTACTCCTTGAGCAATTAGTGCGTTTGATTCTTTGAATCGTTTGGTCCCCCTGGAATAGGGACCGTAAGCTCTTTAAGCTTGTTGACTCTTTGAGTCGGGTTCATAGAACCAAAGTTGCTCGTAAGAGCGTTAAGTCTTCCTCTGGCTTAAGGAGCTGTGTAGATTCGCTACAATGCCTGAGCTGAATTTCGAATCTTTCAGGGAGTGGTCCAACACAAAATCCATACAAATGGAAGATCAACACCCGATGAATACAGGTAAATTAGCGAGAGGAGCGACGAAACGAAATGGGTTCTTGACCTACTGACACGGTTCGCATTTACAGGCATTCATAATTTCTATTTTTCGAGTTTGGCAACCGAAATTGTTGCCTCAAGGAGCTATAGGTCTTCTTGTGGCCAAAAAGACCGCTCAACGCATATTATACGTCTCGTAGAATTACGATGTTATAATTTCTCATCGTGTGAAACCACGATACAAGGAGACGATTCAACATCCATGCAGTCGTACGATCGACTTTGATCAGTAGAATATCGATGTAGCCATTAACACAAGCGTGCTTTTGATTTTATGTCGGAGTCGAAAAACGTTTCGCTTCCTAAATCACTATAGCAGAGCTACACGGTGAACGATAAGGCCATAGACGCACGAATGTTATGCCAACATGGATGGTAAAAGCGTCGAGACGTGAGCAAGCTCATATTCAGGTCTGCACGATAACGTACAATCCAATCCTTCTGCTTACTCGGCTTATACTGTATCTAAAAGTTGTTTTCGGAAGAGCGGGAAAGCCGAAGATGCATTATCTATTAGAGAATTAGGTGACTGAGCAGCAGTGCGTTGTGGCGCATGATCAGTATAAAAACAAAATACTTGGAGCCAAGCAGATAAAATATATGCTCGCAATATAGTATGCTTTTGTTGCCGAAAGCATGCTGAATTGCGAGCATATATCTCATGTAAAAATGATACTTTTCTCTGCAAATTTAGCCAGCGAGATTTGTACAAGTCAACACTCTTATGAGTATAAGTGTCATCGTTCGTGATGCATCCAATAATAATTTCAGAAACGTGACGACGACACTAAAGGGCAACTTGACTTCCGGCAAAGCCAAGATCGGTGCCTGGAAGGCCCGGTTTCGGGGCTTGAAAGGAGACTATTTTTCTATTCTTAAAAGCATATTTGCTATTTCAGAACCATCAAATATATTTTTCAAGGATAAGGATGAAATAATAGCCGATACATATCTACCTAATTAGCACTGTACTTGTGTAAGTAGTCGGCGAGACTAAGCCACTTCGGTAATTATTTTTAGGTTTTGTAGAAAATGACCGGCCAACTATGGCTTTGACTTTCGAGGTCTCATCTCGTACGTCTCGCTTACCAATAAATAATATGATTAAATAATTTATTGACTCAGCACCAAAGATGCATCTATATATAGTAGCATAAATCTTATTTGTGCGTATGCACTCAAGAGCTGATCGTACATGATTAACATGATTGTCCCTGTCGAACAGAATCTTCGATGCACGACAATGGACAAAAATCCAATAAAATACGTGTATGCTTATCGTCGGTGTGGTCTGAACAATTGACTCACATGTTATTCAAACGTATCCGGGGCATTCGATAACCCTTAAGGCATTACAAAGCTCTTCCGGAACATATTACTCGATTGATTACCGCTTTGAGAGAAACATCACTATTTTGCACGAGCATATGATGAAAAAATAGACCAAGTCGAGTGCAATGAGACTGGTACATCCTATCATAGCGTTTTGTAGTTTGTAATTTTTGGAAATTGATGTCTGGGCCGAAATGGTGGTGGCATTGAGCTTATTATCAGCATGAACCCTGCGACACTTTCCGTTCTGCTTCTTGACATAGAATGTGGGACTGGAATTGAGGATCTATACTATCACTCACCATTCCTGCCGCGTTCTTAGCACGAAAGAAGACGTCAATTATGTCATACTGTATTTTTGGGTAGGGTCAATACCATATAACACAGAACATGGCTACATGAACTAGGTCAAATAATGACGAACACCTCTGTCGGGAGGTAATAATGATGGTATATTACAACACACCGCGTCCTGAAAATCCCTTATTTGAAGTGATAAACCAAATTGATCTTTATTAGTAGGGTGAATGGGGCTCACCGGATCTTTCAGGATCGCAGTTCCATTTCGGGCACTGAGTCTTAACTTCGCGTCTTCAAGGACTAAATCATTCATAAGCAATAATGCTTCCGTTCAAGACCGCGGCATATGACCAATACTTCCGATAATACCTCCTTTAAAGACGTGGACGATCTCTGCATCAGACGTTCGTCAATATTGAACAGCGAGAAAAGATGAGGCAGCTTAAAGACCAAGATGACGATAAAAATGGTCATTACCTTCATTGACAGTGTATATAGTGTGTCATTGCTATTATCACAAGGTTAAAGCCCGAATAGTATGTGCTTGGCGGCTGCTACGTCGGCTTGTTGTCTTCTCTTGAATATGAATTTACACCTGCTAGAGGTCGGAAAATGGAGGTACCAGGTTTGTCGCTTACCGCAGCGTGATCGATACGAGAGCTGATATATGATCTGACATTCAATGATGAATTACATAACTCTGACGCTTAAATCAGTGGGTCCAAACGTGACACTTCACGCTTACCTAAAGAGCTCAGCTAGCGATGCCTCGTCCCTAGACTGATTACGCTTGCATCATATGGAAATTAAAATCACCATGGACATCACTTTACGAAATTGGCAACCCCCATAATCCATCGAAAGTGTCTAGTTCGTAGATTATCTCTTTGACATATTTGGTGTAAAAAATGTGAAAGACCAATTTTCAGCACACTCGCCAATCCAGGCAGTGGCTTCACCGTTTGTGCTTTTATTTTCTCGAGGAGGTAAGTTCATGACTCTATAAGATCCGCCAGGAGCCGTGCGCATTTCTCCTTTGGCCCTGGACGTCCAATCAATCCACACTTCGTGGCATTCCAGCCATCTCATTCCAAAAATGAGATCATATATTGTGTCTTAGCCAATAAATAAATAGCGTTTACTCTATAAATGTCCGAAAATCTTACGACTACATTTGGCAAACCCTTGGTAACTGTAAGAAAGTTCTTGTGGTCAGACTAAAGGTTATAGGCGCATTACCTTTCAATTTCAGCGCCCTAGCAAATGGATAACTTCCTTCCTGGGAACAACGTCGAAAATAATTTCTCGATGCTACGGAATCGATGATAATCGTCCAAGGGCTAGCAAATTAAATATTAGTTGCTTATGTAAAAATCAATCTTGACTTGCAACACGCTATGTGTCATGCCGCACAGAGCCTTGAGGTAAGGGGCCAGTTCACCTCCATATCCCTGATGTTTTACAAAACCTTGTTGATCCCCAATAAGTATTTACTGGGATTGACGCTTTATGTGCCTTACCAGAGTTGTGATTGATGGCAGAAATTTGAATCATATGATTTTGAAGCTGTTTCAGTAATTTACATCAAGGAAACAGGAGCGTAGTGCTTGAGCATATCATGGACGGATGTATCGTTGTTGTTTAGAAACTCAAAAATCGGCTTCACGTTTACCTTCAGTGTTGCTAAGGTTTATAGGCTCAGGACAAAACAAATGATGATGTGTTAATAGACCTTCTCGAGTAAAGTTTGGACGTAATCGTTTATTCAATATTAGCGAGAGTTTAGTGGTAGTCCGCAATTTGCGCTATGTCCACAGCCTCGTCTAAGGTAGTGGGGTGTCACGAAAGACTTCAGTTCTGGCGGGTCAGGACATAAACAACGTCACACAGACTACCTCCAGAAGAGGGTCAATCTACATAGCAGCAACGACTGCTGTCAACTCTTCCACATATTTTGATAAGTCATTTATACCCTGACGGGTCAATAAGACCATGATCGTACGCGTTATGCCGACATATGAAGCGTAAACGAATGAGTAATATGTAGCTCCAATGTTTTATATGGGGTAAAGGCGTCATCGACGGACGTACTACACGTAAGTAACCATTACTTAGCTATACCACCGATACATGATACATTCAGCCATACCTGCTGATGATCTAGAGAAAGCAAACGAGTCTTCTTTTCCATCGCTAGCTCCCGCTTTGAAAGGGCAAGGTTTTTTACTCCTTGTCGAAGTTATATGAAATACTATATGTGAGCGTGTGAGGCTAAGCCTCTTCGTCAGGTACGAGCGCATAACGAGTTGGCATAGCCGGCGCCGTTAGGGCTTATATATGTCCCAATACGGACAAGTAGTGTTTCAAAAATTCTCGGAGACGTGTGTTTAAACATTCATGCCTCGTGAGACCAGGAAGTCCACACCTATGGACATAGGGCTTCGTTCATTATGGTAAGCACATCCATTTGGGTCTTATCGAGGTGCTTAGCTTCCTCCATCCTCACAGAGGATAATATTCATGTACTCAGGTGTATATTGACTACAAGGGCTACCAAGTGCGGCGGAGCCGGTGCAGCTGCTAGTCAGAAAAATGCGTTAGGCGCAGAGAGCAACTTGTTTCGAGCAAGGAAACAGACTATACGAGTCTTTTCGTGCAGTGAATGACGACTGGATGTGTCAAGTATTTCGTAGAACAATGACTGTGCGAGTCAACAGAGCTCATAGAGCTACAAGTCCTGGTTCAAGGGGATCCAGAGATTCTGTGAATCCGCTTCCCGAGGTGCGAGAGACATTGCCTTAATAAGACTTACAAACGCCGTTAACTATCAAGACGCCTTAAGAACGCACGTGTTGCTATGACTGATCAAAATGAGACCTGATGTTTATTTAATGAATATAAAGCGGGGTCAGGTCATCTTCTGATAACTACAAGTACGATTTTTACTCTTCTATTGTAAAACCCGAAACGTATATATATTGTACCAAGTGCGACACTAATTTATATGAGAGGATTGTCATTCAATACACATACAAAACCGCGTTGTTCCAGAATTCGAGTACTACCGGCAACGGTTTTTTGGACAAGCTTGGATCATGCGTTCATCAACGTTGCGCGAAGTATTGAGTTTTTAATGACAGCGAAGCATAGTGGGAGTGTAACCTGACCTTACTCGAAATTGACTCGCTAACCATCATCATCGCCTATCTACCTTACGAAGCAAGCCAGATGGCGTCGCTTCGGGGGTCAGACGTTTTGTCAGCCTCCTTTGCTTCGTGCTGACAATGGGTTATCTTGCAAAGACTCCTCGGCTTGCCACTGTAGCATCTACTGCCTGTTTGCACTATGTTCAAAGTCGTACTGTTCAGCACTTATATGCTAAATATCGAGGCCAAGTGGGAAACTAAGCATCATGCTGATATGAGCGTCACCCTTTGAGTGATTCACAGGCACATATCACTACCAGCCCTTGTAGGAAGAGTGCAGATAGGGTTTGTATGGGGACCTTTATTGTTAGGTTCATTCGATTTTGTTAATAATCTCATTAATAATGTGGGGGTTTCAACGATAAAAAGACTTTTCAATTTACTTCCTCGATTATCATATCCCTTCGTTTACCAGAAAATCGACAGGTTACGAGCACAAGCATGATGAGAAGGAATGATATCTTCACCGGGGTTAGCCAAAAGGTTAGAGGCGCGGATAAAGCTCACAATAAAAGGTCTGTTCGAGCTCGTCGTTGCGTAGAAGTTACTAGTCGATACATTTAAGTCGCGTTAATAAGGAACGTCGACGACGTGAAGGTCTTCGAAACGGTGGGCTTGATATTCAAGTACAATCATAAAAACGTTCGAAACGTAGCGACGACGGCAGTACTTTAAGCGATTTTGTAGAGATTCTTTCTTCGCATAAGACTTCATTGCTAAGTCAAGATGCGTCGACAGCTGCACAAGTTCAAGATGCAACACGGAGATTTATGATATTTTTATAAGTATAAAGAGCTGTGTACCTGCCAATGTAATCCACCGGTGATGAAGTTGCGCACGATAATCGACTTGTTATTCTTCTTGATATCCTTTCAGATGTATCCGATCTAATTGTCAAGATTATTGAGAATACGAGGAACATTAATTTATTTCTTGCAAAGGATATTTATCGTCGTAACACAATCGTTTCTCTATGGAAAAAGATCTATCTTGTTGATGGCTAATACAAGCATAACGGGCATGTATATCCGACCGAAGGAAACAAGAATAAGAGTCTCTGTGATATGTTTCATCTGCTTAAAGTATGCACAAAGAAATAAATTGCTGGAAGAATCGATCCAAGAGAAAGACCTATTTGCGAAGCGTTTACTGCGGGTGTAAATGGATCGAAGGATTGGCTACTCGACAGTGCTCGACTGGTCATACGTATCCGATTCAAGAAGGGTTTGTGGAGATTCGACCGTTTAGTTGGTCTTTTGGACTTTAAGTCGCGAATGAGGAAGCAAAAACCGATGGAATCTGGTATTATAGGTGTTGTCGTGAAGAACAAACAGCATAGCTCAAATTGAAGATGTGTATGCATATTTTTTATCTGAATCGTAGTCTCCTGCTCATTCCTGTTTAAATGCAAAAGAAGCACACGTAAAAGCTTCGAATTGAGTATATGCGATCATAAATGATTAAGAAGTAGAGACTTAGCAATCTAAAACAACAATTGATCTTGATATTGTGATACATTGGAGTTTGCAAGCGTGGCTGAAAAAAGGCTGTCTTTGGAGAAATACATGTGAGGCCGAGCGTAAGAAATGTGCGATAGGGACAACCGCAATCAGAGGCTAACAAATTTCGGCATATGTGATGAATGTTTTAAGGTGCAACGTATGTATGCTACTGATGTTGATCAAGACGATATATGCGAAAGTTGAGTGACAGGCAAGTTTTCAGTCGATAATTTATCGAATTTTGTTCATAGAGACGTCCATCTCTCGTCACTGCTCTAAGTTATCCACTGCAGCGTCATGGGAGCACTGGAAAAAAAACAAGTCGCAAGGAGAAGCAAATTCCCTTGTGTCTTTACTGGACAATTTTACATGCTATGTTTGCGTGCTATATTTTTTATTAAATAGAATGTCGTAGATTAATTCACCGAATACTAGTCGATATGGAGAACTAAATTAGTACCAATGTCACGGATATTCGCCAATGGCAATGTTGTCGAGTGTGAAAACAAGCGGTTAACGGAAATGTGGTAATAGGCTCGCATGTTGCACTAAATGACACTTCCGCACTCATTGCAACAAATGAAACGGCGAAAAGAATGTCTTTTACGTCGACGAAGCGTGTAAGATCCAGCTGGATTCCATTCGAGTGTGGAAAATTTATGGGATGGATACGTTGGATGCTGAAAATTTGTGACCAGTTAACCCCGTGTGCTTCTCCCTCGACCAAGACATAGTCAAGGTGTGTTTCGGAACTAAAGCAAACATGTGACACATGTGCGTGATTAGGGCAAGGGTTAATCTCACAATTCAAAACTAATCGTCCCAAATTTGACAAAGAGGCATTTTGGTGCATGGTTTTGGGCCACTACCATGACATGAAGAGATATCGTGTTAAACAATTATTTCTGATAAACAGAAGCTCATTCGATCTATGACTGTACAGTACTGCCAATAACCAAGTATGTACGAGCGCTTGAGGATGTGCCTATTTCTGCACGTTTGGGTCACGCTGATATCGATGATGCAAAAGTTTTTTGATAACTAGTTCGATCCGCTCAACGTCATATCGATGGTGATATACTAATCTGAGGCCTATCAAAACCTGTTACCTTTAAGTGAATTTTACTCGGTGACTCCGCGCACGATTTGTGCCTGTGAGTAATCCTGATTTTGAAAGCGATAATGTTAACATGCAGCAAACTGATCAGGTATGGGTAAAACTTGGGACAATTTGCCCTGTGGAAGTCTTGATAGATCCTAATGACGACTGATTGGAGCGATCCTATTAACATATTGAAAAAATTCCTTGCTTGTGCTAGTACCAATTAGCCAGAAAGAGCCAGGTCTATATCACATCGAGATATCTGGTAGCATTAGTACGTCGCACAGTAATGAATAATGGACTCAGTCGAAGACATCGCATTGAGCGTATGCGAGCAAATGCATCGCTTGAAATTTTATCGACATAACAGATGCAATGGCATCTTCTTAAGCATAGATGTGGTATGACGCGATTAAAGTTCAAATTTGAACGAAACAACAAGAAGAGTGAGACAGCAGTGAATAAATCCCCAACAAAAAAGTACATCGGAATAATTGGTATTTTTAAATAAGCGAAACGGATACAATGGTAGAAAGGCTCGACGTGTGGCTATAAGTTATCGACAAACCTATGAAGCTGACGACCACAAATCAAACTCTTTGGTTCATAATACAAATTCGATTCAAATATTGCTAGCTAGATGTCATCATAATATCATAGAGTTCACTGGTACATTTTGATTGCGCATGCGTGAATGAGCTTCGTACGATGAATTTATAAACCTAACTCGAGGTGTAAAATGAAGTCAATCGAATTTTGATACTTAATCGAAGCTTGTACATACTTAAACAAGGCGCTGCGACGTGATTCACGACGATTTTTGGTGCTGCTCGGAGTTAAAGCTTGGTGGCGCGCGTTTCTGATACGTTCACATTCGTTTTGACAGGATGATAATCCATCATGACTGTACGATTTATATTGGCGAAATGCTGATTGGTGGTTCTTCGGCTGAATTGATCAAGCAAGTCGAAGAGGGACTGTCGAGGTATTATAACCCTAAGATGCTAGGTAAAGTGCGAATTCTTCTCGGTATCGAAGAGGAGTACGGGATGAATGAAAAGCAACTCAGGGTCATCCAGGGCGCATATATCACTAGAATGAATGCTTTCAATTAAGTCGCTGCAAAACCGTTCCACAACCTAATGTGGAAGACCAAATCATGGTCAAGTGCAAAGCGATTGACCCAAAAATAACGAGTTTCCCAAATCGATCTTCGGTGGGGGTGATTTTATACATCTCAAATGCAACGATACCTATATTTCACTCGCAGTGTGTCGACTGAGTCGTCTGATAGCGAAGCCAAGAGAAAAGTGCTGGAATGCAGCTATACATGAACTACGTTACCTGGAGTCGACTCAATCAGTACTTTTTGCTACTGCAGCAAGTCTGGTGAACTAAAACCAAATGTGCTTAGTAATGCTGACCGAGGATGTACCAATGGTACTCAACGTTCAACATCAGGAGCGAAGGTGATGATCAATGACCTTCTAATTATATTTTAATATATAGAATGCAATGTTTTTTTGGCTCAGCACCGATGAAGCTGAATATGTGGTACTATCGTTTCGCAATTATGAAGTACGGGGACATTATGTATCGTTCTGGGAAAGAGGACCTGGATAAATAGTCCAGTCACTGTGTACGACAAAAGCTATAGTGCTCTTGCTATCGCGAGGAAAAACATAGCAAAGCCGTGACAGGCGCATGGATATACTGTAACAGGGCACACCCCTTGCGTGAACTTAACACAAGGGTGACGTGTGCCCGACAAGCGTACACAGGGCAACCGAGGAAGCGGCAGGTAAAACAGAACCCGAAAAATCTGTCTTAAGGGAAAAAAGAACTGTTTTATTAACATAATTGAGTCTATAACTCTTGTATCTCTTACTTGTTCTGACTTAATTATACTAATGTAACTGAATGTATGATGACGTCTACTCACTACCCATTGCGCGCGTCTTGCAGCGATTGGTGGGTTGATATCATCACGATATCAACCAATGAGTAGACTCTTTGGCCGTCCCAACAATATCACCACGATGGGTGATATTATTTACAGATTATTCAACATAATATTCTTTATTGTCATTATATTCTTAATGACAATTCCATGTAACGGGCTACCATGTTACATCACCCCTACCTTATCTGATAGTCACACAGTGACTATCTGAAACATGATGGCCACCAGTTGGAAACTAATGGGACAGGGAGCAGTTGTTGGGTCACTTCCATTCACTACTGACTATGCCTCGCAAAATTAACATGTCTATGCGAGGTGATTGAAAGCCCACACAGTCCGCTGCTGTGCCAGCCTCTGCGGCAGACGATCCGTCGTCTGATGCTGGTTTTCCGCATGCGGAAAAAGGTGCTGCAGGCGCACGTGGTATTGCACCGCGTGCACATGATAACCCCGACCTCGAGGTCATCTACCCTGGCGAGTCAGACGTGTCTGACTCGGGAAATGTTGCAGAGGCATCCCGATCACCGGCGGTGCCTCATTGTTCACCAAGGACACTGCCGAACGTACGGACTCGCGACATGCGTCACAGTCTGTTCGGCAGTGATGAGGAATATGGTGATGAGTATGTATGCTCATCACCGCGATCAACTCGTGCTCCTTCGCACGAGCGACTTGACGATGGTGCGAGCCGTCGTCATACTGATAACCGTGGTATCGTCAGAGGTACCACTTCGAAGCGTGATGAGCTGAAGCCGTGGCGTTTGCCTGAACGGCTCATCAATAGCTTGTATCACGATACAATCCAACACCATCGAATACCTTTATTCGATACGAGTCAGCTTCATGGCTTAAGTTCCAGCGCGAGCAACTTCCGCGCTGAAGAAGACGTTTATCTCGATGCCTTCCTTCGGCATCGATGGTATAACGGCAACCAAAAGCGTGATAAGAATTCGCTTTTGGCAGCGTGGAACGCCTTCGTCCAAAATGTCAAGAATTTTGGACGAGAAAGATGGCTGCAAAAACTTGAAGGGGTACGAATCAAGTTTGAAAAGCGAACGCCAACCGGTGCTAGGTACCGGTTGCATCGTTTGTCGAGTGAGGCAGATATTCCTTGCCTCACTTGGGGAGATCCGTGAGCGAGTTACGTTGACAACTCGCAACGTTCACATAGGGACGTGTATTCCCCAAGTTCGCCCTGGGGAAGGGCACACATCTCGTCTGAGATGCGGGATGCGATTGCAAACTTGCAATCCGTATACAAACGCCGAAAGCGTGTGTTTACCGATGGTCCCTCGGACCAATCGGATGAGTCTCGTCATATTGGTGAACGAGACCGGGCACATCCATCATCAGCTGGGAGCGGGATCCCCAACTGTTCCAAGAGGGTGGATACCCCCGCCACTGGACGAGGTAGCTCGTCCTTGATCCTGAATCGTCACGGTGGTTCAAGAAACGGTCCAGTAGAAAGCGTTGACCACCGTTTGAGTCCACCAAAGGATGTGGCGGAGGAGGAAAGACCTCCTCCGGAACGTTCTGCTCACCATCTCGATCCTTACGAGATGGATCGCGCAATCGTTGAATTGCGCGATAATTTGGAGCACGATAGGGACAGGCGTTACGCTCTGACCGATACCGTGCGGAAGCGCCGACAGGATCACGAGGCGGACTGTGCGAAGGACCGCGCTGAGTATGCGGTCGCACAGCTGCAGGTCGAGCGCGACGTCCGCTCTTTCTTTGGCGAGCCGGCGACGTCTCGCGGGGAGATATCTCGGTTGAGTTCCGAGGTCTCTTATCTACGCGACCAGACGGATCGTCTGGAGCGCGAACGCAAGAACTTGATGGATGTTCTTGAACGTGGGGGCTATCTTCATCGGAAGAAGAAGGCTCGTACTGACAGTACGGCCTGAGCCTCCCTACGTAAAACGTAGGATGCGTGCGCATCTTACGTGGCAATTCGATCGTGTATGCATTGCCCTTGCGGTGCAACACTCGAAATGGGCCAATGTATTTCGGCAGTAGTAAACTACTGCCGACACTAGTGACTACGTGTCCCGGTAGGTTTACCGTAGACAGTAGTACTAGGTCGTTAACTTTAAATGAAAGAACATTTGCTCTTCCATTCTCGTCTGCGTTCCGTTTCTGAAGGTCCACCGCATTTGCGATGTATTCCTGAACGAAACGGACTACCGCCTCTCGAGTGAGCAGGAAGTTCTCTGCTGACTCGTTGTTTTTTCTTTCAGTGCGCTTCGTGCGCACTGCTAAGAGATTGTTCTCTTCTTCAGCGAGGTTGTCTTCTCCCTCGCTGGAATAATCGTTGACGATGCTGAATATACCAGCATTGTCATAATCATCCGAGCCAATAATAGCGTTGCTGCTATTATTGGGGTGGTGTGCTTCATCGATGTCGACCTGATCGACATCGGCATCATACGTGACGACGTTAGCGTCGACACGTGATGGGCAAGAGCCAGAACGATTTTTGCTCGAGCGAGTCGCTCCCCCCTTATTCAAGAGTCACACTCTAGAAGGGCGGGCACACGTGGATGGCGTAAGCCATTCACGTAAAACGGTGTGGGCTGGATCGTAGCATTCACCGACTTATTGATGGCGAATTCAACCATTGGAAGGAATTCGCTCCAACTCGAAAACGAGTGGACATATCCTCGAAGGATCTGTTCGAGGACACGGTTCGCATGTTCTGTCTGACCATCTGTTTCTGGATGGTCAGATGTGGACATCTTTAACCGTGTTCCGAGTGAAAGGAACACGAAATGCCAAAATTTCGCCGTGAACCGAGGGTCACGATCGGATACCGAGTTCACGGGGTATCCCGTGAAGCCAGAAAATCGTGTCGGTAAAGACACGAGCACAACCGTGTGCTGTGATCGACTTGGGTACAGCGGCAAGATGGACCATCTTTCTGAACAGATCCACGAACACAAGAATACCGTTATTCTTGCAAACGTCTTCAAGGAATCCGAAGACGAAGTACATCGAAACGGACTGCCAGCACTCTGCCGCGACCGATAGAGGCTGTAAAGGTGCACAGGATGAAGGACTGGGCTTCACCCGTTGGCAAACCTCGCAAGCACGTACGTACTAGCGGGTAAACTGATACTGGCGTGACCAGTAAAAGTCACGACTTACCGTGAGGTAAGTCTTTTCTCTTCCACGATGACCACCAGATGGTGCATCGTGAAACTCATACATAATACGCAAGCGCAAGTTGTTATGAGCGGGAACGACGATACGAGGCGTGTCGCCGTCAACGGATGTATAATATAGCAGCCCGTTGCGTGTTGCATACCGATCCGACGAGGATCGGTACAAAGCCGGTAAATCTTTCATAGCTTTACGGGTTGGATTCACCAGATGATCCATCAATCGTAGAAGATCCTTATCTTCTGCGTATGCCTTTCGTACGTCGTCAAGTAAACTTGACGATGGAATTCTGACTGTCAGTGTTAAAATAGTGGGCTTATCCTCACCTCTAAACTGCGCGTCCGACTCGAAATCGGGCCGGCGCGAAAGCGCATCTGCGACGACGTTCAGTCGTCCTGGCTTGTATTCGACGGAGAAGTTGTACTCCGCGAAGAAGGACAGCCACTTCGCCATGCGTTGCGAGAGGTGTGGGCTGTTTACGGCCGTGCGTAATAACGCATGGTCCGTATAGACAGCAAAAGATCTATCTCCGAGGAGATAGACGCGAAACTTATCCAGTGCGTACTTCATGGCAAGGAGTTCCTTGTCATGCACTGGGTAATTGCGCTCAGCTGCCTGCAGCTGACGCGACTGATAACAGATGACGCGCTCCGCGCCATCTGCATCAAATTGCATTAACACACAGCCGATCGCAAAATCGCTGGCGTCACAGACCACGTGAAGTGGTCTGTCTTGATCTGCAATCGCTTGTATCGGCGATTGCATCGAACTCTGCTTGATACCTTCAAAGTAACGCTGGCACTCAGCGTTCCATGCCCACTTGACATTTTTCTTGAGTAAACAAGAAAGATGTACCGTCATTTCGGCATAGTTGCGCGAGTACTTGTGTGAGTACGCCGCTAGCCCAAGGAACTTACGAAGTCCCTTGACATCGACTGGCACTGTCCAGTCGGTGATCGCCTTGATCTTTTCGGGATCAGGGCGCACGCCGTGTTTACCCACGATGCACCCAAGAAGCAGTATTTCGCTAGCCGCGAATATACACTTCTTGAGATATGCGAACAAATTATGCGTGCGCATAAGTTGAAGGACTTGACGAACGTGAGTTCTGTGAACCTCAACGCCCGTCTTTCCGTCCATAGCCCGGCTATGGACGAACACATCGTCGAAATGACTCGATGCAAAGTCTCGCACCGGTCTCAAAAGATTTGTTACACATCTGTTGAATGTTGCAGGGGCGTAACTCAGCCCCTGTGGCATCACTAGCCACTCCCAAAACATACCGCTGGGGGTGCTCACTACCGTGAACGGGATATCCCGTTCACGCATGAGGATCCGATAGAATCCATCCATCAGATCCATGGACAAGACCCGCTGCTACGCGATCGGCAAAGAACTTGTCGATTGCTATCACTGGTTCACGAGGAAATGTCCACTGCTTCATGACTCAATATTTCGAGCCCTGTTTGAGCTCGATCTCGTGTCGAGTGCCTTTATCCTTAGGCAACTCTCAAGGTACGGATTCATAAAATACATTCTTGAATTCGATCAAATCCTTATACAAAGGATTTGCCTGAAGTGTCTCCCAGGATTGAGACGTGTATTGCTCAATCCGAGTCTTCTCATCGAGGACACTTTCGTCCATCGATGAGCTGCTGAGAATCCGTTCGTTCTCAGCAAATACTGTCGCCGACCGAATATCGGCCACATACTCATCCTCTGTGACGAGTATGCAGATCTGCTTGACTTTGCCACTACGCAGATCACGCAAGAACCGTTTCGGTTCTAGCGTTGGCAACTGAGTTATCTCCGAAGTTAACTTCGGAGGCACAATCAGATCAAGCGTATAAGCGCCTACGCTTGATCCGTCATTTACCAAGACGTTCAACGTCTCGGTTACTTCCTGGGAACTTCTTTCCACAGGTTGCTGAAGGCCTAATCCTTTAGCAAGTGACTCTTGAGGAATTCCTTCCTCAAGTACGTGGGGACTTATCCCCTCTACGTCTTCTGACTGTGGCTGTGCAACCACAGTCAGGGACCGATCCTCTACGGTCGACTCTCCAGTCGACCTAGGATGACCATGTTGCATCCTGGTGGCAACAGGTTTCTTTTATCTAGGAAGCTGCCCGCTAGGCATGCATCCATGTCCCGGTCTACTCGACTTATTCGAGTGGTGGACCTTCGGCGCAGCCTGTACTTCTGTACAGCCGCCGGGAGCTTGCTCCACAGTGTAGTGATCATCTACACTGGGGTCTTGTGCAGTCGTGCTAACGACCGTACCGCAAGGAAGGCCATCGCACTCACTCGCAGTACATCCACACGCTTGTGGACGCTCCATGACGTTCATCAGATGGCCATCTATTAAACAAGCGGAAGGCATCTTTACGGATCGATGCTGCCAGCTCACTCTTGGCTCGTACTTTCTGAGCCAAGATAATCCCAGGATGACATCAAATTCGTCATCCAAATCTAGTACAATGAAGTCATCATCGTACTGTTCGCCCTCTAGCGTGTAGTGGATTCCCACTATACGTTTCTCAACGGTAATCGATGCGCCTGTTGCAAGGAGCACCGTCATCCGCGTTAGGGCAATGTCGCGCTCAACGAACTTGACTTACGATCGTCCAGTGACTGGCGACGAATAAAGTTATTCGACGCCCCACAGTCAACCAGAGCACGAAGTGACATGTCTTTTGTCACTCCAATATTAAGGTGATGAGCGAAACGTCATCACCAGATGCAGAGACACACAATGATTGTGTGTCTGGAGCAACTTTCGTCAAGAGATTTGCAATTTCTCTTTAGGTTGCAGGATCAGTAGAGCGCTCCGCCCCTACTGACCCCGTCCATTTTTTGATGGTCCGCTTCGCTGTTGCGGTTTCGCAACAGTGCTGGCCCCACCACTATTGCTCCTTTTGGCAAATGGACGACCATTTCGCTCAGTATTCTTTGGTACTGGGCGAGGGGTACTACACTCGTATGCGTCGTGTTCTAATTTCTGGCAGCGATTGCACATCAGCAATCTCTTGTTGGTTGAAGAGCGAGGTCTCTCGCTCTCAACATAACAGAGATCCTTTTGTTCGGGACCTCCGGACTCTTGTCGTCTCGGTGGACGATATGAGCTTGAGCTAGCATGAGCCTGTCTGATGGTAAAGTCCTCCTGTTCCGCTGCTGAGATCGCTTCTTCAATCGTATTCAGCTCTAGGTGGAACAGGTGGCTCCTGACGGGCCCTTCTGCGAGCCCTTGCATGAACACCGTAATCAACGTGTGTTCATGAACTGGGTTAGCAGTTATACTACTCGCAAGGAGTCGTATATGTTGGGCGTAAGCGTGCACATCACGCTTACCCTGCTTAGTTTCAGGATCTCATATCGAGCCCTGAACTCAGCCCTTGGCGGCTCAGACGTGCGTTTGAGCCGGGTCTTGGAGTCTTCGAGCGACTCAAAAGCATATGGGTCGCTCATCTCCAGCCGTAAGGCCCAAGTCTTGGCACGTCCAGCCAAGTGGGATTGATCAAATGTTAATTTCATTTGCTCATCGTCAATACGACGTGCCTTTATGCATCTGTCGTAGTTCGACGAACCATAATAACAGGGAGTCTTCTTCAACTCCTCTGTGCTTGGAAACTTCAACCTTCAAGATTTCGGGACGACGTGCATGCGTCGTCCCGCCAACAGCAGCATTAAATTGCAGCTGTCTCAACAGCTCAGTCTGTTGAGCACCGAGTTCTCTCAACTTCTCGGCCTGTTGAGAGCCTTGATGGTGAAGCAAAGGTACTTTCTCCCTTTCGGCGACACGTTCATTTTGGGTGAACCTGGCAATATCGACATGTTGTTGGTCTCTGTCAAGAGACTCCAACATGGCGCTAATGACGATATCGTCTACCGTAAAACTCATGCGTTCTACTGCACTCCATTCGATATCACTAAAATGGGTAAACCCTTCACGCGTGGCGTGAAAGGTCTCCTCACCATCTAACATGTACGTGATGGACAATGTAGTTGTGGTCTCTGGAAGGACAACAAAGTGCTACCAGGTGCAACGGGGCACACCTTTGCGTTAAGTTCACGCAAGGGTACCGTGCGCCCGTGAAAGCGTACACAGGGCAACCGAGGAAGCGGCAGGTAAAACAGAACCCGAAAAATCTGTCTTATGGGGAAAATAGAACCGCTTTATTAACATAATTGAGTCTATAACTCTTGTATCTCTTACTTGTTCTGACTTAATTATACTAATGTAACTGAATGTATGATGACGTCTACTCACAACCCATGCGCGCGTCTTGCAGCGATTGGTGGGTTGATATCATTACGATATCAACCAATGAGTAGACTCTTTGGCCGTCCCAACCATATCACCACGCTTGGTGATATTATTTAGAGAATATTCAACATAATATTCTTTATTGTCATTATCTTATCAAATGACAATTTCCATGAAACGGGCTACCTTGTTAAATATACGCTTATATTGTTCGGGATCAACTAGCGATGAGGCTAACCCGCTTTGCTATATTGAATCGATTCTACGGCTCATTATTTTCCTGAACAAGGCAACTTCGAAAATAAATGCAATTCCTCGTGGCTATGTCGAACACTAGATACTTTTTGTCGAGTGGGATGTTGAAGATGAAAAAGGCGGACAACGAGGCGTCATGGTGATGTGAGAATCACCCTTTCGAGTGAAATATAGGCACGTAATACAAACAGCTGTCGTAGGACGCAGAAAGAAAGGGGTTAGCATGTGGACCTTCATGGTTGGTTTCTTCTCATAATAATATTAAAGTCATATAAATTTATGAGATTTATTGGATAAAAAATGTCTTCTCGACCTACTTCTTAGTACATTGTTCCCCTCCACGGGTCATATAATTCGCAAACTTCTCCCTGATTAATTCATCCCTCGTAGCTGTGTGATTGCACACGATCGGTCGCAGCGATTTCGCTTTTCGATCCTAACTGGCCGGTAGGAAGGACAGACGCACGCGACTCGCTGGATGCATACGGTATTGCTGACCGGTCGGCAATCATGACTGATCGAGGAAAGGAGATATCATTGTCATAGTTGACCATATCTCGGTAGAAGACCGTTGCAGAATCAGCGTCGATGATATGCATCAACTGCGAGTCGTTCAGGTTTAGCACGATCGCGGCGTGGGCTTGCTGTTCCTTGGCCTCACTTGTTGTCTCATCTCCCGCGATCGCGCCCCACAACGCCTTCGACATCAGGTACATCTTCATCTTGTATCTCCATAACTCATAGTTCGAGCCGTCAAAAGGCTCGACCTTGAATCCGGAGTCGTTGCTTGGGACCATAACCTGTTAAGCATTAACTAGGCTATGGAGCTTTCACTAGGATGAAGACGGCTTACGGCCGGGGATGAAAACCGAAAAGTGAGTTGCATATATGTTGTCCTTATCTCCAAAAACAAATGGCTGGTAGAAGCCGGTGACTCTCAGCCACCGATTTCGTGCCCTGTCTCCACCGCTTTTTGTTTTACCTATCACTGGGTAATTACGTCTCGTAATATACCTTAGGTAAAAACTCTGCTTCGTCATATGCAGAATGAAAACGATTGCGTGGTTGTTAGGGACGTAACCGCGGGTGAGTCGCAGTTCTGGTGAACCCCAAACACCAGGTCGTGAGTATCAGACACAATTCACTTGCACACGGCGGGACTCGGACCCGCACTCACCCAAGTCAAATTCCCCTTCGCAAACGTCTGAGCGAATTGGTGAATACGTCGATATCGCTAACATTTGGCATCATAACCCTGTATAAGAACAATACTACTAAGCTAATTTGCAATATACATCCTGCACATGTCGCCGCAACATCGCTAACTAACTTAAACTAATCCGCGGCACTTACTCACTTGCTAATGAAGAAGACGATGTCAGCGTGTTTCATTCATACATCATGTTGTTGGCTTTGGGATACGAAAGCTAAAACGTCGCAGCTTGCACCAAAATCTCAGGTCCGCAACAGTCGCGTCGTTTCGCCTGTCTTGGCCGTACGCAACGAGCCATCTAGAGTCGGCAGCATACGTTCATTCAGTCCAGATCTCCATCTTTCCCGGACAACCAGACAGCAGCTTTGGTTCGATCCGTTCGACTCGAGGTCGATTCGAATTGCGCATCGGTTTGCTTTACCATTTTCCATCTTCCCAATACCTCCCTATTCTCCCCACACCAGCTTCCATCTACGATAAAGCTTCTCATTTGCCTCGTGCTCGCTGCAGTCGCAGCTACAACCACGCACGGAAGAGTTCATCATTATCGTTATGATCATCACAATGATGACAGCGCAAGTGGTACTTTTCGTCATGTCGGACGCAGATTCGATAGTTTCTTTGCAGGGGCTGGTGGTGGGCCTCCTGAAAGCCTCACCCATACCGAGAGCATCGAAGTCAGTGATGCGCACAACCACGTAAACGGCCATTACTAGTTCGCCCACGATCGATGGGACCGAGTTCGAACACGTGAGCGGGTTCGGCGTAGGAGCTGGACTTGTTTCCATCCTGTTTCATGAAGCGACTCGTTTGCTCCAAAACGTCCAAGCTTCAGGCTTTTGTGGACGTGTAGACGAGAGAACGGGCCAGGCGACACTAATATAGCTTCCTGTAATGCAAGTGTTACTCATCATCTCGTCTGCTTTCCGTACTCATTTGAATCATATGCTCCAATATGCCGCTGAATCCTACAGTCACCAATCGCAACGCTGAAGTTGGCCGCGTGCTAGACAAGGAATTGTGAAAAACACCAGTGAGTTTTTTTTGCGATTCCCCTAGAAATAGTGGTCGGCCGCTCGATTCGTCAGTTTTATGTACCCCGTCTCGTACGTTGGGAGGCTGCAGAGCGTCTCGTCAAAATTGATCGTGCCTTTAAAGCTCGTCACACTTGACACCGGCTGTTAAAAAGCATTGCTTTTGACAGGTATTTGAAGTTGCGACCGTAAATGCAACCCCTGTTACCGGTTATGGGCGACTTCATCTGATGGCCCACGAGCGTGACGGATGGGACAAGCAAGTGACAAGTTGACATTTGGGACGAGAGAATACGATCGACATGTCGGATCATCAGGCGAACGACGGCGAAGCGATGTACGGACGTCATGTGGGACCAGAATCAGCACATGGTGATGGGCACGCTGGATGTGTGCCAGGTGCAACTTGACTTGGTCAAGTTGCATTGCTGGTCAACTGCATATGGTAAGACACATTGACGATGGGATATAACACCAGATACATTTTATTTTACATCCTACTTCTACTACGCACGTGCGCCTACGTTTTGATACCGGCCACGTCTCGTGCTCGACCAGCGCGAACAAGAGCGTGAGGCCCACGACTGTAAATAGTAACAATTGCGCGATGTTCGGCCGGAGATTTTCCCCCCCCCCCCTCCCGGGGGGGGGGTGGGGGGTGTTGTTTTTTCGCCGCGGGCCCCCCCCCCTCTTTTTTTGTGTGGTTTTTTTTGGTGGGGGGCCCCCCCCCCCCCCCAACCCCCCCCCCCCTTTGGGGGGGGGGGGGGGGGGGGCCCCCCTTGGGGGGTTGTTCTCATTTTTTTTTTTTCTTTCTCCCCCCCCCTTTAAAAAAACCCCCCCCCGGGTATACCAAGTACCCCCCCGTCCCACTCCAGTGGTCTACCACTCGGCCACTGGGGGGTTGTTGGCCGGAGAACGAACGAGCGACGGCGCGTGGTGCCCTCCTGCACCAGCGACGTCATCTCCGACGTCCGCGTCATTCCGGTGATAAAATGAGAGAGGTCGGTCGGTTTGTATCAGATTTTTGATTGGGAGGCAATCTTTTTCGAGCCGACTTGTTTGCGGCGGGCGAGGGACGTTCTCTAAATTGATAGGGTACATCGTACCACGACAAAAATAAACACGCCGACACAACGAAACGGACGGACGGAAAAGATCGTGGCACGGTGATTGGTCGAAATAGGTGCACGAGTTTGGCTCCACGGTATACACCAAAAGCGAAGTACGGAAGGAACGTAAGCGACTTAGAAAACAACTTTGTGTAGAGGTTTTGTAGGCAGTAGTGACAGACCCGTCGCAAAAAAAGTTGAGCCAAATTGGATCCATGCGGTTAAGGCATCACTGGACACAAGTGTACATATTGTCGACGAAAGCCTTTGATGGATCTGATTGCCCATCGATTCGTATGTGTGTGTTGTGAAGTGGTAAAGTTGGTGAAGCTTCCGTAGCATGTTAGCGGTTAAGGGTTTGGTTCCCACCAGAGTAACCGTTCTTGCAGTGATAGTGTCGTAGCTGACGCGTACTTTTCAGCGTTGTGCATCGTTTCTTCACGGTTGGGTGTCCAAGAGCATGCTAGTGATAGCGTGCAGTGCTTGCTTCAGCTCTGTTCAGTCGTAGTCGTTGCGTGATCCTGGAATGATAACTGAATATGAATGAAACGCAGGAATTCCAGCGCTGTGTATACAATGCTTGGCTCTTTCTCGCAAAGACCGAAAGCGTCCAAGTTGCGCCAGGTTTCGAATGAGCTGCATGTGCTCCCATCCGTGATGGTCGTGGAGGCTGGTAGTAGGCCGAATGCGAGTGCATGTTGAGTCGTAACATAACATGTAGTGAACGTTATTAAGGTCTTGACGACGCTCACGTGAAACCTGTCATCTGCCTTGATGCAACAATAGGAGCGAACAAGTGTGTAAGGGATGATGTGTGTCCGGCGTATAGAACGACGACGCGTTGCCTTGAACAACAAGTCCTAAACGATTTAGCTTTTCTACTACAATGACTGAAGAAGGTGACGAGCGCTGTGGTGGAAACACTAGCGAAAGCTCGAACAACGCGACGTGTTAACTGTAGTAGTACACTGGGCGAACGTCGCGCTGTCTCATGCTTAACGACAAAACTTACATTGTCTAGCCATGCAGAATACGGTGGCTGATCGAATCAACCTCTTGTTATGTAATCCGTCTACGCAGATACCAGCAGATGCCTTCGTTGCTGTTTCGAAGACAGCACTACTCTCTTCTTCGCACTAATGATCGACTTTTAGTACTAGGTACAGAGAGAGCCACGACCACGTTCGAAAAGACTTGCACTATGGCGATAGTTTCAACGAACTTTGATCGACAAGGAGAGGTAACTGTTACATTACATGCGTCAATACAGGACAATGTGATGGAAACTGTTGTGCCGAGATTTCTTGGCGAGTATACTCTGCAAGGCGTGCAGGACCTAGCAATCATCAGTCGCAATGTCATCTGCATGATTCTCACCTGGACAAACTGAACCCGTTCCTGCATCGATCCTTTGCTAACGCTGCTAGGGTGAGAACAGCTGAACTATCTAAGATGGCTAGGCGGCTTTGCTTTGCGTTGGCGTATGTAGCCTACAGCCGTGCAACATCTATCTGCAGCGACAGGTGCAGTCTGCAGCACACCGCAATTGCGCATCGACTCATTCAATCGAGTTGTGACGACGCATCGCGCATACAATCGTATCGCCGCGGCATCAGCTGCATCCTTGCACGTCTGCTTCACATAACACAGGATATCGGGTATGGTTTGGTAATGTTAGTTTGGCATTGCCAAGAACGTCAGGACAACACTTCGCAAAGTTGCGTCTCAGTGATCATTGCGAACATATCTAGAGAGAGAGAGAGAGAGAGAAAAAAAGGAACAGAATGTCTATTATACTATATTATGGTGTACCAGCCGTCTGGAAAGACCTAAGCTAGTATAGCAACGCCGGTCTCGAATGATCCGGTGGTTGTACGTGACTCACCGCTGAATGCAAGCTCTAGATTGGGCCATGGTGAGCAGCCTTTTGCATTGCATCAGACGAGCTCCAGCCATCTAAGTGTGTTGCTGCCTACGCTCCAGCATCGCTAGTGCCGAAAACTTTGAACTATGTATTCGTGGATACATCCCACCAAAGTGACGGAAAGACCTTCGTGAACGACCCGATTGCGCTGAACCCATAGAGTAGTGATACATATGGAACATAAAATCCACCAAATCCGCTTCCATTGACCCACATAAGCCTCCATTAACTATCCAAACGCGCTCAGCAGCCGCCGTGAAATGATCGGATTAAACGGCGGGGACTCTTGTGACATGCAAAAATTCGCATAAAGCTGCAAACTGCCCGGAGTTATCGTGCATCCGGTCCAGTAGGTTATGAGTGCCTACCATCAACCCTGGGCGACTAAACAACCTCAAAAAATGTGATCTAAAGTGTATCTCTGCCCGCGACAGACCAAAAGTTTTCGACAATAGTTATTTAGATCTCGACTAGGGCTGTATAAGTTGGGCTAATGCAGCGCCATTCGATAGGAAACCCACACTTGATACTCGGTGATCTCGTTGCGGTGGCGCCACAACTCTTTCGGTGTCTGATTAAGGGCCGCAGAGTTTCTTTCGTTTCGTTCCGCCGATTGCTGTAACCGAAGGAGAACTCCATTGAGCTCCTTTCTAAGGCCCCCATTAATCCGCTGGTAGGGTTGCTTTTTCGGATGGCGAAGCGCTTGGCGATTCGATATAGTTTCAGGAACTACCCTCGGAAGACTGTGGATGGAGGTATGTGCCGCTACGACGAGGCCATGGTACCGTTGAGCTTAGTGAAGGTCCGCCGTATCCAATAGACCGTCCGAGTAGGTTACTGCCGTCTCAACTATCGTCCAGTGGAAGCCGTCCATCTGCTGATGTAGGACTATTGTCCCCTGTGTGAGACCAGTTGACAGGGTTGCCAACCCCTGCACTGCCCCCTCAGCCATCACAGACCAGCTATGCGGCAGCCTGAGGTCCGGCTGGTGCCAGAGTGTAACTGCGCTCTGCATCTCGCATTTCTCATGTAACAGGGTAGCCCGTTACATGGAATTGTCATTAAGAAGATAATGACGATAAAGAATGTTATGTTGAATATTCTCTAAATAATATCACCCATCGTGGTGATATTGTTGGGACGGCCAAAGAGTCTACTCATTGGTTGATATCGTAATGATATCAACCCACCAATCGCTGCAAGACGCGCGCAATGAGTGGCGAATAGACGTCATCATACATTCAGTTACATTAGTATAATTAAGTCAGAACAAGTAAGAGATACAAGAGTTATAGACTCAATTATGTTAATAAAATAGTTCTACTTTTTCCTTAGAGTAAGTCTTTGACTTTCTCTACTTACCTGCCATTCCTCGCACGTGTACGTCACGTCGGGTGCACCTCGCCTTGTGTCGGTTCGACACAAGGTGTGCCCCGTTACACCTGGTAGCACTTTGTAGTCCTTCCAGCGACCACTCATCTCATCCAACATGAACATGTTGGATGGTGAGGAGACCTTTCACGTAACACGTGAAGGCTTCGCCCATTTGAGTGACCCCGAATGGGCCGCGGTAGGACGAAGAGCTCTACCGTGGGCGACATTGGCGTTACCGCCATGTTGAAGTCTCTTGATAGAGACCAACAACATGTCGATATTGCCTGGTTCATTCAACACGAACTTGTCGCTGAACGGGTAAGCGTAGCCTTGCTTCACCAGCAAGTCTCTCAACAGGCCGAGAAGTTGAGAGAACTCGGTGCTCAACAGACTGAGCTGTTGAGACAGCTGCAATTTAATGCTGCTGTTGGCGGGACGACGCATGCACGTCGTCCCGAAATCTTGAAGGTTGAAGTTTCCAAGCACAGAGGAGTTGAAGAAGACTCCCTGTTATTATGGTTCGTCGAACTACACAGATCCATGAAGGCACGTCGTATTGACGATGAGCAAATGAAATTAACATTTGATCAATCCCACTTGGCTGGACGTGCCAAGACTTGGGCCTTACGGCTGGAGATGAGCGACCCATATGCTTTTGAGTCGCTCGAAGACTCCAAGACCCGGCTCAAACGCACGTCTGAGCCGCCAAGGGCTGAGTTCAGGGCTCGATATGAGATCCTGAAACTAAGCAGGGTAAGCGTGATGTGCACGCTTACGCCCAACATATACGACTCCTTGCGAGTAGTATAACTGCTAACCCAGTTCATGAACACACGTTGATTACGGTGTTCATGCAAGGGCTCGCAGAAGGGCCCGTCAGGAGCCACCTGTTCCGCCTAGAGCTGAATACGATTGAAGAAGCGATCTCAGCAGCGGAACAGGAGGACTTTACCATCAGACAGGCTCATGCTAGCTCAAGCTCATATCGTCCACCGAGACGACAAGAGTCCGGAGGTCCCGAACAAAAGGATCTCTGTTATGTTGAGAGCGAGAGACCTCGCTCTTCAAACAACAAGAGATTGCTGATGTGCAATCGCTGCCAGAAATTAGAACACGACGCATACGAGTGTAGTACCCCTCGCCCAGTACCAAAGAATACTGAGCGAAATGGTCGTCCATTTGCCAAAAGGAGCAATAGTGGTGGGGCCAGCACTGTTGCGAAACCGCAACAGCGAAGCGGACCATCAAAAAATGGACGGGGTCAGTAGGGGCGGAGCGCTCTACTGATCCTGCAACCTAAAGAGAAATTGCAAATCTCTTGACGAAAGTTGCTCCAGACACACAATCATTGTGTGTCTCTGCATCTGGTGATGACGTTTCGCTCATCACCTTAATATTGGAGTGACAAAAGACATGTCACTTCGTGCTCTGGTTGACTGTGGGGCGTCGAATAACTTTATTCGTCGCCAGTCACTGGACGATCGTAAGTCAAGTTCGTTGAGCGCGACATTGCCCTAACGCGGATGACGGTGCTCCTTGCAACAGGCGCATCGATTACCGTTGAGAAACGTATAGTGGGAATCCACTACACGCTAGAGGGCGAACAGTACGATGATGACTTCATTGTACTAGATTTGGATGACGAATTTGATGTCATCCTGGGATTATCTTGGCTCAGAAAGTACGAGCCAAGAGTGAGCTGGCAGCATCGATCCGTAAAGATGCCTTCCGCTTGTTTAATAGATGGCCATCTGATGAACGTCATGGAGCGTCCACAAGCGTGTGGATGTACTGCGAGTGAGTGCGATGGCCTTCCTTGCGGTACGGTCGTTAGCACGACTGCACAGGACCCCAGTGTAGATGATCACTACACTGTGGAGCAAGCTCCCGGCGGCTGTAGAGAGGTACAGGCAGCGCCGAATGTCCACCACTTGCATAAGTCGAGTAGACCGGGACATGGATGCATGCCTAGCGGGCAGCTTCCTAGATAAAAGAAACCTGTTGCCACCAGGATGCAACATGGTCATCCTAGGTCGACTGGAGAGTCGACCGTAGAGGATCGGTCCCTGACTGTGGTTGCACAGCCACAGTCAGAAGACGTAGAGGGGATAAGTCCCCACGTACTTGAGGAAGGAATTCCTCAAGAGTCACTTGCTAAAGGATTAGGCCTTCAGCAACCTGTGGAAAGAAGTTCCCAGGAAGTAACCGAGACGTTGAACGTCTTGGTAAATGACGGATCAAGCGTAGGCGCTTATACGCTTGATCTGATTGTGCCTCCGAAGTTAACTTCGGAGATAACTCAGTTGCCAACGCTAGAACCGAAACGGTTCTTGCGTGATCTGCGTAGTGGCAAAGTCAAGCAGATCTGCATACTCGTCACAGAGGATGAGTATGTGGCCGATATTCGGTCGGCGACAGTATTTGCTGAGAACGAACGGATTCTCAGCAGCTCATCGATGGACGAAAGTGTCCTCGATGAGAAGACTCGGATTGAGCAATACACGTCTCAATCCTGGGAGACACTTCAGGCAAATCCTTTGTATAAGGATTTGATCGAATTCAAGAATGTATTTTATGAATCCGTACCTTGAGAGTTGCCTAAGGATAAAGGCACTCGACACGAGATCGAGCTCAAACAGGGCTCGAAATATTGAGTCATGAAGCAGTGGACATTTCCTCGTGAACCAGTGATAGCAATCGACAAGTTCTTTGCCGATCGCGTAGCAGCGGGTCTTGTCCATGGATCTGATGGATGGATTCTATCGGATCCTCATGCGTGAACGGGATATCCCGTTCACGGTAGTGAGCACCCCCAGCGGTATGTTTTGGGAGTGGCTAGTGATGCCACAGGGGCTGAGTTACGCCCCTGCAACATTCAACAGATGTGTAACAAATCTTTTGAGACCGGTGCGAGACTTTGCATCGAGTCATTTCGACGATGTGTTCGTCCATAGCCGGGCTATGGACGGAAAGACGGGCGTTGAGGTTCACAGAACTCACGTTCGTCAAGTCCTTCAACTTATGCGCACGCATAATTTGTTCGCATATCTCAAGAAGTGTATATTCGCGGCTAGCGAAATACTGCTTCTTGGGTGCATCGTGGGTAAACACGGCGTGCGCCCTGATCCCGAAAAGATCAAGGCGATCACCGACTGGACAGTGCCAGTCGATGTCAAGGGACTTCGTAAGTTCCTTGGGCTAGCGGCGTACTCACACAAGTACTCGCGCAACTATGCCGAAATGACGGTACATCTTTCTTGTTTACTCAAGAAAAATGTCAAGTGGGCATGGAACGCTGAGTGCCAGCGTTACTTTGAAGGTATCAAGCAGAGTTCGATGCAATCGCCGATACAAGCGATTGCAGATCAAGACAGACCACTTCACGTGGTCTGTGACGCCAGCGATTTTGCGATCGGCTGTGTGTTAATGCAATTTGATGCAGATGGCGCGGAGCGCGTCATCTGTTATCAGTCGCGTCAGCTGCAGGCAGCTGAGCGCAATTACCCAGTGCATGACAAGGAACTCCTTGCCATGAAGTACGCACTGGATAAGTTTCGCGTCTATCTCCTCGGAGATAGATCTTTTGCTGTCTATACGGACCATGCGTTATTACGCACGGCCGTAAACAGCCCACACCTCTCGCAACGCATGGCGAAGTGGCTGTCCTTCTTCGCGGAGTACAACTTCTCCGTCGAATACAAGCCAGGACGACTGAACGTCGTCGCAGATGCGCTTTCGCGCCGGCCCGATTTCGAGTCGGACGCGCAGTTTAGAGGTGAGGATAAGCCCACTATTTTAACACTGACAGTCAGAATTCCATCGTCAAGTTTACTTGACGACGTACGAAAGGCATACGCAGAAGATAAGGATCTTCTACGATTGATGGATCATCTGGTGAATCCAACCCGTAAAGCTATGAAAGATTTACCGGCTTTGTACCGATCCTCGTCGGATCGGTATGCAACACGCAACGGGCTGCTATATTATACATCCGTTGACGGCGACACGCCTCGTATCGTCGTTCCCGCTCATAACAACTTGCGCTTGCGTATTATGTATGAGTTTCACGATGCACCATCTGGTGGTCATCGTGGAAGAGAAAAGACTTACCTCACGGTAAGTCGTGACTTTTACTGGTCACGCCAGTATCAGTTTACCCGCTAGTACGTACGTGCTTGCGAGGTTTGCCAACGGGTGAAGCCCAGTCCTTCATCCTGTGCACCTTTACAGCCTCTATCGGTCGCGGCAGAGTGCTGGCAGTCCGTTTCGATGTACTTCGTCTTCGGATTCCCTGAAGACGTTTGCAAGAATAACGGTATTCTTGTGTTCGTGGATCTGTTCAGAAAGATGGTCCATCTTGCCGCTGTACCCAAGTCGATCACAGCACACGGTTGTGCTCGTGTCTTTACCGACACGATTTTCTGGCTTCACGGGATACCCCGTGAACTCGTATCCGATCGTGACCCTCGGTTCACGGCGAAATTTTGGCATTTCGTGTTCCTTTCACTCGGAACACGGTTAAAGATGTCCACATCTGACCATCCAGAAACAGATGGTCAGACAGAACGTGCGAACCGTGTCCTCGAACAGATCCTTCGAGGATATGTCCACTCGTTTTCGAGTTGGAGCGAATTCCTTCCAATGGTTGAATTCGCCATCAATAAGTCGGTGAATGCTACGATCCAGCACACACCGTTTTACGTGAATGGCTTACGCCATCCACGTGTGCCCGCCCTTCTAGAGTGTGACTCTTGAATAAGGGGGGAGCGACTCGCTCGAGCAAAAATCGTTCTGGCTCTTGCCCATCACGTGTCGACGCTAACGTCGTCACGTATGATGACGATGTCGATCAGGTCGACATCGATGAAGCACACCACCCCAATAATAGCAGCAACGCTATTATTGACTCGGATGATTATGACAATGCTGGTATATTCAGCATCGTCAACGATTATTCCAGCGAGGGAGAAGACAACCTCGCTGAAGAAGAGAACAATCTCTTAGCAGTGCGCACGAAGCGCACTGAAAGACAAAACAACGAGTCGGCAGAGAACTTCCTGCTCACTCGAGAGGCGGTAGTCCGTTTCGTTCAGGAATACATCGCAAATGCGGTGGACCTTCAGAAACGGAACGCAGACGAGAATGGAAGAGCAAATGTTCTTTCATTTAAAGTTAACGACCTAGTACTACTGTCTACGGTAAACCTACCGGGACACGTAGTCACTAGTGTCGGCAGTAGTTTACTACTGCCGAAATACATTGGCCCATTTCGAGTGTTGCACCGCAAGGGCAATGCATACACGATCGAATTGCCACGTAAGATGCGCACGCATCCTACGTTTTACGTAGGGAGGCTCAGGCCGTACTGTCAGTACGAGCCTTCTTCTTCCGATGAAGATAGCCCCCACGTTCAAGAACATCCATCAAGTTCTTGCGTTCGCGCTCCAGACGATCCGTCTGGTCGCGTAGATAAGAGACCTCGGAACTCAACCGAGATATCTCCCCGCGAGACGTCGCCGGCTCGCCAAAGAAAGAGCGGACGTCGCGCTCGACCTGCAGCTGTGCGACCGCATACTCAGCGCGGTCCTTCGCACAGTCCGCCTCGTGATCCTGTCGGCGCTTCCGCACGGTATCGGTCAGAGCGTAACGCCTGTCCCTATCGTGCTCCAAATTATCGCGCAATTCAACGATTGCGCGATCCATCTCGTAAGGATCGAGATGGTGAGCAGAACGTTCCGGAGGAGGTCTTTCCTCCTCCGCCACATCCTTTGGTGGACTCAAACGGTGGTCAACGCTTTCTACTGGACCGTTTCTTGAACCACCGTGACGATTCAGGATCAAGGACGAGCTACCTCGTCCAGTGGCGGGGGTATCCACCCTCTTGGAACAGTTGGGGATCCCGCTCCCAGCTGATGATGGATGTGCCCGGTCTCGTTCACCAATATGACGAGACTCATCCGATTGGTCCGAGGGACCATCGGTAAACACACGCTTTCGGCGTTTGTATACGGATTGCAAGTTTGCAATCGCATCCCGCATCTCAGCCGAGATGTGTGCCCTTCCCCAGGGCAAACTTGGGGAATACACGTCCCTATGTGAACGTTGCGAGTTGTCAACGTAACTCGCTCACGGATCTCCCCAAGTGAGGCAAGGAATATCTGCCTCACTCGACAAACGATGCAACCGGTACCTAGCACCGGTTGGCGTTCGCTTTTCAAACTTGATTCGTACCCCTTCAAGTTTTTGCAGCCATCTTTCTCGTCCAAAATTCTTGACATTTTGGACGAAGGCGTTCCACGCTGCCAAAAGCGAATTCTTATCACGCTTTTGGTTGCCGTTATACCATCGATGCCGAAGGAAGGCATCGAGATAAACGTCTTCTTCAGCGCGGAAGTTGCTCGCGCTGGAACTTAAGCCATGAAGCTGACTCGTATCGAATAAAGGTATTCGATGGTGTTGGATTGTATCGTGATACAAGCTATTGATGAGCCGTTCAGGCAAACGCCACGGCTTCAGCTCATCACGCTTCGAAGTGGTACCTCTGACGATACCACGGTTATCAGTATGACGACGGCTCGCACCATCGTCAAGTCGCTCGTGCGAAGGAGCACGAGTTGATCGCGGTGATGAGCATACATACTCATCACCATATTCCTCATCACTGCCGAACAGACTGTGACGCATGTCGCGAGTCCGTACGTTCGGCAGTGTCCTTGGTGAACAATGAGGCACCGCCGGTGATCGGGATGCCTCTGCAACATTTCCCGAGTCAGACACGTCTGACTCGCCAGGGTAGATGACCTCGAGGTCGGGGTTATCATGTGCACGCGGTGCAATACCACGTGCGCCTGCAGCACCTTTTTCCGCATGCGGAAAACCAGCATCAGACGACGGATCGTCTGCCGCAGAGGCTGGCACAGCAGCGGACTGTGTGGGCTTTCAATCACCTCGCATAGACATGTTAATTTTGCGAGGCATAGTCAGTAGTGAATGGAAGTGACCCAACAACTGCTCCCTGTCCCATTAGTTTCCAACTGGTGGCCATCATGTTTCAGATAGTCACTGTGTGACTATCAGATAAGGTAGGGGTGATGTAACATGGTAGCCCGTTACATGGAATTGTCATTAAGAATATAATGACAATAAAGAATATTATGTTGAATAATCTGTAAATAATATCACCCATCGTGGTGATATTGTTGGGACGGCCAAAGAGTCTACTCATTGGTTGATATCGTGATGATATCAACCCACCAATCGCTGCAAGACGCGCGCAATGGGTAGTGAGTAGACGTCATCATACATTCAGTTACATTAGTATAATTAAGTCAGAACAAGTAAGAGATACAAGAGTTATAGACTTAATTATATTAATAAAACAGTTGTAGTTTCTCATCAGTGTAAGTCTTTGACTTTCTCTACTTACCTGCGCTTCCGCGCACGTGAACATCACGTCGGGCGCACGTTACCCTTGCGTTAAGTTCACGCAAGGGTGTGCCCCGTTACACCTCAGCTATGCGTAACGCAGGACTACCGAATAAAATCGCGAGCGCCCAACGCAATCGTTTACGATCCGAGTGATTAGCCACCGCCCCGGAAGATAAAGGGACTCGAAACGAGTACATGTCAGGCGCCTTCCGCTCAATCTCCAAGTCGGCCAGTGCACATGACCGAATTCGATCATATTTGCGCTGTGTCAGTTTGTTTCCGGCACCATCCGGTATCCAGGGGTTGTCCGCCTAATGAACGGTGGACCAAAAACGTCGTGTTTCGACTGGATATGTCCAGGGTGGTAGAGGCAATGGAGCATTCAAAGAAATTGTCAGCCGATCCCCGTCTCGCCAGCCTAACGTCTGAGCGATGAGGAATGGCATTTGTGTGGCATGTCGTTCCATTAGACCCAAAAGTCCTATGGGATGAGGGCGAAGCCATGTCCCTGACTCGACCCTTTATGCTGCCCAATGGATATGATGTTTCGTGCTTACGAAGACACCGGGTCTCTCAGTGTAATGATTGGCTCACCTTGCGAGAGAGATCCTCGAAAGTCCAATATTTTTAGGCCAACGCGTACCGATCGGACCGCTGTATCAGCCACAAAAGTGCATGTACAATGCGTTGCGCTTTCACCGCCACTGAAATTGATATTAATACAATGCCGCCTGCTGATCGCGGCATATATAATAGCCCCGGATTAACGTTTCGCCGACTTGTTTTTATTAATAACGAGTAACGCCAGAGAAATCTGATTTTTGGAGATTTTGGAGCTCTCGGTCGTTCAAGCGGGCTTTTTAAACACTGCTGCAGTGAAAAGAATTCCAGGCAACAAAATGCCTTTCACAATCTGCATTCGGAACGCATCGATAGTCGCTAGACGGGTTGCCATAGCAAGCCGCCTCTTCACCGTTCGTATCTTGACAGCCCAATCGGCGTCTGCCAGATCCCCATCCCGACTTGGTGATCGAGGTATCGTGTTGTGGCGCCCGATTGTAAAACAGGTAAACCTTTGTAGCTGGTCACTGACATAGTCGTATTCAAGAAAATCACTTGACTTTTGATGACTGCACTCTAACACCTGACAACTTTCCAAAAGTAGCCACGAGGTCAAGCACTCGTGGAAGATGTCGGACTTCCTGTAGGAAGACCGTCGAATCATCCACAAACGCTGAAACGTATGACACCCTGCAGTCGACCCGGACACCATTACTCCCAAAAGGCCGATATCATCTGTAATCGCTAGCGCCAACACGTCTATAGATAATATAAATAATAATGGCGCGAGAGGGAAGCCCTGACGAATTCCCGTGTTGACTTCCATGGGCTCATATAATTGACCATTGCAAGGTATCGTGCTGTCGTTTTGTCACGAAGTTTGCGGATCATCGAAACGAAGGCCGTCGAGAACTCAAAGCGGTCCAGAACGAGAAATAGAAAATTGCGAGCGACCGTGTCGTAAGCCTTTCGGAAATCCTATAATAAAATGACACGGCTATTCTGCGCGGTGATATCTTGTTCATTTTAAGCAGTAGCTAAGACTGCCAACATCATCATCACTGTTTTCATCATGTGGCGGTCATGCACGAATCCTTTCTGTGTATCGCCTATCGATTTCGTCAGAGCGCGTTGCAGTCGTGTTGCCAAGGCTTTAAAAGAGATTATACCCTGTTTGTAGCGACGATATCGGCCGGTAGTCCATGGCATCGGTGAAGTCACCTTTCTTACGAATTGGGATAATAAGTCCATCCAAAAATCAAACGGGTGGATCTTTACCCGCCAGAAGTTCGTTACCAATCGTTACCATGCTTGGTGCTAACAGAGCTTGGAGTTCGATGTGCAGATCATTATTAGGCCCATCCGGCCCCGCCGCTTTGTGTCTGCTAAGACCATTAAAAGCAGCGATCATCCCAGGTAATTAAATTGGTTTGACCAGGTGATAATTGTCCGATTGAGTCATGTGTCGATCCGTTGATATCGTTACAAACGCCGTAAATGCGTGGTCCAGTGAGCTCGTTGGGATTGTGTTATGACTGCACCCAAGTATAGGCTTCCATTCCGTAGCAAAGCGGTCAGCAGTACAGACCTGACGGGAAAATGGTACCCTATGAAAATTTCATATGCCCGTTACCGTTTAATCCGCTTCTCAGTCGGAGACCCGCTTAAAATTCCACCGCAGTCGGTCAGTCGTCCGAACAATCGATTCTTCGCCGCAATTATATATTTAGCTCGTAATGAGTCCTGATTAGATTGTATAAGCTGCTTCCTAAAATGGAGACCGGCACGCGCTTGAGCTTGTAATGTTTTAGCATACCGTGTACTACGCTGTTTATGTTGCTTCCTGATGGTCTGAGTTGCCGCAACGCACTTGGTTATATTACGATACCAGGTACTCGCTGTGACTGATCGTCCCACTGCCTGATTGATCATCGGCGCCAATATATCCGCCTTGACCCTCGTCGCTTAAAAAGATCTGATGGGATAAGTAACCACGCGTCTCTTGTAGTGATAGCAATATTCCACAAATTTTTCGTGAATAGGAGCGAAACCTAATGATGATCAGATTTAACTGGTGGGGCTGAAAGTTCAACTCATTGCACCCCCGATGTCCACTGTTGCGGTACGTAAAACCAATCAATTTTGCTTGCTGTGGACTTTGTCCAGTAAGTAAAATATTCGTTTAGTTCGGGGGTTTCCTCGCCATCAAGCGGTGCCGCTAGAATGCGCGCATCGGCGAATCCCAACCTGGTGATGAGGTCAGCAAGTGCTGCACTTTCCGAGCGCCCCGACCTGCGACCTCCGGTCCGATCCTATACAGGACTTTGAACAGAATTAAAGTCGCCCGTCAGGGTTACTCTGCATGACGGCCAGAGCTAGTGCATCAGTCATGAGAGAAAAATTCATGCTTACGGGGGGTATTAGGGGCATAGATATTAACTCAGAAGACCCCAGCTATCATCAAAACAGCGACGCATTCTGTCCATAGTTCTGAATGCCAAGGAGTTGCACCTGAAGCACGACTAGGATCTAGTAAGGAAGATACCCCTCCGGTTTTTCCTTGTCCTACACTCCAGAACGAAAGAGAGGTCTCGTAAAAACTTGAGGTGTACCCCCACCGCCGCCTCCAATCATATCGGATCTTTTCCTCAAGTATACGATTACAACAGGTGTTTCTTATAAGCAGAGCACAATGGATATACTGTTGGTAGGGCCTCTTTTCCATGCCTACATCCACCGGTCACAAGTCTGGTCTTTAAAACCGCGGAAAATCTGTGTGTCGACAAATACCACCCGCTTACTTCTACAAATTACGTCATGTGTGACCTTTTAAATCATATTACAGCGTTTTAGGCGATAGTTTGTGCCATTTCATCAACGCCCGATGGGAGACTAGCGAGCAGTATCTACCGGTTAGCCTGGCACCGACGGTGCTGGCTGCTCTTCGTAGCGTAGAGTCCGCTGAGGACGATCTGGGTGATTGCTTGCTCATAAAACGTTTCTAATATCGTCTAGTCTGCTGAGGCGGCCATGGCTGCGCATGCCGCCCGATACGTATTAGTACTCTTCAGCCAAGCAAAATACCGTCACGACCGAGTCGTGACTCCATTATCGGGCTCCTCTTCGCTGCCTGTTAGTGCTTTATTTTCGTCGTGGTAGATCAACACGCAATAAATGTGACGCGCTAACTGCATCTTGTGATTCATATCGCAATTGTAACGGAGTAGCCCGTTACATGAGGTTGTCACTAAAACAATCTGACAATAAATAATATTACTTCGAATATTCTTCTAACAATATCACAGACATGGTGATATTGTTGAGATGACCGAAGGGTCTACTCATTGGTTGATATCGTGATGATATCAACCCACCAATCGCTGCTAGACGCGTGCAATGGGTGGTGAGTAGACGTCATACATACATTTAGTTACATTAGTACAATTAAGTCAGGACAACAGAGAGATTCAAGGAGTTATAGGACTTAATTATATTAATACAGTTTTACTTTTGCCAGAGACTAGTCTGACTACTTAGTCTCCTTTCCTTCCTCTCTGTTCCTTCAACACCTAGCAGGGCACTGTCGATCACTATTGTCAGTGAAAGTATACTCCGTACTGGTCAACCAGTACGTAGTCAACAGTGCCCCGTTACAGCAACGGCGTAATAATTCATCGCTAGCATAACTCTGTCTCGTAAACGGTACCAGTCATCGCTACTTTCAATGAAAGGAGACAGCACGGAACCCGCTGAGTGTCGTGACGTCCGCCCTTTCCAGTCTTCAAGCTTGATCCTAATACCCCGATCTTTTTACGGCCGCGGTATGCCATTAAACAGAAGTACATACATTCTTGTCGCCAGGGCTCGGTCCATGTCATAATGGGTTTCATCACTCAAGATCTTCAACAATGCACTTTTATGCGGGAAAGGCTGAATCAACCGGAGAAGGAGCCTCTCTTCCACTTTCACCGCTTGAACCCACTGCACAGGCGAACTGTATACTGTGGGAAAATCAATTTTTGACGTCTTTGGCCATTCCGATGCTAAATCTAGCCACAAATGCTGCCACTGCTTGATGCTCTCGAGTTGCAATACCGTACCCATACCTGCCTCGAGTAGCAACCTGTCGTTGTTGCTTCTGCCTATTTTTAACACCAGAACATCGTGTTTGCTCCAAACAATCACGCCCTTCTTTTCTCGCTCATCTGGTGTCATGACGTGAGACCTCTTTGTAGCAACGCTCGACCGAAATGCTCGTGGAAACTTCCGCAGCGCTATATCTGTGGAACCCCCGATAACACACCTACCAGCCGCCGGGTCAGAGCTGGCTGAGGTATTTTTTACAAGCGACTGCTGAAGTGGTGACTGAGGGGCGAAAATCGTGGTTTGAACGCCCCCATCACGTTCTAATACTTTATATTGGCCAGTCTTCTTAAACGGCGCCGCTGCTTCCTTCATTCCCCCATCTCATTCACTGGATCTATCACTCACGTCTACACCGAGTTGACCACCACGTCTGACGTTGCGCTCATCCCCCGTAGCCTTATCCATAGTAAGCAGCCGGTGGACAAAGGCGGAGTAGTGGCCATCCTCGTACTTAAGTGGTCAAAGGTGGTGGGCTTGACCTACCACCTTTGTCTTCCCTTATCTTCTTAACACACTCTTAAACGGTGAGAATAGGCTGCTATCCCGTATCAATTACCCAACTTGCCTTGGTCATAAAACTTGTCCGATACAACACACAGTGCCAACGCTGGGACCCATCAGTCGTGAGACAAAAAACTTAGATGTTTTGCTGAAGGAAGTTCGCTGCCATTGTCAGCGTCTCACTGCCGCCCCAATAGTATTGTTCCACCTTTGTAGTCAGGTCCTTGGTACGGGACGCGTATTTTCCGAGATGCCATTGAAATTTGTTTGGTGGATTTGCTGCTCGGCATTTACATCCATCTTCTGTTAACCTTCATTAAAGCGGTCTCCTGGGTCTCGTGGCTGCATTGATCCATCATGTGTATCAGTCCCGTGTATTTGATTGTAACGGGGCACACCCCTTGCGAGGACTTAACGCAAGGGTGACGTGTGCCCGTCAGGCGTACACAGGGCAACTGAGGAAGTGATAGACATAACAGAACCCGAAAGCTCTGTCTTGAGGGGAAAGTAGAACTGTTTATTTAATATAGTTATTACGTTAATAATTCATCTTTGACTTACTCTAACTATATAAAACTTCCTTCTCTTATGTGGGTCCCTTGCTCACCACCCGTTGCGCGCGTCCAGCAGCGATTAGTGGTAAAGTTGGTTGATGTAGACGGTACATCAACCATGAAGTGGACCCCTCCACGATTTTACCTTTACAGGTAATATTCCGGCAACATCACTTATTTCGAGTGATGTTATTTAAATATTATTAAAATAAGATAATATTCAATAATTGATACTTCGTACCAATTTTTATGTAACGGGTAAACCCCGTTACAAGGATGCCCTGTTTTAAGCTAGATGGAGCCGGGAAAAGGACCTCATCTCTGTGTCGCAGCTCTATTTTAGTAGAGCCTGGGCCAATGCCCTGGTCATACAATTACCGTTCGCCGGCGTCTTAAAAGGCAGAATATCCAACTGCTGTTGGATAATATCGTACAGTTCGGGCCCCAGATTAACTTCATCTGGCAGCCTCGGCAATACACGAGAACCACAGTAATCTTCTACTTGGCTAATACTCTTCAGAAGCTCGGTCCGTTTCTTCGGTTTAAGCGCCACCAATTGAGGCATCAGCGGGAGCTTCGGTGGCATTTTCTTTATCAGCCGAAGCTGGACCGCAAAGTCAGTGACCGTTTCAGAGTGGCGTTCGGCCGCGAACGCTCCTGAAAGGCTCGTAGATGATTCATCGAGTGCAGATAAAGGTGCAGAAACACCCGCCTCGTCTTCTTCGTCGTCGGCCTCATTTGGTTTGGCAAGCACGGCATACCGCGATGACAAAATCGCACGCCGGCTACATAATATCTTCTTTGCAATTTGCCTTCCAACCCCCATACTGCAGAGACTGTCACCCATTGTGTCTTAGGCTTAGTTGTAGGCTGCGTAAGTGGTGTTTGTCTAGTATGTGCAGGGTGGGCGGTTCAAAGACCATCATCTCCCGACGCGGCCACGTTACGACCAGCTCGACCGTCAGAATGGACCCGGTCCACGGCAAGCGTGGGCTCATCAATAAAAGAGGTTGGACTGCCTGTGCAGAAACCCTTTCTGCTTGATCTTGAAGGCGTATACGCTGGGCCTCTATTTCGCGCATCTCGGCAACGCTACGGAAAGAAACAGCTAGATCCTCTTGCTGCGACACCTACTCCTTGGAAGCCACAATATTTCCTGGACCGCGCAGCTGCTCCGTTAAAAATCCACACCTCGCCATAGTATGGCCGATGTTCCCGCACCACAATCATTGCAGCCGCTTTTCCATTTGAGGGTGTTTTAAAACAACAACAGTTTCAAACCAAAGAAGGCGCACCACATCACGTGGGAAATAGGGGCAGCGCACTAATTGAATCGTCAGTCGCCACATTGTCAATTTCTTTGATTCCGGTGTACATGTATCCAAAGGTTCCCAATCAAATTCAGGACTAATGTGGACCGTCACGAATGCTGTAAAGCGGCCAATATTCAGGTAGCGCGTAACATTGTAGAGTTGAATAACATACTACATATGCATCGTGAGGTGTGTACCATCGGCTCTGACTTGGCGATCCCACACTGAACTAGAAGTAGTGTCATGCCAATTGTGTAGGAGGTAGATCCTCCGCCGGAACGGTACGAGTGTGTGCTAACATTTCTTCGCCGTAGCTCGCTGAAAAAAGTGAATGTTTGTTGGGTTCTGAACCGTGTTGTACCAGATTGTATTCTCCTGACTGAGCATGGTGTGCAATGCCTGTAGAGTCACCTTCAAGTCTTCGGCCGCCAGCAGCTTTTTTTCCTTCAGTGCCTGGGATGATGTCGACTGGATGGAATTGTTCCTTTCCCAGCCAATGGAAAGGATATCTCTCCTTCGACTTGTATCTGAATGGTTGTCTGGAGTCGCAATCGATCTTTTGCATGTAAAACCTTCTTTATACAGGGTGAGCACGAACGGCTCACGGTGTGACCCTCCGCCAGTCCCTAAATTATTTCCCATTCCTCATCCGTTCTATCCCGAAGTCTAATTCTCGTGTAGCGCGTTTTCTGCGCTTCACACAGTGAGCGGAGTCGAGCTACGGTAACCGCCGCGTACTTTCCTACGCTGAACCTATACTGCTGGTAATGTTTTCGAGCCAGGACTGTGTCATCCGAGATGGCTGGAGTAAATCGCATGAATGCTATTGCAGCCCATTGGTTCATAACACATTTACGTTCTTATTCGACCTTACTGGTCATATTCACCCAAAGTGTAGCGGTGCTACACAGCTCCTTAGGTCAGAGGAAGACTTAACGGTCCACGAGCAAGTTTGGTTCAAATTATCTGACTCAGAGAGTCAACAGCTCAGAGAGCTAAAGTTTAGTTCAAAGAACCCGACTCAGAGAGTCAACAGCTTTGAGAGCTAACGGTTCCTGTTCCAGGAGAGCCTAACGGTTCAGAGATTCAATGCACAATGTGCAAGAGGAGTAGCTACCTTAGTAAGGCGTTGCTAGTCTCCTTCACGACCACAAGACGCCTCAGAGAGGATTGTGTCTTTCAGACTAAATAGGGAACTAAATTTTGTTTCCTCTTATAACCTTAAAGAACACCTTAGAACAATGTTATTAATCTACTCGCTAATGTCCTAATTAAAACCGCTCAAACGATCTCGTAATCAATGGTTGACAGACATCAGTCTTCAACAATTAATACTGTGTTCTAATATTACTAAAAAGGGATCCCATCCCTTGTGTGTACCACACCTATTGTCGACTACCAGCCGACGTGTAACCCCGTTACACCCTCCCTCACCAGACTGACGTTACCCCAAAACGTCAATCGAAGTCGTTCCTCGAAGAGGACGGTGTGTGTGCGCTCCAATCTTACGGTTGGCAAAACACAAAACACCATGGCATCGCCACCCCATGAGTCCTCGACTCTCTCGTCTTACCTCGGACATCGATGTGGATGTGGATTATGGTAGCGATACCGATATCCATTATGACTAGAGGACAATGTTCGACTCACCAGTGCAAGAGGCACGGCCACATACTGCACCAAACCCATTTGCCGAGCATGGCGAAGCCAACTCGCCATCGGCGCCGCATCAAACACTTATCGTGGGCGATGCCATCATCACCAATCCGCTCGATGAGCAACAACAACTAGTACTCCACCACGAGGAGAGCGCTCAGCGCCGTATGTAGCTTGCTGCAACCCTTGAAGGACGTCGTGGCCATCTGGTCACTCCACTCGGTTTGGAAGAGCGTATACGCCAAACGACAGGTCGTTCTCTGGCAACGTGGGCCATCGGCGCTGAGCAATCATCCTCTGATGAGATTGCGAGTCGCCAAGTACTTTGCGAGAGGTACCTGCAACCCCACTTGACGACTCAAAGTCAATACAAGTTGCGACTTGACACGCAAGCACGGGGTGAACCGGTTCCACCGATGAAGGGTATACCCATCCTTTTATTAGCATGCGAATCTCAGGAGGAAGAAGATAACGCTTTTGTTTGCTGGGTGCATCGTAAACGACAACTCAGCAGCGTGTTAGCTCTCAGAGCAAGTGCCGATGTGGCAGACGTTCGTCTAGAACGAAAGCTTCGGTATGATTACGCCAAGCTTAAGGCCAGAAGCCAGTTGCGAACTCGCACACGCTATGCTCCGGCTGTGCCGACTGGCGTGGGTGTTGATCAAGCGGGACCCAACTACCCACCTGCCTCCACCACTATTGGTGAGAAGCGCTCTCGGTCGAGGGATGACCCCTGCCACGATGTTCAAAAACATCAACGGCGTATGCGCAGTCCTGCCGAAAGGGTGACTCAAACTCCCACGAGTTCTCCGACTCCGGGTACCCTCTCCACTTCACCAGATACTGGTATTGATTCTGACGACGACGTCGTTTCAGGAGTCGCTCCACATGGAACTGGCGGTTCCCTTGCTCATCGAGCAGCGTCGGAGGTGGTCGGTATATCGAAGGAGGAGCATGAGAAGATTCTTCTCGAGATGAGTGGTCTCCGTGAGACATTGGGTAAGACCCAGAGTGCGTTTGACGCGTTGCGAGCCCGTGTCCAGGCGTTGGAGTTGGGCCAAGCCCGGATGCAGGCTCAGCTTGACCTCCTGATACGGATTCAGCAACCGATGGCAAGGACAACCTACCCGGCGAAAGCGCCTCCAAGTTCACGTGGGACGGGTCCCGATACGGCTTAAGCAAACCAACGTAGAACACAGGGTGTGTGCGCAGTTTGCGCGGAAGGTTGAGCGTATACGCAAGTCCCTTCTTGGAGACGACCGTGAATGGTTCGATGAAGCGCGGACGCAACTTTGTCTTGAAGACGGCAGACACTACATTCGTAGGTAGGTTTTTAGCACTGAGTAGAACTTGGTCTCCGACCTTATAACTTTCAATACAACCTCTGCCTTTAGCATCTTCTTGTTCCTTCTATTTATCTTGGCTATCAGCCAGTGCATCACGCACGGGTCGTAACACATTCAATCGCGTTGCGAGAAACTCGCTTACCTGTTTTTGAACAGTAGCAGGGCTGATATCAGCAAGCCGGTCGGCAACTCCTCCCCCACCAAGCCCTGAACCACGCAGTGGTAGCGTTAACGGAACGCGAGGGTGTGTGAGACCGTTCACGTAAAACGGAGTAAAGCCTGTAGAGGCATGCACGGCGTTGTTCAACGCAAACCCAACAACAGGGAGCATCGAGCTCCAACGCTAAGGCGTTTCAGCGCAAACACTGCGCAAGATGTCACCGATGACGCGATTCACGCGCTCGGTTTGACCATCGGTCTGCGGATGATCCGCTGTGGACATGTCCAAACGTGTGCCAAGCACCTTGAAGATGGAATTCCAAATATTCCCAGTGAAGCGAGGATCTCTATCAGAGATAATTGCCAGTGGCAAACCATGTTGTCGAAACACCCGATCAATAAACAGCGTAGCTGCACCTTCACCATCAATGGTATCTGGCACCGCCGCTAAATGAGCCATCTTGATCAAACGGTCAACAAAGACCACAATACGCGTATTTCCATACGAATCCTTCGGTAATCCGAACAGGAAGTCCATGCTGACGGACTCCCAACACCCTTTGGGTACAGGCAAACTAGCCAGCGGCGTTGCCGCGTGTAGTGAGGGTTTTACCCGTTGACACGTTTCACACGTACGCACATATGTGCTCACCCATTTGTATAGTTTGGGCCCCCAATGGCATTGGCTAACTAAGCCATAGGTCTTTTCACGACCCAGATGACCACTCAACGCAGTACCATGTGCCTCATAGAGGATCCGATACTTCAACTCCTCATCATGAGGGACAACGATGCGAGGAATATCCTCCACATCCGTGCTATAGCACAACAGGCCCTGATCGATAGAATATCGATGTAACCTCGCACGTAACCGTGCCGACAATTCGATGTCCGAGTCCTTAAACTCCTCGCTCCCTAAAGCACGTAGAAGAGCTACACAATGTTCATCCTTGGCATATGCCGTACGGATTAGGTCATTGACCGACGAAGACAGAGTCGTAACATGAGCAAGCTCATAGTCAGGCCTGCGGGACAACGCATCAGCCAAAGCATTCTGCTTGTTCGGCTTATACTTCACCTCGAAGTTGTATTCGGCAAAGAAGGAAAGCCAACGAGCCATTCTCTGAGAGAGGTGAGGCAACTGAGTCGCAGTGCGTAATGACGCATGATCTGTATAGATCAAAAACGGCTTAGATCCAAGCAGATGAGCTCTGAATTTGACGAGAGCATACTTCATTGCAAGTAGCTCTTTGTCATGAACTTGGTAGTTCTTTTCTGCAGCCTTCAGCTACCGGTAATCAAACACAATGACGCGTTCCCGTCCATCAGAATCTGTCTGTAACAGAGCGCTGCCTATGGCAAAGTCAGATGCGTCACAGACGACACTGAAAGATCGATCAGGATCAGGCAAATCCAAGACTGGCGCATGAAGGAGACTCTCCTTAACTGCTTGAAAAGAACCATGCTCGGTGCTGGTTCAGCATTATTCCACATCATTTTTTAGAAGATTGGATAATGGTCGAGCCATATCTGCATAGTTCGCACTATGCTTGTGTGAGTAATTGACAAGGCCAAGCCACTTACGTAAGTCCTTCTGGTTCTTAGGAACCGGCCAATCGACTATGGCTTTTACCTTAGCGGGATCCGCTCGAAGGCCTCTCGTACCAATAAAGCACCTTAAAAAGGGGATCTCTATTGTACCAAAGATGCACTAAGACGCGTTGGCTTCAACCTATTCGTGCGCATGCACTCGAGCACCGCTCGTAAATGGTCAATGTGATTGTCCACATCCGACCGACCGCTCATAGCACGACTATGGACAAAGATGTCATCAAAGTATGTATGTGCATAACCTCTGTGAGGTCTGAGCATTTGTGTCACAAGACGGTTGAATGCAGCCGGGGCATTTGATAACCCTTGCGGCATAACAAGCCACTCCCAGAGCATACCGATTGGAGTGCTGACCGCTGTCAGCGGAATATCGCTTTCTCGCATGAGAAATTGGTAATAACCATCGACTAAGTCGAGCGCACTGTACATTGTACATCCCAGAATATTGTTCTGAAGAACATTTTTCCTCGGAATTGGTGTCTGGGCCGGAATGTTGGCTGCATTAAGCTTATTGTAAGCATGAACAATGCGCCACTTCCCATTGGGCTTTTTGACACAATAGGTCGGTGTGGAATGGGGAGATTTGCTCTCACGTACCATTCCTGCCGCGTGCTTTGCACGAAAGAAGTCGTCAATGACGTCACACTGTTCCTTCGTTAAGGGCCACTGCCGTGTTACGCAGTATTTAGTCCCAGGAACCAAGTCAATTTCATGACGTACACCTCTATCGGGAGGTAAGACGGACGGTGGGTTGTGACACACCACGTCCTGAAACTCCTTTACCAAAGGATAGAACGGATCAAGAGGATTCTCAAGGATCGACGATCCACTACGGGCATCCAATGCCTCCTTTGTATCCTCAAGGACATACTCGTCCAATAACGAGGATGATTTCAACTCAATATCCGGCCGAATGACCACTAACTCGGATAATTCTTCTGCCTGTAAGGCTTGACTAAATTCGCCGTCAGACATTTCGTCTAGTTCAAAGAGAGTATCCAAGGATGGAAGAGTCTCAAGACTAATATTGCCATCGATCTGGCCAGTAGACCCATTGACAAGTGCATATAGTGTATTATTACAATTATCACTTCTTGACTTCTTAGACGTTGGGCGCTTCACAGTGGCCACACTACGCTGGGATTGTTTCCTCAAAGAAACCTTACGACTCCTAGAGGCCGGGATAGTAGGGTCCCCGTGGTTGCTATTCATCTTAGCACGCTCTATACGAGAGCTCATGTCTTGAACGACATCTGGTGAAGTGTTACGTAACTCGAACACTTCACCCAGTGGATTTACACGTACCACTTCACGTACAGCATCCGGGTCTAGCCCTGAACACTCTGGCTTCTCGCCATCGATCATTACCGACATTCAGTGAGGTGCCACCTCGGCCGCCCTCACTCGGTGGAATTTCACGTGCCACTTCACGTACAGCATTCGGGCCTAGCCCTGAACACTCTGGCTTCTTGCCATCAATGTCATTACCGACATTCAGTGGGGTGCCACCTCGGCCGCCCTCACTCGGTGAAATTTCACGTGCCACCCCACTTACATCAGAGGAATTACATTCTTGATGTCTCGGGCCTAGGCCAACCATGCCTGCAGCATGCAGTGACTCAGTATCACAACGAGTATCACTCAACGGAGTATAACTCCCTTCACATACGGTGAAAGAGCTCCGCTCAATATGGATGTCATTGACATTGGAGTTAATTAACTCTGACATACCAATGTCCAGCACATTGACATCTTCCGTCAATGGCTCGCGCCAATAGCGCTTTTGTTGCCTAGCAAAGGTGGGTTCATGACTCTCCAAATCTTCGCTAGAAACATTGCGCGTGGCGCCTAAGGTCTTAGACCTCCAATCAATCCATGGCTCATGGCGTTCAAGCCAAGCCATACCCAGGATGAGATTGTATCTCGAATCCAAATCGAGTACAAGACAGCGTTCAATGCTGTCAAAGTCCAAAAACTTCACACCTAAGTTCAACGGAACTTTAGGCATCGTGACGCGACTACCAGTCGCTAAACGAACGGTGATTGAATCACCCTCATGCGCTTTGAGCGCTTCAGCGTATCGCTGACTTCCCTCAAGGGAAAGACGTCGATCATAATTGCATGATGCTCCGGAGTCGATTAGGATCGACCAATGCTTCTCAAAGCCTTTAATCCTCGCCTCGGTGACTAACAAGCCAGGCTTGTATCCACGCTCTGTGCTGGTGGGTACATAGATCGTTGGGGATAAGCCCTGCTTCACTCTACCTCGTAGAGAAGCAACAGAACTCAGTTCTACCCCAGTAGGGCTCCTCGCGCCTACTGGGTGTCGACGTTTCCCCGTGCCATACCAGGTTTCTGGTTGTGGCTGGGGTTTCGACCCATAGGATTCGGTTGTTGCTTACGCAAAGGACAAGTGTGACGCAAGTGTTTAGTGCTTCCGCACATATAACAGAGTTTCATTTCCTGTCGTTGCTCTGCAACATAAAGCTCCGCTTCACCTTCATCTTCAGCATGGCTGAGATCCATCGGTTCTGGCTTACAGTAAGCCGAGGTGTTCGCAGAGGTTGCCCTCGCAAAGCTTGGGTTGTACCCATTCCAACCAAGTCTGGCCGACTTGAAGTTGTGCTCAGCATTTTGAGCGATGCTAACAGCCTCCTCAAAAGTAGAGGGATGGACCCGATACACCTCGGTCCTGGCAACGCCATTACGAATACCTTCCATGAATACAGCCAGGTGTCCGCTGCTCGAGTGATACGCTACAGCACAGTAGCGTGGTGCATAGCAAGGCAATGCAACATCGGTTGGCAACCAGCCACTCGAGACCATCATTTACGTAGCTCGCATCCACACTTCGCGCAGTTTTCGCACCAATGGAAATACGCGCACGGATTTGCAAGATACCTTAACGTCGTTTGCGGACCACCACAGTGCCAGCGTGTACTCGATAGTAGCTCATGCTAGAGAAGTAGTGGCCGCAGCTCTCTCAGGCGGAAGGCGACAGTCACACGGCGATGAAGAGTCTTCTTGTTTGCTACGCCACCGGAATGAAAGGCAGATTATGCGCTTGAAAGTTTCCACCACTTCTTTTTCCAACACGTACACAAACAGATCTCCTCCGTCATGGCTTCACGGATGCGTTCAATGACTTGGTGTCCGCTGCTCGAGTGATACGCTACAGCACAGTAGCGTGGTGCATAGCAAGGCAATGCAACGGCGATTGGCAACCAGCCACTCGAGACCATCATTTACGTAGCTGGCATCCACACTTCGCGCAGTTTTCGCACCGAGAGAAATACGCGCACGGCTTTGCAAGATACTTCAATGTCGTTTGCGGACCACCACAGTGCCAGCGTGTACAGGATACCAGCGCATGCTAGAGAAGTAGTGGCCTCAGCTCTCTCAAGCGGAAGGCGATGAATCAATCATGCCGATGAAGAGTCTACTTGCTTGCAACGCCCCCGGAATGAAAGGCAGATTATGCGCTTGAAAGTTTCCACCACTTCTTTTTCCAACACGTACACAAACAGATCTCCTCCGTCATGGCTTCGCGGGTGCTTTAATGACTTGGTGTCCGCTGCTCGAGTGATACGCTACACACAGTAGCGTGGTGCATAGCAAGGCAATGCAACGCGATTGGCAACCAGCCACTCGAGACCATCATTTACTAGCTCGCATCCTCACTTCGCGCAGTTTTCGCACCAAGGAAATACGCGCACGGCTTTGCAAGATACTTCAACGTCGTTTGCGGACCACCACAGTGCCAGCGTGTACTCGATAGTAGCTCATGCTAGAGAAGTAGTGTCCGCAGCTCTCTCAGGCGGAAGGCGATATCACATGGCGATGAAGAGTCTTCTTGTTTGCTACGCCCCGGAATGGAAGGCAGATTATGCGCTTGAAAGTTTCCACCACTTCTTTTTCCAACACGTACACAAACAGATCTCCTCCGTCATGGCTTCGCGGGTGCTCTTAATGACTTGGTGTCCGCTGCTCGAGTGATACGCTACAGCACAGTAGCGTGGTGCATAGCAAGGCAATGCAACATCGGTTGGCAACCAGCCACTCGAGACCATCATTTACGTAGCTCGCATCCACACTTCGCGCAGTTTTCGCACCAAGAGAAATACGCGCACGGCTTTGCAAGATACTTCAACGTCGTTTGCGGACCACCACAGTGCCAGCGTGTACTCGATAGTAGCTCATGCTAGAGAAGTAGTGGCCGCAGCTCTCTCAGGCGGAAGGCGACAGTCACACGGCGATGAAGAGTCTTCTTGTTTGCTACGCCACCGGAATGGAAGGCAGATTATGCGCTTGAAAGTTTCCACCACTTCTTTTTCCAACACGTACACAAACAGATCTCCTCCGTCATGGCTTCACGGATGCGTTCAATGACTTGGTGTCCGCTGCTCGAGTGATACGCTACAGCACAGTAGCGTGGTGAATAGCAAGGCAATGCAACGGCGATTGGCAACCAGCCACTCGAGACCATCATTTATGTAGCTGGCATACACACTTCGCGCAGTTTTCGCACCAAGAGCGCACGCGATAGGCCTGATTAGGCGGCGAGAAAACTCGCAATAGGTCCAACTTGAGCGAATCCCATGTGGGAAACGCCAAGTTGACCGACGTGCCACACGTCAAAGCCCACTCTCTCGCTCTACAATCGAGCTTAGAGATAGCCAACGAGACCCGCTGGTTCTCAAGTGAGATGAGACCAGAGTCCATGGCCACCTCAATCTCACGGATTCAGAGGGTCAGGTATTCCCCCTCCTTACCGGAGTAATGTTTAACGTCCACCCTAAGGGGACGAGGCTTAGCCTCTTCATTTGGCATCGCCACGTAGCATGTTGGCATAGCCGACGCTACTTGGTTTTGAACCTGCCCTAAAAGGGCATTTTCATACTGCATGAAGGCCTCGACTCGTGCATTGAGCACATCAGAACCTTGTGCAGCTAGAAACTCCACATACTCAGGGCCTACGGCCGCGGTCAGCTTCTCAAGCGCGACCTTTTGAGCCTCAGAAAGGGGTGTGGATTGCTCCATCCTCACAGAGGATCAGTCGTTACCGACTCAGGTGTAGGTTGACTACGAGTGCTACCAAGTGTTGCGGAGCTACACATCTCCTAAAGTCAGAGGAAGACTTAACGCTCTTACGAGCAACTTTGGTTCTACGAACCCGACTCAAAGAGTCAACAGCTCCGAGGGCTAAGAGTTGGTTCAAAGAACCCGACTCAAAGAGTCAACAGCTCCGATAGCGTACGGTCCCTGTTCCAGGCGGACCAAACGATTCAAAGAATCAAACGCACTAAGTGCACAAGGAGTAGCTGCCTTAACAAGGCGTTGCTACTTCCTTACGATCGCAAGACGCCTCAGAGAGGCACGTGTCTTTTGTTGATCAAAATGGGAACTGAATTTTGTTTCTTCTTTCAACCTAAAAGAACACCGTAGAACAAAGTAAATAACCTACTCACTTATGTCCTAAATAAACCTATTAAAAGATCTCGTAATCAATGGTTGACAGACATCAGTCTTCAACAATAGATACTTGTGTTCTAATATTACCTTAAAGGGGATCCCATCCCTTGTGTGTACCACACCTATTGTCGACTACCAGTCGACGTGTAACCCCGTTACACGACGAGTCACACGGGTTGTCACGTCCCTGCGAAAACAGGAAGTTTATGTAGCATGGATGGCAACGTCACCAGCTAAGGGGAGTGTGAAGCGGTAAATGGAGACCGGGTACAATCAGTTGTCTAACGAATAGCTGTGGGGGTATGTCAAATGTTGCAATCGCGCTTTGCATCGTCTCCGGCGCTACAAAGGCGTCATATCTTCATGCTTCGCTCTCTGTATTTGCATACAATGTGACGAGACTATTGATCCCGAAGAGTGTGACGGGACACTGTTGACTACGTACTGGTTGACCAGTACGGAGTATACTTCCACTGACAACAGTGATCGACAGTGCCCTGCTAGGTGTTGAAGGAACAGAGAGGAAGGAAAGGAGACTAAGTAGTCAGACTAGTCTCTGGTAAAGGTAAAACTGTATTAATATAATTAAGTCCTATAACTCCTTGAATCTCTCTGTTGTCCTGACTTAATTGTACTAATGTAACTAAATGTATTATGACGTCTACTCACCACCCATTGCGCGCGTCTAGCAGCGATTGGTGGGTTGATATCATCACGATATCAACCAATGAGTAAACCCTTCGGTCATCTCAACAATATCACCATGTCTGTAATATTGTTAGAAGAATATTTGAAGTAATATTATTTATTGTCAGATTGTTTTAGTGACAACCTCATGTAACGGGCTACCCCGTGACAACCTGCGCATTGCAAAAGCATCGTCTTATACTCTCTTTGTAACGGAGTAGCCCGTTACATGAAATTTTCATTAAGCTACCACGTTACAACCTGCGCTTTGCAAAAGCATCATCTTATACCCACTTTGTAAAGGAGTAGCCCGTTACATGAGGTTGTCACTAAAACAATCTGACAATAACGAATATTACTTCGAATATTCTTCTAACAATATCACAGACATGGTGATATTGTTGAGATGACCGAAGGGTTTACTCATTGGTTGATATCGTGATGATATCAACCCACCAATCGCTGCTAGACGCGCGCAATGGGTGGTGAGTAGACGTCATAATACATTTAGTTACATTAGTACAATTAAGTCAGGACAACAGAGAGATTCAAGGAGTTATAGGACTTAATTATATTAATACAGTTTTACTTTTGCCAGAGACTAGTCTGACTACTTAGTCTCCTTTCCTTCCTCTCTGTTCCTTCAACACCTAGCAGGGCACTGTCGATCACTATTGTCAGTGGAAGTATACTCCGTACTGGTCAACCAGTACGTAGTCAACAGTGTCCCGTCACACTCTTCGGGATCAATAGTCTCGTCACATTGTATGCAAATACAGAGAGCGAAGCATGAAGATATGACGCCTTTGTAGCGCCGGAGACGATGCAAAGCGCGATTGCAACATTTGACATACCCCCACAGCTATTCGTTAGACAACTGATTGTACCCGGTCTCCATTTACCGCTTCACACTCCCCTTAGCTGGTGACGTTGCCATCCATGCTACATAAACTTCCTGTTTTCGCAGGGACGTGACAACCCGTGTGACTCGTCGTGTAACGGGGTTACACGTCGACTGGTAGTCGACAATAGGTGTGGTACACACAAGGGATGGGATCCCCTTTAAGGTAATATTAGAACACAAGTATCTATTGTTGAAGACTGATGTCTGTCAACCATTGATTACGAGATCTTTTAATAGGTTTATTTAGGACATAAGCGAGTAGGTTATTTACTTTGTTCTACGGTGTTCTTTTAGGTTGAAAGAAGAAACAAAATTCAGTTCCCATTTTGATCAACAAAAGACACGTGCCTCTCTGAGGCGTCTTGCGATCGTAAGGAAGTAGCAACGCCTTGTTAAGGCAGCTACTCCTTGTGCACTTAGTGCGTTTGATTCTTTGAATCGTTTGGTCCGCCTGGAACAGGGACCGTACGCTATCGGAGCTTGTTGACTCTTTGAGTCGGGTTCTTTGAACCAACTCTTAGCCCTCGGAGCTGTTGACTCTTTGAGTCGGGTTCGTAGAACCAAAGTTGCTCGTAAGAGCGTTAAGTCTTCCTCTGACTTTAGGAGATGTGTAGCTCCGCAACACTTGGTAGCACTCGTAGTCAACCTACACCTGAGTCGGTAACGACTGATCCTCTGTGAGGATGGAGCAATCCACACCCCTTTCTGAGGCTCAAAAGGTCGCGCTTGAGAAGCTGACCGCGGCCGTAGGCCCTGAGTATGTGGAGTTTCTAGCTGCACAAGGTTCTGATGTGCTCAATGCACGAGTCGAGGCCTTCATGCAGTATGAAAATGCCCTTTTAGGGCAGGTTCAAAACCAAGTAGCGTCGGCTATGCCAACATGCTACGTGGCGATGCCAAATGAAGAGGCTAAGCCTCGTCCCCTTAGGGTGGACGTTAAACATTACTCCGGTAAGGAGGGGGAATACCTGACCCTCTGGATCCGTGAGATTGAGGTGGCCATGGACTCTGGTCTCATCTCACTTGAGAACCAGCGGGTCTCGTTGGCTATCTCTAAGCTCGATTGTAGAGCGAGAGAGTGGGCTTTGACGTGTGGCACGTCGGTCAACTTGGCGTTTCCCACATGGGATTCGCTCAAGTTGGACCTATTGCGAGTTTTCTCGCCGCCTAATCAGGCCTATCGCGTGCGCTCTTGGTGCGAAAACTGCGCGAAGTGAGGATGCCAGCTACATAAATGATGGTCTCGAGTGGCTGGTTGCCAATCGCCGTTGCATTGCCTTGCTATGCACCACGCTACTGTGCTGTAGCGTATCACTCGAGCAGCGGACACCAAGTCATTGAACGCATCCGCGAAGCCATGACGGAGGAGATCTGTTTGTGTACGTGTTGGAAAAAGAAGTGGTGGAAACTTTCAAGCGCATAATCTGCCTTCCATTCCGGTGGCGTAGCAAACAAGAAGACTCTTCATCGCCGTGTGACTGTCGCCTTCCGCCTGAGAGAGCTGCGGCCACTACTTCTCTAGCATGAGCTACTATCGAGTACACGCTGGCACTGTGGTGGTCCGCAAACGACGTTAAGGTATCTTGCAAATCCGTGCGCGTATTTCCATTGGTGCGAAAACTGCGCGAAGTGTGGATGCGAGCTACGTAAATGATGGTCTCGAGTGGCTGGTTGCCAACCGATGTTGCATTGCCTTGCTATGCACCACGCTACTGTGCTGTAGCGTATCACTCGAGCAGCGGACACCTGGCTGTATTCATGGAAGGTATTCGTAATGGCGTTGCCAGGACCGAGGTGTATCGGGTCCATCCCTCTACTTTTGAGGAGGCTGTTAGCATCGCTCAAAATGCTGAGCACAACTTCAAGTCGGCCAGACTTGGTTGGAATGGGTACAACCCAAGCTTTGCGAGGGCAACCTCTGCGAACACCTCGGCTTACTGTAAGCCAGAACCGATGGATCTCAGCCATGCTGAAGATGAAGGTGAAGCGGAGCTTTATGTTGCAGAGCAACGACAGGAAATGAAACTCTGTTATATGTGCGGAAGCACTAAACACTTGCGTCACACTTGTCCTTTGCGTAAGCAACAACCGAATCCTATGGGTCGAAACCCCAGCCACAACCAGAAACCTGGTATGGCACGGGGAAACGTCGACACCCAGTAGGCGCGAGGAGCCCTACTGGGGTAGAACTGAGTTCTGTTGCTTCTCTACGAGGTAGAGTGAAGCAGGGCTTATCCCCAACGATCTATGTACCCACCAGCACAGAGCGTGGATACAAGCCTGGCTTGTTAGTCACCGAGGCGAGGATTAAAGGCTTTGAGAAGCATTGGTCGATCCTAATCGACTCCGGAGCATCATGCAATTATGATCGACGTCTTTCCCTTGAGGGAAGTCAGCGATACGCTGAAGCGCTCAAAGCGCATGAGGGTGATTCAATCACCGTTCGTTTAGCGACTGGTAGTCGCGTCACGATGCCTAAAGTTCCGTTGAACTTAGGTGTGAAGTTTTTGGACTTTGACAGCATTGAACGCTGTCTTGTACTCGATTTGGATTCGAGATACAATCTCATCCTGGGTATGGCTTGGCTTGAACGCCATGAGCCATGGATTGATTGGAGGTCTAAGACCTTAGGCGCCACGCGCAATGTTTCTAGCGAAGATTTGGAGAGTCATGAACCCACCTTTGCTAGGCAACAAAAGCGCTATTGGCGCGAGCCATTGACGGAAGATGTCAATGTGCTGGACATTGGTATGTCAGAGTTAATTAACTCCAATGTCAATGACATCCATATTGAGCGGAGCTCTTTCACCGTATGTGAAGGGAGTTATACTCCGTTGAGTGATACTCGTTGTGATACTGAGTCACTGCATGCTGCAGGCATGGTTGGCCTAGGCCCGAGACATCAAGAATGTAATTCCTCTGATGTAAGTGGGGTGGCACGTGAAATTTCACCGAGTGAGGGCGGCCGAGGTGGCACCCCACTGAATGTCGGTAATGACATTGATGGCAAGAAGCCAGAGTGTTCAGGGCTAGGCCCGAATGCTGTACGTGAAGTGGCACGTGAAATTCCACCGAGTGAGGGCGGCCGAGGTGGCACCTCACTGAATGTCGGTAATGATCGATGGCGAGAAGCCAGAGTGTTCAGGGCTAGACCTAGATGCTGTACGTGAAGTGGTACGTGTAAATCCACTGGGTGAAGTGTTCGAGTTACGTAACACTTCACCAGATGTCGTTCAAGACATGAGCTCTCGTATAGAGCGTGCTAAGATGAATAGCAACCACGGGGACCCTACTATCCCGGCCTCTAGGAGTCGTAAGGTTTCTTTGAGGAAACAATCCCAGCGTAGTGTGGCCACTGTGAAGCGCCCAACGTCTAAGAAGTCAAGAAGTGATAATTGTAATAATACACTATATGCACTTGTCAATGGGTCTACTGGCCAGATCGATGGCAATATTAGTCTTGAGACTCTTCCATCCTTGGATACTCTCTTTGAACTAGACGAAATGTCTGACGGCGAATTTAGTCAAGCCTTACAGGCAGAAGAATTATCCGAGTTAGTGGTCATTCGGCCGGATATTGAGTTGAAATCATCCTCGTTATTGGACGAGTATGTCCTTGAGGATACAAAGGAGGCATTGGATGCCCGTAGTGGATCGTCGATCCTTGAGAATCCTCTTGATCCGTTCTATCCTTTGGTAAAGGAGTTTCAGGACGTGGTGTGTCACAACCCACCGTCCGTCTTACCTCCCGATAGAGGTGTACGTCATGAAATTGACTTGGTTCCTGGGACTAAATACTGCGTAACACGGCAGTGGCCCTTAACGAAGGAACAGTGTGACGTCATTGACGACTTCTTTCGTGCAAAGCACGCGGCAGGAATGGTACGTGAGAGCAAATCTCCCCATTCCACACCGACCTATTGTGTCAAAAAGCCCAATGGGAAGTGGCGCATTGTTCATGCTTACAATAAGCTTAATGCAGCCAACATTCCGGCCCAGACACCAATTCCGAGGAAAAATGTTCTTCAGAACAATATTCTGGGATGTACAATGTACAGTGCGCTCGACTTAGTCGATGGTTATTACCAATTTCTCATGCGAGAAAGCGATATTCCGCTGACAGCGGTCAGCACTCCAATCGGTATGCTCTGGGAGTGGCTTGTTATGCCGCAAGGGTTATCAAATGCCCCGGCTGCATTCAACCGTCTTGTGACACAAATGCTCAGACCTCACAGAGGTTATGCACATACATACTTTGATGACATCTTTGTCCATAGTCGTGCTATGAGCGGTCGGTCGGATGTGGACAATCACATTGACCATTTACGAGCGGTGCTCGAGTGCATGCGCACGAATAGGTTGAAGCCAACGCGTCTTAGTGCATCTTTGGTACAATAGAGATCCCCTTTTAAGGTGCTTTATTGGTACGAGAGGCCTTCGAGCGGATCCCGCTAAGGTAAAAGCCATAGTCGATTGGCCGGTTCCTAAGAACCAGAAGGACTTACGTAAGTGGCTTGGCCTTGTCAATTACTCACACAAGCATAGTGCGAACTATGCAGATATGGCTCGACCATTATCCAATCTTCTAAAAAATGATGTGGAATAATGCTGAACCAGCACCGAGCATGGTTCTTTTCAAGCAGTTAAGGAGAGTCTCCTTCATGCGCCAGTCTTGGATTTGCCTGATCCTGATCGATCTTTCAGTGTCGTCTGTGACGCATCTGACTTTGCCATAGGCAGCGCTCTGTTACAGACAGATTCTGATGGACGGGAACGCGTCATTGTGTTTGATTACCGGTAGCTGAAGGCTGCAGAAAAGAACTACCAAGTTCATGACAAAGAGCTACTTGCAATGAAGTATGCTCTCGTCAAATTCAGAGCTCATCTGCTTGGATCTAAGCCGTTTTTGATCTATACAGATCATGCGTCATTACGCACTGCGACCCAGTTGCCTCACCTCTCTCAGAGAATGGCTCGTTGGCTTTCCTTCTTTGCCGAATACAACTTCGAGGTGAAGTATAAGCCGAGACAAGCAGAATGCTTTGGCTGATGCGTTGTCCCGCAGGCCTGACTATGAGCTTGCTCATGTTACGACTCTGTCTTCGTCGGTCAATGACCTAATCCGTACGGCATATGCCAAGGATGAACATTGTGTAGCTCTTCTACGTGCTTTAGGGAGCGAGGAGTTTAAGGACTCGGACATCGAATTGTCGGCACGGTTACGTGCGAGGTTACATCGATATTCTATCGATCAGGGCCTGTTGTGCTATAGCACGGATGTGGAGGATATTCCTCGCATCGTTGTCCCTCATGATGAGGAGTTGAAGTATCGGATCCTCTATGAGGCACATGGTACTGCGTTGAGTGGTCATCTGGGTCGTGAAAAGACCTACGGCTCAGTTAGCCAATGCCATTGGTGGCCCAAACTATACAAATGGGTGAGCACATATGTGCGTACGTGTGAAACGTGTCAACGGGTAAAACCCTCACTACACGCGGCAACGCCGCTGGCTAGTTTGCCTGTACCCAAAGGGTGTTGGGAGTCCATCAGCATGGACTTCCTGTTCGGTCTACCGAAGGATTGGTATGGAAATACGCGTATTGTGGTCTTTGTTGACCGTTTGATCAAGATGGCTCATTTAGCGGCGGTGCCAGATACCATTGATGGTGAAGGTGCAGCTACGCTGTTTATTGATCGGGTGTTTCGACAACATGGTTTGCCACTGGCAATTATCTCTGATAGATATCCTCGCTTCACTGGGAATATTTGGAATTCCATCTTCAAGGTGCTTGGCACACGTTTGGACATGTCCACAGCGGATCATCCGCAGACCGATGGTCAAACCGAGCGCGTGAATCGCGTCATCGGTGACATCTTGCGCAGTGTTTGCGCTGAAACGCCTTAGCGTTGGAGCTCGATGCTCCCTGTTGTTGGGTTTGCGTTGAACAACGCCGTGCATGCCTCTACAGGCTTTACTCCGTTTTACGTGAACGGTCTCACACACCCTCGCGTTCCGTTAACGCTACCACTGCGTGGTTCAGGGCTTGGTGGGGGAGGAGTTGCCGACCGGCTTGCTGATATCAGCCCTGCTACTGTTCAAAAACAGGTAAGCGAGTTTCTCGCAACGCGATTGAATGTGTTACGACCCGTGCGTGATGCACTGGCTGATAGCCAAGATAAATAGAAGGAACAAGAAGATGCTAAAGGCAGAGGTTGTATTGAAAGTTATAAGGTCGGAGACCAAGTTCTACTCAGTGCTAAAAACCTACCTACAAATGTAGTGTCTGCCGTCTTCAAGACAAAGTTGCGTCCGCGCTTCATCGAACCATTCACGGTCGTCGCCAAGAAGGGACTTGCGTATACGCTCAACCTTCCGCGCAAACTGCGCACGCACCCCGTGTTCTACGTT